>CM053769.1:10700762-10762467 GCA_028658325.1 Potorous gilbertii | reverse complement strand
CCTTTTCTGAGCATTTTCCCAGCCAGTTAGTTGACTTCTGAGATTCCTCTCCACCCTCGCCCAGGTCCACCCAGCTAGTTCTTGGGGTCTGAGATTCAAATGCTGCTCCCCAGCCTCAGGGCTTTCAGTGGGGTGGGCCCAGCTGCTATTCAGGGTAAGATTAAATCAGGTTCTCAGGTGGGGGCAGGGCCACCTCCCAGGCTCAGTTCCCTCAGAGAGTTTATGCTGAGACCTTCAGTAATGGAGCTGCTGCCCAGCTCCTGCCTGCTCCTGGAGCCTCTGGCTGCCAGCTGCTTCTGCCGCTGCTTCCTGAGGGGGCCCGAGTCATGGAGACACCCCGCTCCCTTCTCAGCCCGTCCAGACGTCTCTTTCACTGACCCGTGCGTCTGTGGATGGAGGGACCTTCGCGGCTGCTGAAGATTCCATCCCTGAAGCCTGCACGGATCTGCTGGATCTGTTCCTCTCCGTGCCGCGCGGCCAGGGCAGGGCAGGGCTGGGTTCTGCTCCCATCCGGTGCGCGACAGACCTTTGGGGTTGGTTTTTCAGGGCTCTCTTGAATGGAAATCTCCTTCACCCCATTGCTGTGTGGCTCCACTGTTCCAGAATTTGTCGTGAGTTGTTTTTATAGATAATTTTGGGCTGTGGGTTCGGAGCTAGCATGTGTGAGTCTTTCTACTCCATCTTGGCTCCACCCCCCCATATAATCTTTTTATATTAGGGTACACATCTAGCTCCTTTATTGCTCCCTATACAGATTATACCTGAATATAAGCATATGTTCTAAATTGAGATATTTTTAAAAGTTGAAAAAAAAATCATACATAATAACTATACCTTTAAAATATTATTTTTTTTCTACTACTGCATTTTAGAGAGAGGTAGAACTTGGACCTTAGCCTTGATGGGGCTTAGGAGGAGGCTAACAGAAGTGAGTTCATGGAGGCAGCTAGGTGGCACAATGACATCAGGAGGGCCTGAATTCAGATCGTGCTTCAGACTTGACACTTACTAGCTGTGTGACCCTGGACAAGTCACTTAACCCCAATTGCCTTGAAAAAACAAACAGAAGTGAGTCAGTGTCATTTTCCTCTGTTATACCCCTTTACCAAGAAAAGATTCCTTGGGCAGCCTTAGATGCTTTATGGAGTAACTATAAGAACTGCAATCCAGCAAGAGGCAGAGCTTGTGAGATAAAATGTACACTTTTGTTTTGGGGAATATGGAGGAAATGCCTTCCACCTTCTCCTAGCACTTCACTTTCTGGGATATATAGTATTAAAGAGAGCTGATAGATTTCACAAAGATGCTTTCAGTGCAACATTAGGAGGCATATAGGAGTCATCTCTCAGTGACCAGCAAGTCTGACTGCTCAGACTGTGATGATAGCAAGAACATTTGGTGGGAGAAAGTATAGGCCATGTTTGAGCCCATCATTTCTTGTTTTTCATGAACCTTAAGTAATTTTCTCCTAAATTGAAATGTTACTTCTTATGTTGACTGACTTGGGATATTTTATTGTGGTTCTTAATTGCTCTCACTATCCTCATCCCTAACTTAGCTTGATTTTGCAGATCATTAATCTGTCTGCTCCCTATCTACTGCCTGTAAACACATCCAAGGCTTCCTACACACTCCTTCCTTTATGGGAAACCTCATAAGGTTTTCCTCCAAAACTTTCACTTCATCTCCCCAGTGTTAAGAAGGTCTTCTACAATTGGTGCCTCCATTTCTGTCTTCTCCTTAAAATTCTTTCCACTGAAATTGCTCCCTTCAAAGTTAACAATGATGTCTTAATTGCCAAGTCTAATGTCTTTTTCTCAATCCTCCCTGATCTTTCTGCAGCCTTTGACACTGTTAATCACCCATTCCTCTTTGACACTCTCTTTAGGTTTTTCTACGTGTTCTCTTCTGGTATTCTTCCTACGTGTCTGACCACTCCTATACACAGTATGCTTTGCCAGATCTCAATTGAAGTCATGCCCAGTAGGGTGTCCCACAGGGCTCTGTCTTGGGCCCCTTGCTGTCTCTGTACTATTTCACTTGGCAGTCTCATCATTTCCCTTAGATTGAGTGATTATCTCTATACTGGTGAATTCCAGACTTACTTATTCAACCCTAACCTCTCTCCTGACCTCCAGTCTCACATCTCTGTCTACCTAATTGGACATCTTAAACTGGATGTCACATCTTAAACTCAGCATTGTATAAAACTGAATCCCCGCCCCCTTTCCTAACTTAACCTACTTTGTTTAGGGTGCCTCCAGGAACTTGGTCACTTAGTCTCATAATCAGTCCTTCTTGACTCTTTGTTCTTCTTCTACATATCCAGTCCGTTGCTAAGTTGTACTAATTCTCTTCTACCTTTACATCACATATATATGCCCTCTTCTTTCCGCTGACCCTGCCACCACCCTGATAAATGTCCTCATCCCCTTATCATTCGACTGTTGCAATATCTGATGGTCTTTTCTCAATCTTCCTTCTTCTCTGCTTATGTGCAGTTTTTTGACGCTATAGACGTACCACCTTTTCCCTTTATATAATCTCTCTGGGTTTTTGTCACACTACTCTCTCCTGGTTTTCATTCTTATTTTGTTGAAGTTTTGTGTTTTTTTTTTTTTTTATTAGCTCATCTTCCTTATCAGACCCATGGCATGGTAGGTGTTCCCAAAGTTCTGCCCTACATCTCTCTGTCTATCTGATGTTTTATCAGTTACCATGTATTTTATTTTATTATCTCTATCTAGTTGTCTCACAGATCCCTCTAAACAGCCTTACCCCTAAGATTCACTTCCACATCACCAATTGCTAGGTTTAAAATTGTCTATACTAGAGACATCTCAAACTCAACATGTGTAAAACTAAACTCATTGATTTTTTACCCTTCCCCTGCCTCACCCTGTGTCTTCACTTTCTCTGCTTTTACTGCTCTCCCTAGTTACTTCAAAGGCACTGTCATTCTTTGGGTTTCCTAGGTTTGTAATCTTGTTATTCTTGACTGTCTAAGCCTTCCTTAATCTGTTTATAGCCAATCATTTGTCAGATCTTGCCTGTATGTCTTACAGCATAGCCATATCTGACCACTCTAGCCTCGATTATTTCAACAGTCTCTGTACCTTTTCTCTTTTCCACTCATCTCCATCTTTCACACAGCTGTTCTAAAGCACAGATCTGATCATATTTTTACGTTATTAAATTCCAGGGATTCTCTATTGCTTCTGGAACAGGGATTCTTAATCTTTTTTGTGTCTTAGACCCTTTTGGTTGTCTGATACATGAAGATCTCTTCTCAGAATAATGTTTTTAAATGCATAAAATGCATTCAAAATATTTTTTAAATCCAGTTCATAAATCTCAGGTTGAGAACCTTTGTTCTAGGCAGGGATGGGTAACCTGTGACATTCTCCGAATCTAAATTTTACAGAACAAATCCTTTTATTTAGGGGCTTTGTTCTATGAAGTTTGGATTCAGTCAGAGGGCTACAGCTGAAGCCCTAGAGGATCCCATGTGGCCTGGTGGCTGCTGCTTCCTCACCCCTCTTTAGAGTGTAACGTATACTCATCTGTTTAACTTTTAAAGTTCTTTATAACTTTGACCCAATATATTTGATTTTAGGCCTCATTATACATTTTTTTTTTTTTGACTTTCTGTGATTCAGTTGTACTGGTCTTCTTTCTGGTTCTTGCGTGTGACATTCCATCTCACCTGTTTATGCCTTTGCACCAGTCATTCCTTATGTCACGAAGGCTCTTCTTATTCACCTCTAACTTAAGGAAGCCCTGCCTTCTTTCAAGATGTTACTGAAGCACCACCTTTTACAGAAAGACTTTCTTAGTCCACCTAACTATGGTGCTCTCGTCCAAAATTTCTTACATTTAAATAATTTATATATATATATATATATATATATATATTCTCTTTATATTTATATATGTGCATGTTCTTGTATCCCCTGATAGAATGAAAGCTTCTTGTAAATAGGAATTTTCATTCTTTATCTTTCTATCTTCAGTATATAACACAATACCTGATACTTTATGAATGCTTTGTTTGAAGTAATTTTCTATTAGTAACATTGTTCCTATGACTTGGTTAATGTTAGGCAAGATGCTGTCATTTATCAGAGCTTCAGTGTTTTATGGTGAAAGGTTGGATATTATCTTGAAAAGAGCACTAGTCTTACCCCAAACGTTTTGTAACTCTTTGATAGTACACAAATCATTTAACCTTGGAGTCTCAAGTCTCTTGCTCTGCAAAATGGATGACACTTACATGCTAATTATTTTTATTCAGATTGCATGATTATATTCTGAAATGCCCTGTATTTAATTTACATTGAATTTTAAAAATGAAAATGATTTTTTAAAAAATTGTGGTTCCATTATAATTTTCCTTCTCATCTCATACTCTTCCAGTGGACTGTGAATGGACAGCTGAGGGTTGGCTTTTTCACTACTAAATTGGTTCCTTCTGGTTCAGAGTTAACATTTGATTATCAATTTCAACGCTATGGGTATGTTCAAAAAATTTTTCAACCTATTTTGACGGGGTTTACTCTGGGTTGAAGGTCATGGAAAGGGTGCGTGAGATTAAAAGACTTTTAATCTGATGGTTTTTCCCCAGCTTTAGTAAGGGCCTGACGGACACTAGTGTGTACAGTGAGATGTTTTCCAAGTGTCTAGATTTACTTTTTTATCAGTATGGCTCTGTTCAGTATTATAACAGTCTTGGCGACTAATTTATTTCAGTAGTCAAGAGAATGTTTGGTTGATATTAAAGTTACCTGTTGCATCCAGAGCGGTCGTGAAGATCACATGAGCGTCTATGCAAGTACTTTGTAAATGGTGAAGTGATGTGCCAAGTGTCAGCTACTGTTATTATCAATTACCACCATTATTGTTGTGCTTTGTTAAACCACGCTTGGCACCTTTATTTTTTGTATAGCCATGTTCACACAGTTTCTCTTGCATATGTGCAGACATGGGCATATTTCCCTTATGTCACCTTTGGCTGGAAGGGAATAGAACTCAAATTACAGTAAGCTAATTTGGGATGATTGGGCTATCTGCTTAATAGAAGAAAGCTATGTCAATGTGATAAACTCCTTTCCTTGCCACTCGGTGATATTCTGTGTTCCTTCATGTTGCATTCCCTTCTCATTTATATTTTTCTCTATGTATTTTAGATTTGGAGAATGGATGAATAAGCTAACTAAAGAGTTTTTCCTTTGTAAAATATGAATAGACCCAACAACTTGGAGATGTTCTTACTCTGGAAGGCCTGGATGCTATAAACAGGATAACTGAGTGTCTTGCATTTCCAAGAGCTCTTATTCCTAGATATTTTCAACTAAGCATTTTTCCTAGTTCATACAGCTTCTTTGCTTCTGTCAGAAAAACCATATGCTGACTACTTCAAAGTTCTAATTTAATAATGTGGCATGCTATTTACTTTTTATTAAATTGTGTATTATTTTCAGCTTTGCCATTTTGTGTCATGATGGTCAGTTAAGTCCTCTAAAAGTTAATTTTTTGGGGAAAGTATAGCCTGGAGAAAATACAGATTAAGAAACTAAACAATCCAAAATAGTTGAACTTGGTTCCATTTGTAAGAATATAGGTACCCTTAGGGGTTGCCTTGTGACTAGTGTGTCCCAAATGGAGCAAATACAGTATTTTTTTCTTCTACCTACTTAAGTCATTACATGGCTGTCACCTAATACAATAGTTCACATATGGTGGTACTCGGGCAGAGTATGATGAGACTCATACCTCCTCTGTTAGTAAGCCTATGCAGAGAGGATGGTAGTAACATTGATTAGGAGGATTAGTTCATGTTTAAAGTAATGAGCATCTGATCTGGGATGGTATCAAGAAATGATGGAGAGGTAAGAATGATATTGTGAGCAAGAACCTGGCCAGTGATTATTTACAGGAAATAAGGAGGTGCAGTTACTAAGAGAATCATAGTGCCATTAAAAAAGACAAGAGGAGAGAAGCTCAGGGCTTAATAGACACTTACTAGTGTGTGACCCTGGGCAAGTCACTTAATCCTGATTGCCTCTGGGGAAAACAAAGAATAAATTCTAATTCTTAATATTCTGTGGCTCTACTGTCAAGTCAAAAAATCACAAAATTGAAAGGGATTCTAGAGAACATTGATTATGGCCCATCCCTGAACAAGAATGTGATAAAATCTGATAAGGATTCATATCCTTTGCTTAAAAACCTCCAATGAGGGGGATTTGATTTCTGCAGAAAGTAATCCAACCCTTTGGATAAGTCTAATTATTGTGAAGTTATCACTTGCTTCAAGCTTAAATTTATCATTTCAGTTATCTGTTGCTCATGTTCATACTTTCTCAGACTAAGTATGTGTCCTACACCTTGCCCCACTGCCTGTCACAGTCGGTCCTTAAGAAAATGCTTGTCAGATTGAATTCCTCTTGAAGTAATAGCCCTTCAGATACCGTGGACCTTTTCGTGTTCCCACTTCTGTAAGCTAAATACTCCCCAATTTCTTAAACTAATCCTTGTTAGAATATGAACTCTCTTTGATATATTTGCAAATATTTTCTGAAGATAATACACTATTTAAAATTTTTATTGTACTGTTTATTCTGTTTAACTGATACCTTCCTTGTGTTCCTTTGCTAGGAAAGAAGCTCAGAAATGTTTCTGTGGCTCAGCAAACTGCCGAGGTTACCTTGGAGGAGAAAATAGAGTCAGTATCCGCGCAGCTGGAGGAAAAATGAAGAAAGAACGATCTCGTAAGAAGGACTCTGTAAGTGTTCCATCCTCTTTTGTAGTGAGGAAAATAGCTTCCTTATTTGCACTTTAAAAAACAAAAAACTCTCTGAATATCTTAGTAATTGAAGAAAAAATGTAATTTCTAGGGTAAGTGTGGCAGCTCTCTAGAAATAAACATTGATAGAAGCTCAGTTTTGCATCCTTTTAGTTACTATTGAAGATCATTTCACAAATAGCTGAGCCTCTTGTCATTTCAGGAACTTTTCAAGCATTATTTCATCATTAGTTTGAACAAATCGTTTTCACCCCAGTTATGGGGATTTTTTGATAATAGATCATGGACTTAAGGTGGACAGAACGAAACTCTCTAAAAGATACTAAACATGTAAAAGATACATGCTCCGTATAGCAATTAGTTCATTGGTGGGGGTGAGAATTAGATGCTGGAGTCAAGATAGGCAAAATTATAAAGGGCTTTTCTCATTAAATACATTTTTAGGGCTATATAAACAAAGCTCTTACTACAGTGCCCGGCACATAATAGGCACTATATAAATGCTTATCCCCTTCTCCTACTTACCATTGTAAAATTGAGGTTAAAGACTTTCCTACATAGGTTTACTGTCAGCCTAAAAGAGAAGAAGAATGAATATACACCACTAGGTCACTATCCTTATTTCTGCATACTAGTCATGACTTACCTAAGAATTTTAGAAAGTATACATGAATTGGAGTTTAGTCTATATCTTTGAGATAACTGTCTTTCTGAGAAAACAGAACATGCCATTTTAAAAAATTTTGAACATGTCTCTTAAGTAGAACAGTTGGGTGGTGTTGTATTTTTTTAAATGAGTATTGTACTAATTGATGACATATTGCTTGAGAGTGAGAGAAAGTGACTTACAGGTTATGAGAGGAAACATCCAAGAGTTTCGTTAAAATCATTGATGAAAGTGATATGTAACATATTGACAGAAGGGACAATATTTAGTATCTCTTTTGGTTTGACCAGTACTTTAAATATACAGTTATTTCCTGTGAGATTTCAATGAGTGTTGAAATTTGTTATGGATTTTGTAGTTGCCCAAGGAGGCAAAAGCTCATAAGCAGATTCTATTTTTACAAATTCATGATCAAGCTTTAATTTTAAAAAATTTGAAAAGATACTCTCTATGTCTCTTCCCTCTTTAATTTATGAAAAATTTGATAAATTTTAAGTCTAAAACTTTGAGATGGGAGCTGAGGACACTACAATATTTAATTATTTTTGTACTAGTCATTCCAGAAGTAGGTCTTGGATTTTGTGTCCATTTCAGGGTCAACTTCAAGAGTCTTAAAGAAAACTGGATTCACTTGATCTAGGCAGAGCACAACTCATTTGGACCGTATCTCTAGCAAGTCTCTTGTCTCTGCTTCACTATAAATTCCCCTTTGAGAATCTACCCAGTTTCCTGAAGCACCATCCTGTTATTCTTTAAATAATTCAAGGATATGAGTGCCTGTTGTTTTGTTTCTCTGTCGTCTCATTGATCTTCTGTCTCGTTCTTAGAAGATGGCCACGTTACTTTTTTTTTCTTTTTTTAATTGGTAAGTCATATGTGATCGCAGTGAAAATTATTATTATTAGAATGTGGCAGTTTGTTTACCCCGCCCCCCGCCCTATCATGGTGTTTCATATACTTCAGAATTACTTATAGTTTTAGTTCTTCTGAGATACTTTTGTTCCCTGAATCTAAATGTTCTAGCATAAATCAGTTATTGTTGGTTTGATGTTTGGAATCTTTGAAGGCATATTGTATTTTCTGAAATTCAGTTTAGCCTGACTAGTTCATTCTCTTCCTGCAGTGCTTGTGCAAGATACACTTATTTGTGTACTGATTCAAAAAGTTGCCTTTCTAGGTGCAGTGTGTGTTTTCCTTTCTTTGCTTCTCGGTATTGGTTAGAATGTTCTTTATTATTTGCTGTAATTTTTAGTAAGGAATGTTTGTTCTGAGGGGAGGCAGTGCATACATAATATTTGACTTTTACTTGGAAAAAGACTTTGGTTGAATTGCACATAAAACATCTATAACAACCTCAGCCTATCTGGGTGTCAGCAATTAATTGCATTATTGAAAATTGTAATTTCTTTAGTCACAGACATCATATAATCTTGTCCAATTTTTGCATACTTGTAGGAATACTTTAAGGCTACATTTTAAGCTACATTTGCTGTACTGAATCTAATTCTTAAAAGTCACTGAACAGTAGAATTACATTTTATGTTACCAGCTATGTACAGAATTCCATATCCTGTAATTCTAAATCTTCAGTTCTACTCTATGAAGCCTTTTTTGGTTTTTCACATTTGCCTTCCTTTACAATTCCTCATAGCAGTAAATTGCCTAAGGAATCAAATTTGGGTTTTTTTGTGACTCCAGTTCTGAAAAACCCTTAGTCACTAAATTTAAGTGTTTCATTGCATCTGCTGATACTTTGAGAATGTCAGTAGAAATGGCTGGCTGTAGACTTTGTCTACAAATGAGCTTAAAAAAAAAATCTTTGGTTTTCCTAAGTGGGAATAAACATCAATCTGTATCTATTTATTTTGTCCTTTCTTTTCAGAGATGGCATTGGATTATGGCTAAGCCAAATCATAATGAGTTTAATTCTCTGAAAATAAGCACATTTTCTGTTAATTATTTTTGACATTTTTGTGTTGATGTCATTTTAAAGAAAATTTTCCACTTAGACCTCACATAGTTCAATATACTCTCTATATTTTGGTCTCCTATTTTCTTAGGTCTTCAACAGTTTTTTTTTTTTTTGCGTGTGTGTGCTTTATGTACATAAACCATGAGTGCAGAACTGAGTCCAAAGATTTGTGATAATCAACAAAGGCAGTGTGTTTCATCACATTTTCCAACTGCTTGTATGGTACTGAACTGATAACATTCTTTTTTGTACTGCTGATATTTTGTTGGGCTTGTCTTTTTTACTCAGTATTTAGGATTTTTGTTGTGAGAGTTGGTAGGTTTTCTTTTTCTTTCATAATACAAGCTTTCCAAAAAATATATAAGCATATATTGATCGTTTTGGAGCTTTCAGGGGTTGTTGGCATACACATGCTTTTATATAAATGTATATGTCATGACTTATGGTAAGAAAAGGTATCACTAAAACCCTAAATGTGCAGAAGAGAGCAGAAGGAAGTTCAGAATCATGTTAAATTTGGTGTGATGTATACCTTTTAAAATTGATTAATAGAGCCTCTCACAACTTGATTCCAGTCTGGGTTTCTTTTTATTTCTGGTTTGCTTTGTATGTGGAAATGATGGTGCTCATTGATATGTAAGTAAAACGAAGGAAGTTGGTAGAGAACCTTGCTAGTAATTTGTACATAGCTGTTAAATGTTTGATCCAATAATCATGGCTCTTATCTGGCCCTGCCACTTACCAGTTTTATGGAGAAGCTCATCAGCCTCACTTGACATGACTGTTCTTTATTTATGTTCATTTAGTTGATGGTGTGAAAATTTTATTTTTCATTTGATAATTTTCCACTTCTTCCTTTAGGAGTTCTGTTTCACTTCTGATTTATTTGATTAGTACTGAATCATTTCTTGTGCACTGCTTTGACTTTTTAATCTTTATGTGACTGTAACTTTTTAATTTTTGTTTTCAGTTGCTGATTTTAAGGGAGTCTGAAATTCCTGCATTCTTTTTTTTCCTTCGTTCTTTTCCTTTTGTTTTTGTTGTTGTTTGTAATCTCTTTTAGTTGGACGGGATGGTGTTTAGGTTTTCACAACTTGTATCCACTAGATATTGATGAATCTTCAGATTCTTTTTCTTAGGTCTTCAATAACTCTTTCAGGTTGCTTCTTCTATGGTGGTGTTTGTTTCTCCTTTAGGAGTATTTACATGATAGCTCTACATTTATTCCTATAATTCTTAACATAACAGTGATTACTGCATTATACTGCTGTGTGCAGGTACTAAATTTTTTTTATATTTAACATATTTAGAGAGAGTGCATTCATTTATGGTTGTTATAGCAGATAATAGTTTTTAAAATTACAGTTTTTGTGTAACTGGCTTGGTAGTTGGATTCATGCCAGTTGACTCCAAGTGTCTTTCAAAATTCCAACCTAAGTATGCGTATCTTTACAAAATCAGTTTGGACCTAGGTGCTATTTTTATCATAATAAATCTAATGTCTGGCGTTGGCCTTCATTTTTTTAATCACCCCAGAATTTTTCATTTTTTTCTAGTCAGATTTTTGGAGCTCTTTATTACTTTTCTTATTTTACCTAATATAGGCTTAGGAATAAACTGGGGTTTTTTTGTTTGTTTCGGTTTAGGATGTTTGTGTGCGGGGAGGTGTATCTTACCTTCTTTATAAGTAGTAGTAGTTAGTTGCAGTAGTAATAGTAGTACTCGTACTAGGAGGATGTTAAGCTGATCATATCAGTATGTCGTAGGGACAACTTGTACTCTTGTGCCAGCTTGACTCTAATATTTCTTGGGAACTTTTATTAACATAATTGATAAGCTAACTCAACGTATGGTATTTGTAGAGCCCAGTTATTCAAAATTTGTGGGTTTCTTCCAAACCTCCTTAACTCTAGAGCATGCACAGTTTCTGCTATCCATCACCCTAAGCTGCTTACATTCCTTTATTTTGCAAATCTTTATCCTTCCCACCTTATAACCCTTAGTGTTAACCTTGCATTCCGAATCCATTTTGCATTACCAATGCCAGACTGATCTTTTCAAAAGACCACCCACATTATTTATGTTATATTATTCATACTCAAATTCAGATTTTCCTGCCTTTTTTTGTCCATAATCAGCCCATATCCTCCCTTCCAGCCAAATTGATCATCTTTTATACCTTTTCCTTTTTTTGGCTTCTTCCTTCTTACCTTTGCTCATTCTATATCTCTTCCCTGTCAACTTCCCCTGCCACCCGCCAAAAATGGAATGCCCTCTCCTCTCTGTATCCAACCTGTATCCAACTTTAGAGTCTGATTTGAAGTCTTATTTCTTCATGAAGCCTTCTCTGACTTTTCCAATAATACAGTCAGTATCTAATTTTTTTTTTGTTTTCTTACTTATGCCACATAAGTACTCAGTCTGTACTTGTTGATCAGTTATTTTCCTTTAACCTATAAAAAATTATTTTTGTAATCCAGTTTATTTTTTCTTTAATGCTAGGTGGATGGAGAACTTGAAGCACTTCTAGAAAACGGTGAAGGCCTTTCTGATAAAAACCAGGTGCTCAGTTTATCAAGGCTGATGGTTAGAATTGAGACTTTGGAGCAGAAACTTACCTGTCTCAAACTCATACAGGTGATTATTTGATTTCTAAAGTATGAGCAGGAGTATTTAATCAGTTACATCAAGTCAAAATAAAGGAATTAATTGTTACTGGAGTGGGTACATTTCTTCCTATTTTTGTATTTGTAAATGAATTTTTTTGAAACTTGGACATATCAGAAATTTTTTAACATAAAATAGCGATTACATTCAAGTCATATGTCTAGGTCCTCCCTTACTTTACAGCCTTATCTGTATTCACTCCACCATGTTGCCTCTTTCTTTTTGGACAGAATGACAAAATAAAATCTAAACAAAAATTTATTTTAAGGCATACCTACATTGTTTCAATTTGTTGGTAGAGACTGTAAAAAACATACCTACATTGTTTCAATTTGTTGGTAGAGACTGTAAAAAACAAACCAACATTTAACTTTTTAACCACTTAGGATCGAACAGTTATTTTGTTAACCTTAATATATTTCTATATTACAGTGCTTTACCTAGAATGCAATTTTTCCCAAAGTGCATTTTTATGACATTACCATAATATTGTAACTTTTTATATTTAAATTAATTTTGTAGCATAGATTCTAGTTGTGACTCCATAAGGTTTTGGCAGATAAGCATAGGATTGTTCCTATATATACTACTTTGACTTTTCTTTCCCTCTGCTTTATCTTAAAGAACACCCAGTCTCAGTCGTGTTTAAAGTCCTTCCTAGAATGCCATGGGCTCTCTCTTCTGTGGATCTGGATGGCAGAGCTAGGTGATGGTCGAGGAAATAATCAGAAGCTACAGGAAGAGGTCAGTAATTTTAATTTATTATTCAACATTTGACTGTCCTTTAGTTTTTTATAATAACTTTTATGGAGGTCTTTATATGTGACCCAGTTTTGGTAATTCAGTAAATCCATAATAATTATTTAGGTGGCGAGATTACTTAATCTATTATATACATTTGGGAAATCCATTATATACATTGGGAGCCTATGAAATACTATTAATGATAAATGTATACATCAACTTTGCCAGCAGTATAAAAATGCAACATCTTGTTTTTCTTGTGTATATCAGCTGATAACCTACAAGGAAAGGTTTTGTATGATGGGATCTTATCAACGAATTTAGGGGAGGGGGACTTAATACCTATAATTTTCATTGAGGTAGGGAACTTCTGGTGAAAATATTTCCTCTACCAAAGTTGATGAGCATTTGTTCCAGCCTTTATAGCCTGGAGACCCTCAGAGGTTAAGTGACTTGCACAGAATTATATAGTTAATATATGATAGAGCTGGGATTTGAACCCAAATGTTCCTGACTCTGATGTTGGTTGTGTTTCTGTGACAGTGTATTTCCTCTGGAAAAATAGTACCATTATTCAGTGAGGAATGTACTTTAGTTTCTCAACCTGTATAGGTGGAAAATGGAAGTTCATATAACCTGATTTGGCTAGCAGACACTTTAGAGACTATCTAGTCCAAACCATTTAATTTTATAGTGTACGAAGCTGAAGGTTGGTAACATAATTTGCCGAAAGTCACACAGCTAAACCTGGGAACTAGCTCTTTTTATTTCTAGGGTGGGAGAAGGAAAACATACATTTTGACCCTTTTTTTTTTTTTTGGAAGGCAGAAAGTTTAAGTTTGTCATGCTGCATAGAACCTTAATAAGAGATTAGATAGTTTGGATGATCCTTTTCACCCTCTTATATCCTTGTGGTTCAGTTTTGATAGATTTTTATAGTCTAGTTTTCCTTTCATTCTGTGGGAAACAGATGCAGTATGTGTTATATACTTGAGCATTTGCGTAAGTTTGTGGAAAAAAATTTTTTTTATGAAATTCTTAAGCTTTGATCCAAGGGTTTAGAAAGTGAGCAATATATAAAATGATGAATTTTTGTCAAAATTGTGTTTAATCAGATTATAAAGACCTTGGAACATTTGCCTATTCCTACAAAAAATATGTTGGAGGAGAGCAAAGTACTTCCAATCATCCAGCGCTGGTCTCAAACCAAGACTGCTATTCCCCATTTCAGTGAAGGTGATGGTTATTCCAGTGAGAATACATCACGTGCGCACACACCACTCAACACACCTGATCCTTCTACCAAGCCAAACACAGAAGCTGATACAGATACTCCAAAGAAACTGGTGTTTCGTAGACTTAAAATTATAAGTGAAAATAGTATGGACAGTGCCATCTCTGATGCTACCAGTGAACTAGAAGGCAAGGATGGCAAAGAAGACCTTGACCAGTTAGAAAATGCTCCTGTGGAAGAAGATGAAGAATTACAGCCTCAGCCGCTGCAGCCACAGCCGCTTACCCCCCAGCACTTGCCACCAACCAAAGGTGACATTGAAACCTCAGTGGACAGCAGTAAACAGCCTGCCTCAGAGCCAGAGGCTGAGCATGAAACTGAGGCCAAAGAGAGTAATGGCCCCAAACTAGAAGAACCTATTGCTATGGAAACACCTTCCCAAGATGAAGAGGAGGGTATATCTGATGTGGAGAGCGAGAGGAGTCAAGAACAGCCAGATAAAATGGTGGATATAAGTGATCTGGCCACTAAACTCCTAGATAGTTGGAAAGACTTAAAGGTAAGAGTAAATTGTGATTAATTTTTAACAGTGTAATAGACTTGAAGTTCAATGAAAGAGTCTAAATTAAATTATCTATATTTCACACATGAAAAGGATCGCTTTCTCCAAATTGGCAATATCTATTAATGCTAAATTCCTATTTTGCCTTGACCGTAGCCTCAAGTAAGGTTTACTACAGTCAGACAAGTTATTTAGATGGCTCATTTTCTCCCTTGTAGTAGCCAGTGGTTTCTGTTTGCTTTCAGTTTTCTGTCATAGTTACATAGTATTATCCCCACAAAGAGTCAATCGCTACATTAAAAACTCATTTCACTAATATAGCATATCATAGAATTTTCTTCAAAAAATAAAAGTCTGGTTAACCCTAGTATCTTATTCAGTGGTGATGGGTTGTTTTTATGCATAAAAAGTTGTGTTTTGCTTCCCCAGTCAAAGAGATTGATATTACCTTAGCTCTCAGAAAGTCTTCCTTCATACGTATTTTTTTGTCAGAAGAGAGTAGAGATCAGTGACCTTGGTCCCTTTTCCATGATCACTTTCTGGAAGAACATGGCAAGGTGGGCAGTATTGACAAGGTTTTCCCATAGTGATCTGATTCTGGCAGATCACATATGAACCAATGTGAGTGGACTGCAGTCCTTTCAGGTTCTGAACTCAGACCTGGATTTTAAGTTTTAATAACTGTCAGGACTAGGTTCTTGGCCCTTAGGTCTTTAAGGTTTGTATCATTCCATTGTGGACCTTTATGGTCACAGGCCTGGTGCTGACAGCATCTTGACCATCTGAGGGATCTGAGAAGTGTTCAGATTTCACTGTGTCCTTCCACCCCACCCCTGGTTCAGATACAATGGGACTCCTGCTTAGAGGCAGCCTGTGAGAATTTCCCACATCTGGCCCCAAACATCTGAGATTTGGTCCAGATAGAACTATGCTTTTACATAGACTAAAGGGATTAACATGTTGTGGATTTTTTTTGTACAATATCATCTATTTGTTGTTGTGTTGAAATTCTTAATTGAGGGTTGAGCAGTTTGAGAAGTATTGTTGTAGTTTCTTGAACTTCCTTGACTGCTTTCTTGTTTGTGCCCCTGTTCCATCACTTAGTTGCCCACTGTAACAATTCATGGAACACATCCTCTTCTGTCTGATCTTTTGGAAAGAATTCCCAGTGAATGTGCCTATCATAGAGTATGACCAGCGCTGTAGGGATCAGAATTATTTTCAGCAGATTTTTTTTTTTTTGAGCACCTTCTGTGTGCAAGATAACTGGATAAAGCAAGACAGGAGAGATAACTTGAAATATTTGGGAAGGGGTTAGCAAAATCCATACCAAAGTGACAGCACAGTAGGTAAGGTAAGGATGGGAATATTCTAGAAGTTATAGTAAATATATTGTGCTCTCCCTGCTGCAAAGGAATTATAGGATTTATGTTTAATTTTTTTGTGAGTAATGGTTTCAGCGATGGATTCTGTCTTTACCCCTTTGCCCAGTGTGTATCATAACAGCAAATGTATTGTTGTGATTATCTTACTTTGCCTTTTATGGGTAGAAAAAATAATAATGTTTTTAAAAAATCAGGGTTTTTGTCAAACCTTGCTTGTTTTTGATATAATTAGTATATAGTATTGGTCATAGTTGAATGTGTCTGTCATATTATTAACCCAATTGAAATTAATTGTGGCAATTTAAAATTGTCATCCAAAACTCAAATTTATGAAGTTTACACCTGTGTTACTTCCTCCTCTAACTTTTCCAAGACTGTTTTATCTGAATAAAAAATTTTACAGTAATATGTAGCCTGATGATCCTGTGGGCTTGAGATTTAAGATTTTTTTCCTAATACTTGAATAAAATGTGTACTTTTCAGTTTATATTTGTGTTCATCTTGACATTCTTGTCATCTAGAGCCACTAAATGTAATTCTCTTTCTCTAAAGTTTATTCTGAAGTCATTCTTCATACATATTTGCATTTCTGTGAAATTCTGTACTTGCCTGTGAGCTGTGCTCTTGTTTTATATCACTGATGCTGAGAAATTTTTAATATACTTATGTCTTTAGTTACATTTATCATGGCTCTAATCTCAGAAATATGGATAAGGTTGCTTGTAGTTAACTTAGTTTTTTAATCAATATAGCAGGCATTTTTATTTATGCATCTGAAAACAGGATACCCACACAACAAGTTTTATGTTGTTTATAAACTTAGATGTGGTTTTTAAAAAATAATAATATATGATAACCTAGTGTATTTGTTTTGTACTATCTGGGCACTGAGTTAACTACTTCTGTCTGACTTTCACCTATGTTATCAAAATAGATGCAAATTGAAAAGAAATGTCCTTAAAAGTTCCAAGTCTTAGCAAATTTACCAGCCAGTAGATTATGGTATCTGCTCAATTCATGACTTCTTGACCCTCTTGGGCAGTTGGATCATTACTGGATTTATTTCATTTTACCTTACCCCTGAAAGGTGAATTCACAAGTTTTATTAAATCTGATTTTACAGTAATTATATAAAATATGGATCATCGTTAGAAATAAGTCTAGGAGAGGGTGGGATGAGGGTATGAAGACTCATTACTTAAGCTTTGTCCTCCCAGATCTGATGATGATCCCCCTTGTAACTTGAACCATTTCCATCTAGCTTCTCAGGGCAGCAAGGAGCTTGTTAACATCACCAGCTGACCATGTGTCTCCTTTTCTCAACTCCATTTTCAACTCCGTGCTGAAGAAAAGAGAGAACCTAGCGTGCATTCTGTGAAGAAACAGGAAGATGGTTGGGAAGCTGGATGATGCATGAAAATTATAATAGGTGAAAAGAGGACAGAGGTGGTTAACTCACTGGCGCCGGCGTTATTTTGGTGCGTCCATTGCCGACAATGGACGTCGTTCCGGGAAAATCCCGACTCCTGGCGTGAAAGGATTAAGTGAGCTATCTTTTCTATACCTATATACACAGGACAACTGCCTTGGCTATACAAGGCTCACACATTTTCACTCTGTAAGTTGCAGAACCTGTGAGGAACATCAGTAACATGTAATTCTTTGTCACAAACATAATCACATTATACATACTCACATGTATAGCCTTTACTGGTATGCATTTTCAGCAGAGACACTTGCGTACAATTCCAGTTGGAAAAGGAATTGTACAGTATCTCCTATGCTGAAAATGTGCCCAAGGTCCAACAGGTCATGACAGTTGGAACAGGTAAACAGGTGATGGTTAAATGCAGCTCCTGTTTAAGATGACTGCAAACATCTGTGTTCGGTTGGATCCTGAGAAAAGGAGGTAAGACTCCTGTGAAATAACTAGTATTCATTGACATTGAGTAACTAGAAACTGCAGTGGTTAATATTTCCAGAGCCTTTGCTGTTGATGCTTACGGTGGATATGTAGCCAGAGAAAAGAAGCTTTGCTGCTTAATAATAAGAAATTTAAAGGCAGGAGTCCTTGCAAAGTAATAAGCTTAGTACTTCTAGTTAACCTGATTTTTGACTTTTCTCTCTTATTCATCTTTATCTTAAGACAGTTGAATTTTTAATTCATAAGAATATATATTATTGGTTCAGACACATAGTCCATTCAGCCCTAGGCTGTGCCCTCGGGAAAGCATAATTGCCCTAAGTAACCGCATACCTAATGGGTTAGGGTTATATGCTCAAAAGACCTTGGAAAGAAAATGTGAAGGAGCCAGAAGTCTCAAGTTGATTTGAGTAAACGTAACTCAGGAAGAAATACTTCTGTAGTATTGGGGTAAATTGTAACTTAATTCAGTTGTAATTTGGTTAAAAAATGTCCTCGGTTGTCTCTAAATTCCCAATAACCTCCACAAAGGCCTCTACATTTACTTATTTAAGTTGAGTTGTCAGTGATTTTTCTCAGATTCTTTTCTTTTTGAAGAGAAGAAAAGATATTGCTAATGCTTTAAGTGTTAGGAGAAAAATTAGCCTTAATTGTTGGTATTGAGTAAGTAAGCTAAAAATTAAAGGTAGGACTTTCAAATATCAAAGTATTCATCACCAAGTAACTAGTCATGTGCATGTCTGGCTAATATTACTGAGTCATATATGTATTGCTCAGTAGCCTGTGGGGCAACAATCTCAAATATTTACTAAGATCATTAGTTTGGTTTAGTTTGTTTTTTTTTTTTTAGTTTTTGAATAGATTTTTAATGAATAGTTTTTTACTCCTATAATTTCCCCAGTATCTCTCTTCCTTCCCTTCCCAAAAAGCTATCCCATATAACAGAGTATTCGTTTAAGACAAAAAGAAAAGGAGGGAAAATCAGCTTAACTTATCAATACATTGAAAAATTTTCAAAGTTTTTCAGTGTTTAAACTTCTTAACCTCTCACCTTTTAATTTTTTTGTCATTCTCTCCATTTGTAGTCATTTTTTAAATTCACATTTTTTTATTTCCTCCCAGTAACATGTAGAAACAGTTTTCAGCATTCATTGGTTTTTTGGGTTTTTTTGTGTGCATGTGGTATGTCTCCTTTACCAAGCTGTTGACTCCTTTTTCATAATTTTCTTGCATCACTCTTGTTTCTCTTCCCAGTTTTTCCTCTACCTATATTATTTGATTGTAAGAATTCTTTTTGAACTCTTCCATGGGCTGAGACCAATTAGTATTTTTCTTGGAGGCTTTTGATGTAGAAATTTTTGACTTTTCTGTTGTCTTCTGGGTGTGTTTTTTTAAATCTTCCTTGTCACCAAAGTAACTTCCTGCACCCAGAATTTGCTTTTCTCATGTTTGCTTATTTTCTCAGCCTGTTAGTTGACTTTTAGCTCTTTGGTAAAGAAAGCCTCTACTTCCAGGGTAGAAGGCGCACTTACCCCAAGCATCAGGAGTTTTATGCAGCTGTTTTCAGAGATATTTATAGGAATGTGTAAATTCACATGGGTTGAATTGTCATCTCTTTGCAGATGACTCTCAGATCTTTAATGTACAGTCCTAATCTTTCCTGAGCTCAAGTTCCACTGTTGTTTTTTTAGAACTATACTGCAGGCATTCTAAAATCAACATGTCCAAAACAGAGTTGATTATCTTTCTCCAAAGCCCTGTCTTTTTTCCCCCAAAATGTCCTTATTTTTGTCCAGGGTATCACCATCCTTCTAGTTATCTAGATTCAGACCCTTTTTGTTTTCTCACCCATCTTTTCAATCAGTTCCTGAATTTTATAGTCTGTATCTCCACCACACATATGGTATCTGTTCCTATTTGTTATGCTCAAATGACTTCCATCCTAATTAAGGCCCTTATCACCTCTTTGGTCAGGATTATTGCCTTCTAATTCGTGTCCCTGCCCTAATTTTGTCCCATCTCCAATCCTTCACTCAGCTACAGTTGTTATTCCTTAAGCAAAGGTCTAGCCTGTCTAATGGTATGACCAGGGCTGCTTGTAATATGTGAATGTACTATATTTTCCTAATGAAAAGGTACTTTCTCCTTTCATTACCTTTAATGATCATTTAATTAAGCCCTTATGATGGCCAAAATACTGCATTAGATGCGGGAGTAATTAATTTGGCAGAAGCCTTGCCTTTATGGAGCAAAAAAAGATATAAACATATTCCTTATGCATTCATTTCAACAAAAAGGAAAATAAAGAATAGAATAAGAAGAGTAGATTGATGGAGAGGATGATGTCTCCATTTGGGAGGAGAGAAGCCTTCTTAGAGCAAATGATGTTTGAGATGTTTGGGCAGAAGTTCAAAAGAGAGAGCCAGGAGATGGGATTAGGGCACTCTGACCATAGGAAGCTTTGAAGGTCAAGGCATCATAATAGTGAAGAATGGGGAAAGGAGGAGTGGATTTCAAGTAGACATTTAAGATGGGATGACTAGAAGAAGACTAATGCCATAGAAACCAAAAAAGGAGAGGAAGATATTAGCTTATCGAAAATACTGGGAATGGGTAGAAATTTTAATCATCACTTTGGAATAGGTTATTTAGCAATTTTGCATGTCCCTAATTAGCTGTGGATTCTTGGAACTAGAGGTTGTATACAAATTTCTTGTCACTATGCAGAAAAGGGTTACAGGAGGATTTTTAGATGATCAGCCTTTGAGCTGCCTTGAGCAAGCTCTTTCGTTCCTCTAGAATGAGTATTTCTCATCTTTGGAAAGCATGTGAGGGAGCTCCATATTATGGACCTGTAGAAGGAGTTAATAAATAAGAGGACTTTCAGAGCTCTCAGGGGGTTTGAGGATGTGGAAGTTAGTTGTTCCTTGGATTTTCTCTTTAGATTCTACAAGCACTAGTAAAATAAGTTGCATTAGAAGAAATCACTTCATCTTATCAACAGAAAAATTGGTTTCATTAGAATTGTAGAATCAAAAGAGACATTACTTAAAGTCAAGTCTGAAAATTCATATTCAGTCTGATACTGTCTCGCTCTGAGGCCTGCGTTCTTGAAGTTTCTTTCTGGATCTCAACTTCCCTATCTTGTAAAGTGAGGATCCAACAAGGTCCTCTCTAAATCTAGTGTCCTTTCCGCTATATCGTGCTATGTGTCTCTCAAAACAAAAACAAAACAAAACAGAAAAAAGCCTGGGTTGCCTTCTTATGCCATTTACATAGTTATTTTTCACTCTTTTTCTCAAGAGTTTCTGCACTGTGCTTTTTGAATTCTGTTTCAGGCCATTAAATCTATAGACCGTATAAGCCCTTCAGTTTCATTTCAGAACTATAAAGAAGTTATAAAAAGCCCTATTCTGGCTAAGTCATCATGGAGTTATTGACATTCATTACCCGAACGTAGATAGATACTTGTTAAGTTCCCTACCAGTATGGAAGTTGTGTATTTGCTATAACATACAAAATCTAAAATCCTCCCTTGCCCCTTCCTGCATAGGGACAAGAAATATGTATATACCTCTCAGTTCCAGAAGTCCATAGCTAAATTGGGGACTTGCAAAATTGCTATTATACTTGAACTATTTGAAATATGTCTTTAAAAATTTCTACACACTCCTAGTATAAGTAACAAAACCCGTAGCATATTTATGAAAATTTATCACTCCCAATATATGGCTCCTCAGATAGTTTGAAAGAAATATTTCTACTTCAGGAAGCTTTAAACCAAAGTTGTTAGACCTTACACCCTCTGACTCTATAACGTTGCTACAATCCTTAGCTGTAACAGCATTAGTTATATGCATGATGTAGCTCATCCTTCTTGACCTCTGCAACATTTGACACTATTGACCTCCTGAATTCTCTCTCTCCTTTGAATTTTCATGTCAGTGCTTTCTCCTAGATCTTCTACTTGTCTAGTTCCCAGACACTTTTCTTTCTTTGCTAGAACTGTCTATATATCTATATCTACATAAACGTATATCTATACGTAGATATAGATGCCGAAATATAGATACACACATAGATCTTGGGGGGGTGCGCATGCATGTGTGTATAAATAAAAGGTTAACTTAGGAAATAGTGTTTTTTATTCTAGTATTCACTTAGCAACCCTGAGGTTGAATTATCCTCTCTATCAATGTGATTCCAAGATCTGTTATTTCCAGTCTCAGTCTCTTCCTGAAATTAATTTGTGTATTTAATTGCCTGTTAGACTTTACAAACTGAGTATTTATTATCTTCTCATCCCTATATACATATCCTGTTTCTTTTTAGATTTGCAATCTCACCATTGATTCACAGTTCCTCCATTCTCTGGTTTTCTGTTATAACATCAACATTATTCTTACCCTCTCTCCATATCTAATTACTTAGCAAGTCTTATCAGTTGTATGACTGTGTCATCTATTGGTGCCCTTTTCTCCATTCCCATAGTCACCACTGCAGTTCAGTCCTCTCACCTTTACCGTTGCAGTGTCCTTTTAATGAGTCTCCTTATTTTGAACTTCTCTCCTGTGTAATCCGTTATCCGTGTAGTGACCAAATTGCTGTTCTTTCAGCTTAGATCTGACTGTGTCTCTAAATTCAGCAGCTCCCTATTGCCATTGCATTCAAACCTTTAAAGGTGATAGTTTGTCCCCAACTTACCTTTACGATTCCACTTTATGTAATTTCCTTTCCAACCTCACTGAACAATACAACTAACTGAGCAGCACTTTGTTCCTATCCCTGTGCCTTTGGACTGAGTGTCCACTTCGCTTAGAATGCATTCCACTCTCCTAGAAACTATCCTTGAAGACTCAGCAATACCTTCTACACAAAGCCTTTTTTTCTCCTTACCTTCCTAACTTCTTTGTATTTAACTTCCTTGTGTTTATATTGTATTTAGTATGTGTACATATATGTATGTGAATATATGTGTACCCATGTGTGTATATGTATATATACATACATATCCACATATAGTATCCTCCAAAAGTATGTATATTAGTTACTTGATGGATTTTCTCTATATTTAAAAAAAACTTTTTGTGGTATATTCCTAGCATCTAGCACAGTGCTTGGCGCATAGTATGTGCTTAATAAAATGCTTGTTTACTGATTGTTGATTTACAACTCATCTTTATAGGACTGCTTTACAGTTCAAAAGTGCTTTTTGTCTCTTTTGACGGAAATGTTACACAAAATATTCATCCCATTTTACAAATGAGGAAATTGAGACTCAGAAACTGACTGGCCTTTAAGTTCCAAAAGTAGCAAATGTTAGGATCAAGACTCAGTGTCCAGTATTTTCTGTTTTCATCATTCTCTCTTACTTAGGAACAAGTCCAGATTAGTTCTGAATCATTAGCTTCCAACCAGAATAGAAGGTTCTTTGGAGCCATATGTTTATCTCCAAAGAACAGAAAAAGAGGGCTGTATGTGAAACCTTAAGTCTCTAACATACAACTTGCTTCTTTAAAATTATATAAGGAGACAACACTATTGCTAATTAATTTCTCCCTCAAAAATAGTCTTTCCCCCACTTTAAGAAAAGAAAGAAATAAAAGTTCTTTTAACAGATGAGCATAGTAAAAAAAAAAACAATTCAAACGTTTACACCGTCCAAAAATATGTCTTTGGGAGGGGTAGCATGTTTAATCATTGGTCCTCATGAGTTGTGGTTGGTCTTTGCATTGACCAAAGTTAAATTTTTCAAAGTTGTTTTATATACCATGTTGTTTAGTTAATTGTTCTCATTTTCAGTTTCACTTGGTATTAGTTCATACAAGTCTTCCCAGGTTTCTCTTAAATAGATTTTTTTCTTGCTTCATAATAATATTCCATTACATTAATATACCATAATTTGTTCACTCTTTCTTTAGTTGATACATATGTATTTAGTTATATGTTGCTACAAAAAGAACTGCTATATAATATTTTTGTACATATGAGCTCATTTCCTATTTTTATTTTTAATCTCTTTGGTATCTAGGCTTAATGGTTGGATTCTAAGGGGGGAGTGTATTATAATAACTTGGGGGATAAAATTCTACATTTCTTTCTAGATGGTTGAGTGGATCCAGTTCTGTTTTTCTATATTCCCCTCCAATAACTGTCATTTTTGCCAATATCAAAGTATGGAAAAAACCTCAAAGTTGTTATAATCATTTCTGACAGGAACTGGGGGCATTTTTCATATCTTTTGATGACTTGAGTTTCTTCTTTTTAGGACAATTTTTTATTCTTCTTTGACCATTTATCCACTGGAGAATAGTTCCTGTTCTTATATATTATAATGAATTCCTTATTTATCTAGTATTATCAGAATTTATCAGAAAAACTTAATGAAAAGGTTTTTTTTCCCTTCAGTTAACTGTTTCTCTTTTAGTTTTGACTGGCTTGATTCTGTTTGTACAAAAACTTTTGAGTTTTATGTAATTAAACTTGTTCCTTTTGTCCTTCCTTTTGTCCTTTATAGTTCTCTATATTCGGTCATGAACTCTTCTTCTCTCCATGACTGTGAAAGGTCTTCTTGTTTATCATGTGACCTTTTCTATCTAATTTGTGTATCCATTTGACTCTTACTTTGATCTATGGTGTGAGTTGTGGTCAAGTAGTTTTGTCCAGTCATGACACCTTAGCCCACCAATTGAGGTCTTCAAGGTCATCAAGCCTGATACTCCTGCCGTTTAAGATCTTCTCTTGGTTATGTTCTTGTTGTTTTCCACTCTTTTATTGTATTGGGGGGTTTGTAAGAACTGATTCCAAAGAGTTTTGCTGCTTTTTAGTACTTTTTGGGATCTGGAATTATTGAATACTTTTCCTTTAAACCTTTTTAAACTCTTCTGTCAGTATGTTGAATAATTTCAGTCAACTCTTTGTGATTTCATTTGGGGTTTTCTTGGCAAAGATAGTGGAGTGATTTGCCATTTTCTTCTCCAGCTTATTTGACAGATGAGGAAACTGAGGCAAACAGGGTTAAGTGACTAGAAAAATAAAGAAAAAGGAAGCGCACGAGAGAGAAGGGAGCAAGATAATAAAGGAGAAAAATGGGGGAAATTTGAAAACTATACAAATGCTTAATTTTGATGAGGCTTAATGTGAGATTTTTCAAAACCAAAGTTTTGAAAATATTAAATTTTAGTTTCGGTAGTAGGGTGAGTAGTTTTAAATATATTTTGAAGATAAAATGTTCCAAGTGGTATATTTCTGATATTAACAAAAAAGATGTTCCATATAGTCTCTCTAAAATGAATATATGCTGGTAGTAAATGAAATATTCTTTTTCTTTTGGTTATTGAAAAGGTGCTTTGAAAGATGCAGTAGCAGAGTGAAAATAGGATGAAAGTTTCTCACTAGATAAGAGAATATTTTCAAATTTCAGAAATAAAAGGATATCAAAAAATTTATTTAAGCCCAAATTATTCTGGAGCCTTTTCTGTGGTGATATAAGGGGTAGAGTGCTAGAGATGGAGTCAAGAAAACTTAAGAGTTCTAGACCTGTGGCCATAGGCAGATCCAGTTAACTTCCCCTTTCCTCCTTCCCCTATTTTAGTTTCTTCTTGTGTATAGTGATGATAATGATGATACCTCACAGAGTTATGAAATTCAAATGAGGATCTATATAGAACACTTTGCAAACTCTAAACTTCCCAACAATAAGAGTTATCCATGATGTCTTAGGAAGGTAGTGAGATTCCCCTCATTTGAGGTCTTCAAGCAAAAGCTACGTGGGTGGTTATTCATAAAATATGTTATAATGGGTTTTCCTTTGTAGTATAATTTGAACTAGATGGTGGCTGTGATCCCTTTCAGCTCTAAAATGCTGTGATCTTTTGAAATCAGTCTGTGTGGCAGTTTATTATTCCTCAGAAGAGCTACAGAAATGTACTGAAATACGGACTGCTTTAAAATTTAGCATCTATTATTTTATTTTTTGTGGCATTTCCTTTGACTAATACCTGGCATTTTCATTGTGCTTTACAGTTTGCCAAGTGTTTTCCATTCACTCCCCTTTGATCTTCAAAACAGGACAGTGAGATAAGCAGTGCATTTTACATTCCCCATTTTACAGATGGGGAAACCAAAGTTCTGAGAAGTAATTTGATAGAACTAGGATCTGAGCTGGATTCCAAACCCTTTACACTTTGCATTATACCTCATCTGCCTATATAACTTGCATTGTTAATTTGTACTATTTTTATGGAATAATTTGAATGTGCTTCTTATTAAGGGAAGAGAAAATTTCCTACAAACAGCAATGAAAACCTAAAATAGAGTGTGATTTTTTATTTTTTCATGGCTTGTCTTCTACTCTTCTATTTTACTATCAGGAATTGTGTATATTTGCGCATGCATATATATGCATCCATGCATATGCTGGATACTGGATACATATACATTGTATATCCAGACATCTATATAATTCTCACAAAGTGTGTGTGTCATACATTTTTAAAAGGAGTTGTGGTATACAAAGAAATTTGATTTTGATGGGCCAAAACCCCAACTTGGGCAGTTCACTTTAACTTTGAGTCTTCATGTCCTCCTCTGTAAAATGGGGACATTGAACCAGATTTTTCTAATGCCACTTACCACACCCAAGTCTTACCGTATGTGTGCATGCATGTATAGGTGGAAGGTGTGTGTTTAAGTAGGGAATGCTTTTTCTTATGGTGTGCAAGCAGTTTTGGTCTCTCAGGGTTATGATAAAGGAACAGGAGTGGTCTTCCCTAAGCTTGAAAGGCTGAGTGTGAACCTTTCTGTCCAGAAAGCAACCTAGAAAAGTCAGGCACTTTATTACCAGATTGACAAGGTGTAGAATTTTTCTACTATAGTACTCATGGACTGTGTACTAAGTCACAAAGGGAGTTATAGTCTGTTACTGGAGGAAAGAGTGAGTGCACCCATCTTGAACAAAATTTTGGATCCTTGAACTATTGAAAATTGATAGATATGTATATGTGTTTACTTGTATGAGTACCTACATGTAGATTTTTTTTCCCCTCTATAATGCAGTTTACAGTTAGGATAACATCAAGTTGTATTGATTATGAATTGGAAACCTCTGAAAAGCTCATGGTGTTATTTCCTTTGTCCAAAAACTAAGCCTCATGTCTATAATCAACCAGATCTGGATAAGATTAGTTACTTTATAATTTTCATTAAGAACATGACCTGCATTCTCTAGTATGGTAGACCAAGATGTAGTAAAATTATGACATAAAGCGTAAGGGAGACACTGTAGCATTGAAAGACACTGGCATATGGATCAAAGAAAGCTGTAGATGTTTTGCATGAAAAAACTACAGTACTATATTTGGATTTAAAAAACAGTCTTGAATTTCTGTGATTGCATAAATATGTCAGCCTAGGGAAGTGTTCATAGAATCTCAAAGGAATAAAATGGAAAAAGTACTTTTTTCTCCTGAAATGATTCAGTACTCCTCAATTCTACTTTTAAGGAATCTGAGATTACCATTTTCCTTTTCAGTTTATCAGCAACAAGAATATTTCTAAATATCTGGTAATGGCTCATGACAATGTCTATTAGAGGGGTACAAATTAATTGGAATAGATTCAGTTTCACACATGAATATAAACAAAACTACATGATGAGATTGAGCTTGAGTTAAAAAACACCAAAAATTAACTCTCTATTCTATTCACACGCACGCATGCGCACACACACACTCGCACGCATGGACGCACACACACATGCACGCACATATACCCCCTCCCTCCAAAATGTGTTCTTGTGAATTTCCACTCCCTTTCAGATGCATACTTTTCCAGAATCGTAGCTACTCTGTTCTTTGGTGCCTAACATGTTCCTCACAACAACCCAGTGAGGTTGATGCTGTTGCTATCCTCATTTTCTAAAAAATCTCTGTAGTCACTTAAGCCACTGTCAAAGATAATTTTTGGTTATGTTTTTTTTAAGGACATATGTAAAATCCGAACTGTAGCATGACATCATGTATTCCAGTCCCTTCATTTTTAGGGGTAGCTAGGTGGGACGGTGGATTTGATTTAGCACCAGGCTTTGGAGTAAAGAAGACCTGAGTTCACATGTGACCTCAGACACTTACTAGCTATATAACCCTGGGCAATTGACTTAATATCTCTCTGCCTTATTTTCCTCAACTGTAAAATGGAGCTAATAATAGCCCCTAACTCCCATAGTTGTGAGGATAAAATGAGATATTTATAAAGCTCTTAGTGCAGTGCCTGGTACATGGTAGCTGCTATATGAATATTAGCTGCAGTAAAATATATAATAGTTTATAGATAAGGAAAATGAGAGCAAACATTTGTATTTGGGCTTTCAGATTCTGATTTTAATATATTTTCCACTCCTTTCACATTTTTGACAAAACTCTAGAAATAATAACCTTGCTGAGAAGTCCAGAGCTCTGTATCAATTAACATAATGTGGTGATGATATCTAGATATTTTTCATATTTTCCAGTGAAAAATTCACATTAACTGTTGTCATGAAACCACTTTAAATTATCACACTTATGTGGTAGAGATCGTGGTGTTGCTTCCAGCTCTCATGGTCATTTTATTTGTACTACTGCTATTGTGAATGATGGGATTAAATTACTAATGTCAAGGCTCTAGCCTTTAGATTCTGCTTTCAACAGCATTTGGCACATCGTTATTTGGTAAATGTTTTAAAGCTAGTTTGAGTTACTGGTTTCAGTTTACCAGATGATTTTTTGAGTAGGGGGAAAGTATTTAATCTTTGTAAAGAATTTCCAGTGCTGCATGTACTGCCTCCCATACTGTGGTGCTTGAGCTTTTTGAAAGAAATGTGTGATTACATACAGTCAGAAATGTCAGTTATTTGGAAGATAAATTTTCATGTCAGTTAATTATGTTACAGCTTCATTTGTTGCATTGCATAGGCACACACTTGAAAATTCAGTCTGGAGCCTGGGGCCTTCATTTATTTAGAGATGCCTAATCTTTCTGTGTCCTGCATTTACCTGATTACCCTCAGAGATACTGAACTTGCACAGCCAAGAAGTTTCACAGTCTGCAGTTAACAAAGCCACAGAAATGGAGCAGGACTAAGACTGGAAATTTATTTCAATATAAAATATTTATGCCAGGTTCCTAAAGTGAAGGAAGTGGAATGAATGTGTTTGTTTTCATATACTTCATCATTGAAGAAGGGCCGTGTTTTACTTTCTTTTCTTTGGGGGCCAGGAACTATGAAAACCTCCCTCACTGCCAGACTTCCAGAGTGTGTGCTTCTGTAGTCACACTTTCAAGTCTTAGGAAGCTATTACCTCCCTTGTCTTAGGCACTGACTTCTTTATCCTTCCTATTCTGTTTCCCTTCAACCCTTTGCCTCAGATCCCATCACTTGCTGGATTAAGGGGTGCTAATAACCCTAACCTCAGAGAAATATAGTTATTACTAAAGGCTTAAAACAGTTTTGTTGGGCAAAATTTTTTTTAATCTGTTTTCGATTCTGTTTCAGAAAAGGTTGTAGGTATTCATTAGTTCATGTGTTTTGTCACTGACTGTTGCAGAAACACTCAGAAACTTAGTATGTACTAGGTTAGCTTTCTTAAAGTGAATTAGCTTTAGATCAAGGTTTCTTAACCTAAGGTCTACAGATCCTATGGAATTTCTGCAGAGTTTTTGGCAAGGGGAAGAGGGAGAAGGGGAGGAGAGGCCAAATTACATATTTATTTTCCCTTATTTCTAACTGAAATTTAGAATATCTTTTAATTATTATGATTTTTAAGAAAAACCCAACATTCTGAGAAGGGGTTCATTGGATCACCAGATTGTCAAATGAGTCCATGACACAAAGAAAGACTAGTCATCCCTGAGTCAGTCCAAAGGAGAGGAAGTAACCATAATGACGAGAGATCTTGAAACTGTATCAACAGATGAATGGTTGATGGACAAACTCTTAATACTATATGATAAGAATTTTTAAGCAATTTGAAAACAACCCTGTAGAAAAGGAAATAAACTTCACATTACTATAGCGTTCAGAACTAGAACCAATAAGTAGAAGTGACAGGAAAGCAGCCCATTCTAAAGAAGTACTTTATAAAAATGAGAGTTGTCCATCAGGGAAATGGGCTAGCTCATTAATTCAGCAAACTGGGCCTGCTGTTTACCAGTCACTTGGAATTCCCTCCTCTCCCTCCCCACACCTTGTCTCTCTTTTCAGTCTTCAAGTCAAAACCTGATGGAAAGATTGGGAGGGAAGTTGAGCTAGATGCTCACTTAGTCTCTTTTAACTCCCAGTGCTTTGTCAGAGTCATGAAAGAGAAAGGGTTTAGATGAATTTCATAAAACTGAGGTGATATTTTCAGATTTAATTGAGGATGGGGGAAACAAGGTGAGGCAAAAGGTAGCTTGAGAAGGAGATAACTATATCTAGGATCAGACTCTTCCCCAGCATTATCAAAAGTGATTAGAAATGTACCCTCAGGTGTTATGCTGCTCATTTTCAACTGCTGTCATATGTGAAATACTATATAAATGTAAGCTCTTAATAATTATTATAGTAACCTCTACTGCACTTATTAAAAAAAACTTCTGTAGTTTTTATTGTTTCTTGTTCATCCTATTTCTTAAAGGAAGATTGATATAATTAACTCCAGTTTATATTTGAGGGACCTGAGGCATACATTACAATCAGTAGGAAAATTCTTGAAAAAATTGTAACAAGCCCCTAGTCATCTTATTGCTAATGAAGACTGTGCTAGATATAAGTGGAAATGAACATCTCTTTAAACATCCTGTTCATAAGTCTCTAGCATATGTACATATTACCCTAACTCTTAAGCTATCTAGAGCATAGTTTTTAAAACTTAATCAATGTGAACATTAATAGAGTGTTGCGTAAATTATAAATGCCCAATTCTTTCCATTTCTGTCTTGCCATGTAAAGTTCATTGTCAAATAATTAAAACTCTTGTCTTTCCACAAAACTAACTTTCTTCCTGATTTGTTTTTAGGAGGTGTATCGAATTCCAAAAAAGAGTCAGACTGAAAAAGAGAACAATGGTAAGTGTTCATTGATCCTATACAAATGGGTTTATGTGTTTCCCTAGTTGGACATAGAGTTCCCTGAGGGACTTGGGGGATTGTTGTTCTTTCTTCCTTGTGACTAGCATAATGTGCTCAATAAATATTTAAGGATGAAGACCTCTTTAGGACTTCAGTTCCTTCATCTATAAAATCAGGTGGTTGAAGTAGGTTTTCTCTAATGTCCTTTCTAGCACCAAAGTTCTGTTTCAGTATAATACAGTTATATCTAATGAATTGAAAAAAATCATAGTGTAGTAGATACAGTTGCCTAGATTTTAACAGAACACTTTTGATAAAATATATCATATTTTTCTTGTGGAAAAGATGGAAGAGATGTGGGCTAGGACATTGGTAAATTTAGACAGATCCAAAATGATTGACTAAGCATGATCATTTGCTGCTTCATGCCAACCTGAAAAATCTCCAGTGGAATAAGCCAGGGATCTCTGCTTGACCCTGTGCTGTCTAATTTTTTTATCATAAATGTGGATAATGGAATAGATAGCATAAATTCAGATTGACAGAGTCCAAAAAAATCTTAAAACATTAGAAAATCAAGTTCAATTACTAAAAATGAACTTTAGTAGAGATAAATAGAACAGTTAAGTGGCATAGTGGTTAGAATACTGGGCCTGGAGTCAAGAGTTCAAATTCAGCGGTAGACACTTAGCAGCATGACCATGGGCTAGTCACATAACTCCTGTTAGCCTCAGTTTTCCTCATTTGTAAAGTGGGGTGGAGAAGGAAATGGCAAACCACTCCAGTATCTTTGCCAAGAAAACCCCAAATGAAGTTACAGAGAGTCAGAAATAACTGAACAAAAGCATCTCTGGGTACAAGCAGAAGATATTTGCTTTTAGGATCACCAAAGAGGAGCTCTAAGTATTAAAAGTTAAATTACTGAGATTTTATTATGGGGGGCTGAGTTCTGTCTTGTCTTGTGGAGTCAGTTATAATTATTCTATGTATGAAGCATAATTCCTTCCTTCTGAGTTTTGGGGTTAGAGAACTTTTTATAAAAGAACTATTTCATTATCTTGATGGTCATGAATATCAGTATCTCTTTTAAAGTTGTCAGCCCATCCAGGATAGGTAAAGAGTTCATTGAAGTTGAAATTTTCACTTATTTTGATAATACTAAAAGGGAAAAGTCTACTGACTTGGTTGTTTTAGTTAACCCTTTTTTTCTATCAGGTGATCGGGGAAGGGATAATGCAGGTCTCAGAGACCAAGCAGCTACCCCCAAAACTCCTAACCGATCCAGAGAAAGAGAACCAGAAAGGCAAACGCAGAGCAAAGAGAAAAAGAAACGAAGGAGTTCCCTTTCACCGCCACCTTCTGCTTATGAACGAGGAACAAAGAGACCTGATGATAGGTAAGTGGGGCGGTAATTACTCTGATTTGATCAAGGACAGAAGTCTCTAAGGAAGCATTCCATGATTTCAGTAGGAGGGAGTTTGAATTGACAAGTAACACTACAAATAGACCTTCAGTTTATTGAGAAATTGTTGGTAGCCTTGAAATTGCAAAGAGTTGTTGAGAAGTGATTGCCAAATGTGAAGGTAACAGGTACATTATAGAGTGGTTTTCTAGGAATTTAGTTGTAAAAGGAAGCCAAGTTATAGGGAGATAGCCTTGAGTGGAATGGCAAGGTCAGGGGAAGGTAAGTGGAAGCACAGGCATGTTTTTTTAGGCCATATTCCAAGATAGAAGAGATGAAGAGACATAGAGGGTTGATCAAAAAGGACAAGCTTCTGGAGAGTGTAAACTATGACACATTTTGAAGTGCTTTGAAATTTTAAAAAATGGGTAAAATCTTTCTTGATCCTCTCGTTTTCTTCATTTTCAGATATGATACACCCACTTCTAAGAAAAAAGTGCGGCTCAAGGACCGCAATAAGCTTTCCACAGAAGAGCGCAGGAAGCTCTTTGAACAGGAGGTGGCCCAGCGAGAGGCTCAGAAGCAGCAACAGCAGATGCAGAACCTTGGGATGACGTCCCCTCTTCCCTATGAGTCCTTAGGCTATAGTGCTCCGCACCATAGCTTTGTTGGCTACCCTCCTGGTTATCCCATGCAGGCTTATGTGGATCCTAGCAATCCTAATGCTGGGAAGGTGCTATTACCCACACCTAGCATGGACCCTATGTGTTCTCCTGCCACCTATGAACATGCCCAGACTTTGGGACATTCAGTAGAACCAACCCTTGCCAATCCTCAACCAGTTCCAGTAGTGCAACATGTAGCAACACCAATGGAGGTTTCAACTTCACAGTACGTAGCACAGAATGAAGCTGTTGTCCATCAGGAACCTAATGTAGCTGTTTTGCCAGTACCTGCCCCTGGTCCTGTACAGGGACAAAGTTATGGTGTTTGGGATTCTAATCAACAGACTGTCCCTGTGCAGCAACCATACTCCCCTGCACAGTCTCAGACAGCCATATATTACCAGGGACAGACATGTCAGACTGTCTACGGTGTGACACCACCTTATTCTCAAACGACTCCACCAATCGTACAGGTAACTACTTTGTAAAATCAGTTTATCTTTGTTAGCATTCTGCTAGTCATTGTGCAAAAGACTTTTTGTAAAATGAGAGCAGTATTGGATTAAAATTTTAGGATCTTATTCTCCATTTTTTATGTTAATAGTTATTCCATGTTATTTTTATATCCTCAGATCTTTTCAAAATGGCAGTCATTAACCATTGTGATTGAGAACTTGGTATCTTAATCACAAAATGTTTAAAAGACAGTTTACTTTTCTTCTGCTTGTCTCCCCCTCACCTTTCATACTTTGTGTCCATTATTTTTGTGCCATCTTGCATACTTCAGTACATGAATTAAGACGTCCTCTTATATGCCCAAGGTCCTTTATAAAAATAAAACATTAGAATTATTGATGATAAATGATGTTCTTGCACTTTTGGGTGAATTTTGGGATAATGACAGGAGTTGACAAAAGAATTATTTATTCTTGTAATTTCTTTTTCACATCTGAATAGATTCATTGAGGAATTGATATTAGGTCTATGCTGAATCAGGAATTTCTTAGAATGTTTTTTATCCAGTATTGACTATTATTTGCAATATCTATCATGTCTTAACAATAAATACTTGGTATTTAAAAATCTGACTATAGTGTACTAATTAGATTTCTAATTAGACTTGTTTTTGTTACTTTTTCCTTTTTTATCCTTGACTGTCATATCATTTGAAATTTACCAGAGTAGAAATGTTCTTGACACTTTTTGAGTGCCTACTTGCTCATACAAATGAAACCATTCCTTTTGCAATCTGTTATCTCTAATCTAGTCATATAATATAAATTAGAGCCTGAAGGAATTTTAGAGAGGTTATCACCTAGGGCTAGGGGTGGGGAACATGTGACCTTGAGTTCCCCACCGCTGACCCAGACTAATCCCCTCATTATGAGGTCCAAAGATGCTGAAAGAATTTAAACAAAGTCTGTAATTGGAATCTTAGGGTCATCCAAGATACACCCCTATATAACTTACAGAATGTGCATGACAAGGGTGATACTAAGCAAATGTCACTCTTTGTTATATAGAAAGTGTAAAATAGAATCTAGTTTCTCCATCCTGGTGGGTGAAAAGAATTCTTTAAGATTAGTCATGGACATCATTTAATAGATCTCGCTTTTTTCCCCATCCCTGCCTACCTGCTGCTCATACTTTACCATCTGTAAGTAGGTCGGACCCACTTCCCATCTGTAATTGACCTGAAGTCTCATATGTGGTGAACCGCTAGGTTTAATGGAAGGATTCAGGGGTAAGAAAATCTCTGCTTTCCATGTATTCTAGGTCATCTCAGTTGAACGGAGTGGCCATTCATTGGGTACAACCCAACTTCATATATAACTGAGGAAGTATTAGATAGGATGGCCCTGAAATAGAAATGGAATTTTACTTTTTTGGCTGTTTTGTTTTTACCATATCTTGATTTCCATACATTTTCCTTTTTCCGCCCTTATGGAGAGCTATCTTTCTTAACTAAAAATAAAAGGAAAACCAGCCAGCGCATCAAAGTATCATCTCACAGTATTCTGTTTTGATTTTGTTTCCACTGACATTGTTGTTTTATTTTCCTAGTTCTGTTCATATGAGTCTACTCTGTTTCTTTGAATTCTTTTTTGTTAATCATTTCTTAAGGCACAGTAATATTCCATTACATTCACTTATTTTTAATTGTTAGCCATTTCCCATCTACTTTATTTCCAAATCTTTGCCACTACAAAATTGATGCATTGGATAAAAACAGAAACCTGTTTCTTGTTTTGTTCTTTTTTAAAAGACATTCAGTATAAATTCCTTCCCCTACAGGCTGGAGAGGAATATAGATAGAAGAAACTGATTGAATGTTCAGTTACTTCATTAGCATAACTTTAATTGGTCTCCAGAATGATTTTCATCTCTTCTCTAGCATTGACAGTTTCTATCTTTTTCATGCTTTGCCAGTTTGGCCATTAGTTTGAAGCTCAGGTCTGTTTTGATACTCCTTTCCAATAAAGAAACTAGGTGGTACCATGGATAGATAAGGCTAGATCTGGAGTTAGAAAGACCTGGATTTATATCCTGCCCCAAAGATTTCATAGTTACATGACCCTGAACAAGTCATCTTATCTCTGTCAGACTCAGTTTCCTCATCTGAAAAATCATAGCACCTACTTCACAGGATTGCTGTGAGGATCGAATGAGATGACACCTTAAACCTCCATAAATGCTAGATGACATTTTTTATTTGGAATCGTTTTTCAGGACAATAATAGTTTTTGGATCCTCTTTTGAAAACTGTTTGTATCCTTTGAACCACTTACCCTTTCAGAAGCGGCTTTGGTCTTGATATTTATATTAATTGCCTATATTTCTTTGATGTAAGGTCCTTATTGGAGACATGATATAAAAAATTTTTCCCAATCAACATGTCCTTATCCTAGTTGTGTCAGTTTTTACTGCAAAAATTCAATTTCATGTCATTGAAATTATCTAGTTTAATAATCATATCTCTTGTTGAGTTAACATTCTTCTCCATCCTCCAGTCCTAAATGTGAAAGATTGTCTGTTCTGGTTCTCTATTTTTATGGCATGTCCTTCAATATTCAGGTCACAAAGTCATTTTGAGTTTGTTGAACACTGGGTTTATTGAATTTGTTTCCAACTTGTCCTTTTCTAGTGTGTTCTACTGAGTTACTTTCTATTTTGTAACTAGTACAAAATAACTTTGGGAAATATTCTTCCTCCTGATTTTTTTATTATTACTATTTTCCTTTTACTTCTAGACTTCTGAATATATTTGTTATTTTCCCTCACTCAGTAAAGTATCTCCTTGGTTTTTTGATAGTTTATCACTAAGTCCAAGTTAGATTTATGCCAAGGATGCAAGAATATGCAGCATTAAGAAAACAGTACAATCATATTGAAAACAGTTTCAAACCACTAACAGCAGATTTTTTAAAAAGAAAAGTTGTTAAAGTCCAGCACTTATTTATGCTAAAAAAAAAAAATACAAAAACTGGCATAGAATCATCGTTTATAATGTAAAAAAGGATACATCTGAAACCTCTTTACCATGAGGAAACTTTCCAGCAAATACTAGTATTAAATCCCCTTTTCCAACTACTTAATCTAGTTCTAGAAATACTAGAAACTGTAATAACACAAGAGAGAAATTAAAGACAAGCTGAGAGGAAGGAAAATAAAAATGTGTGTTCTTGCTCTTGGATTTTATAATTGAGATAGTAACTTAGATGAAGTAGCAGCATACAAAATAAACCCACCAAAATCAGTAGCATTTCTGCATAGTAAAAATAAAATGTAAAAGTAAAAAAATAGAGGATTGCAATTTTAAAGAATTAGAAAATGCATAAAACATGTGGAAATAATGTTGGACACTTACATAAAAGCAATTATAAAACAATCATTAATGAAATAAAGAGGGTCTTAGATAATCTTATGCTTATGGTTGTACTGTTCCAATGTATAATAAGTTTTGTTACCTAATCTAACAAATTTCATTCTATACCAATCAAACTATCTGGGGAATACTTTATAGAGCTAGAAAAAATGATAAAATTTGTTTTGAATAACATTCTTCTTGGACTGTGTTTTTTATGTTTACTTCAATAGCTGTTTATCAGTGGTAGCATGCTGAAGCCAAGACATGCTCAGTATGTATCTGTTTTCCTTTGAGTGACTTAATGTATTTAATTCTTTGGAGATCATGAATTGCCATTCCTTAGGCACATAGCTTGAGATATTACTGCCTCAGTAATTTAAAAGTTGTCAGTTTTAGCATCTCTCTCTTCTGTGTGTTCTTGAGCTAGCTAAATTGTGTCTTCCCATATGTCTTAATGCCATTTCTGCTTCCTTAATGGGGAGTATCCAAACATGCTTCCTTTATCCCTACTAGGATTGTTTCTTGGAGTGACTTCAGTAGGCCTTTGTATTATTTATCTGTCAGTTGTCTTCCCAGTTTCATCTGAAACGTTGCCAGAATTTAGCTTGATTGCTTTGTTCACCAAGCTTTTTGAAACACCTGTTTTCCTTTCTTTAACTTTTTGTTTTGTGAGAAGATATTTGTAAGGTTTTTCAAATGGTTTCCTGTTCTTAATCAGGGTTTCTTCAGCTTGTTTGTGTCAGGGACCCTTTTGGCAGTCTGGTAAAATCTATGGAAGTTGGAATGGGGTGAGCAGGGCAGGTTGTGAAGGGCTTTGAATGTCAGACATTTCTCTATGTAATTCTAGAGGTGATAGGGAGCTACAAGGTTTTATTGTGTAGGAGGGTGTGACGTGGTCAGACCTGTGCTTTAGGAAGATCCCTTTGACAGCTGAATGGAGAGAGAGACCTGTGACGGGCACACAGGTGTGGGATGCTGAGGGCTGGCAATGTCAGAGGAGAGAAGAGATGCATGTGGGAGGCATTAAAAAGGTAAAATTGACTGGTTTAGCACCATATTGGATATGGGGAGTGAAAGAGTATGAAGAACAGAGGATGACACGTGGGTTGCAACTGAGGGACTGGGAGTATGATGATGTCCTCCACAGTTATGGGAAGTTAGGGAGGGGGAGAGATAATGAGATCAGTTTTGGACATGTTGAATTTAAGCCTACAAGACTTCTACGGTTTGAGATGTCCAGTGCCAGCTGGAAATGGGAGACTGGAGTTCAAAAGAGAAGATAGGTCTGTGTATAAAGTAGATTTAGTGATCATCAGCATGGAGATGATAATTGAATCTGTGGAAGCTGATGAGGTCATCAAGTAAAGTAGTATGGAAGAGCTCAGGACAGATCCCTGTGTGATACCATAATTAGTCAGGGGCAAGGGCAGAGTGTGACTTGAATGAAAGTTGAGCAAAGGACACTAAGAAGGAGAACTCGTATCACAGACACCTAGAGAAAGGAGAGCATTAAGGAAGATCAAAGGTGTCCTCCTCCACATTTGGAGGTCAAGAAAGATAGCAATTGAGAAAAGATCATTGGATTTGACAGTTAAGAGACTTTAGGTGCATTTTGAAGAAAGCAGTTTTTGAGGGAAAGGCAAGAAATGAGAGGTATTTTATTGTAAGATGACTTTCTCAAGGAGTTTAGCTGCAGCAGTGAGGGATAAATGTATAGGATAAATCAAGTGAGGGTGTTCTTGAAGATGGGAAGCCGTGTGAGCTGATCTTTTGGCAGTAAGGAAGTAGCCCAGGAGGTAGACTGCTGGGCTTGGAGTGAGGAGTATCAGATGTGATGAGCTCACATGTGGCCTTAGATACTTACTAGCTGTGTAACCTCTGCCTCAGTTTCCTCAACTGTCAAATGAGGATGATCATAGCATCTACCTCCCAGGATCATTGTGAGAACAAATGAGATAATATTTGTAAATGCTCAGCATAATGCTTGGCAGATAGTAACGTATCATTCCAGGGAGAAGTTGAATGGGATTAGAGAGGGTAGTCTTCTGGAGAGGGTGGAACAGAAAACGATCACTTTGGCTTGTTTGAGTTTGGTTTTTATACATTTCCCATTTTTTGAAACTAGTAGTTTTTCTGCACAGGTGAGGTTGGAATTGTTTAGAATTGCATATAGTTTACTTCCAGTTTAGTATTGATTTTGGTCAGTAGTCTGACTATACACATACAGGTAATTGGGAAATGGTTCCCAAATTCATGACCGTTTATTTCATGCCTACTAAGATGTACTAAATTTTATTTTTGTGATGCTAGTTATAAATAGCAATGTCTTGTTTTGATTAGTTGTGCTTTACCATGTCCAGTGCCTCCAGGTTCCTCTTTTTAACCAGAGAATTCAGGCTGTGTAGGCTTGTGACTTCTGTGTTGTATATCTTACTCCTTAATCCCATTGTTAGATGAGTTTTTGCTATCTTCCCTTATGTCTACTTTTGCATTAATGTCACCAAATATCAAATTATATATTGCCTTGAATTGGTAGAATTTCTTTTCCTCTTTATCCTCTGCAGTAGAATGTTATATATTTTCAGATGCAGTGGAAGTCATCTTCTTACAATTAAATGAAAAGTTTTTTCATACACTTAGATTAACATTTAAACCAATACATTTATTTTCTCCTCCAAGGACTTGTGAGACCTCCATGCATTTAGTTGCAACTTCTTTTTGTCTTCTAAGTTCATTTATATTGAGAATGTCATTATTTGAAATGATTCATTTACTCTAGTAGGTTATCTGTCTGATCACTGTTAAAGGATCTTGTTTAAAATACCAACAGTTAATTAACAGCTAAGTTAGTTGCCAGGTGACCTTAAAACTGTGATCCTTAGTATCTACTATTTGTTTTTCTGACAGTTACTCATCAAGTGCAAGGGGACTGCATTGGTGTGAGGGCCATTTTTACTTATACCATTCCTTTCTAGCATGGTAGAACCTGCCAAAGCTTACGTTCCAGTGGCATAACTAAAAACCCAGCTTCAGTGGGACATTGGATTAGGAAAAAAGATAACATTTTTTTCAAATGTATGAAGACCTGATACATAAAAGAAAGATTAGACTTCTATAAGATGTCTTTTTATCGCTTCAGGAAGAATTAGTTGAAATGGGTAAAAGTGACAGGGAGACTCAATTAGGAATTTTCTAACAATTCAAATAATGGAATGGGCTGCCTTGTAAGCTTTCTGAAAGCCAATGATTTCTGAAGAAGTGCCCAAGCAGAGATTATGTGATCATCTGTAAAGCATGCTACAGAAAGAAAACCCTCTGGGCTTGGTAACAGATGCCTGTAATCCCAGTTACAGGGGAGACTGAGGTTATTGGGAGTCTAGCAGTTCTGAACTGTACTGGTTTATGCAGATCAGGGGTCCACACTTAATTTCAGCATTAAGATGGTGAGGAGACACTAGGTTCCCTAAGTAGGGGTTAATCGGTTTAGTGGAAATGGATTTGGACCTGTGAATAGCCCCTTTATTTCCAGGATAAGCGAGATGGGCAGACCCAGTCTTATAAAAGGCCCAGGTGGGAGGGAGGATTCCTGAGTTAGGAGTAAAATAGTGCTGAAAATGACTGCCAAGGTTACTTTCATTTCTTTCGTTTCTTTGATTCCCTGGGTTTAATTTTCCCACAACATTCTGCACTTTGATTCACTCACTCCCTTTGTTCTTTTTTGGGATGGTAGAAACAGTACTAACGTTAAGAAGGTTCTATGGAAAGCAGTATAAGGTTATTTTTAGCACCGTGGTACTTGGCTTTTACACATTTGAATTAATTTCTCTTGTCTGGAACCCAAACATTTGAGAAGCTCAGCTAATCACCATATTTTTTAAGTGCTCTTCTATGACAGAAAAAATAAGTTGGTGTTGGGAACACAAAAGACCCTTGAAGAAAAGTTTTTACCCCTGTGGTACAGGATATTTTTCCCTTTCAAACTTCATAAAAGTTTTTATAAGCACTGGGTGATTTCATGTTGGGCTTTCCTGTGTTGCACGTGCGTATGTGTATGAGACCTACATTCCCTTATTATTTGTGTCCCCATATAGATATTGATGAGTCAAGAAAGCTTGTGAAAATTTTAAAGCTTTGTTTCCAAATGTGATAACCTAAAATTTATCTTGGTTAGAACATTCCACTTTTAATTATATTATTTTTGAATTAATATGTTGTTTATTATAGTTTCATTTTCCTCATTTCTCTGTTACAGAGCTACCCACAACCAGGACTTCAGTACATTCAAGGGCAGCAGATATTTACAGCTCATCCACAGGGTGTAGTGGTACAGCCAACAGCAGCAGTGACTACAATAGTCGCAGCAGGGCAGCCTCAGCCCTTACAGCAGGTAAGAAGTATTCTGCTTGTATTTATTAATTATTCATTGCTCACCATGTGTCTACAGATTTTTTGTTCCGGTTCCTCACAGATTTTGTAAGTATTCCTCAAAGTCCATTCTGTTTATTTTTGTTTCTTTCCTATATTTCATATTGAGAGGTGGTACCAGCACCTTCCTCTTTATCTGTTTATTGTATCCTTTTGTTGACTGTTACTGTTTAGACTGTCATAGACAATAGTTAAGTGAAAATGATGAGGACCTTTGCGGGAACGATGACCAAAGCATCTGAGTGGTTGAGATAGAGAGAAGAAAAGGAAATAAGTATAGCAACATGTACCCATGGAATTTGAGAGAATTTAAATAGTAAGAAAATAAGGCAACTAAGAGTTTTTTAAAGGGTTCAGAAGAAACATGGATGGGAGCCCATGGACTAAATTCTACAAGGGAACTTGCTCCTGGTAGGATAGAAAATGCTTAAAACGGGAGTTTTGGAAACACAAAGAGTAATAATTTTAATGAGGAAGAAGGGTGAGTGTTTTTATGACATTGCAAATGTCATTCTTCAAATCACCATCACCCACAAGTATTGTACTTCCATGTTCATGAATTATGAAATTCCTTTGTCTGTGAACTCCTTTTCCTTTGTTGTCTCACTCTTCTAAATCTGCTGTTCATCTTCACCTTGACCTTCCCATTCTTCTGCTTTTTAGAATCTCCCCCTTTGCTCTGATTTCACTTTGGTCTCTTCCCTGGCTTGGCCGTGGGATAGTTGGATATTACAGACCTCTGCTCCCTTCTCATTCCTTGCTACTGTTTTCCAAGCTTAACCCAGTTCAGCCTCTGGATTATTTATTTCCACCAGTTCCTTCTCTGTTGTCATTCCCAGGCAATTAAAGGATGCTAGACAAAGTGACATAACTTGCTTGACTAGACTTATTCCTAATTTTTATCTAACCTCAATTTTTCCCTTACTATAGCAGGCTAGTCTATTTACTTTTTAATTTTTTTAAAAATATCACTTCTAAAAGCAATTATTTCAAAACTTTTCTCTCCTCAAGCCTCTGACACTACCTCCTTCCTGTACCCTGTTAGCAGATTTCTTCACAACTAAGAATATAGAGGCCATTCACTCTAAGCAATTTCTTTTTTACATTTCAGAACCTCTTGATGTCCTCTCCCTTTAATTTTCAAGCTCTTCCTTTCTACTCTCTTATTTCTTGCTGTACAGATACAACTATGCTTGTATCTTCCTGTCCTTCATAAGCCCTTAGTAAACCTGACTCTTTAGCCTATCATCCTATACCTCATATCACTTTACCAAAACCTATCTACCTTGGTTGCATTTATTTTCTCTTCTCTCATTTCTCAACTCCCTTTGTGCTCTGGCTTCTGATTTCATCACTCAACTAACAACACTCATCTTTTGTCAAGTATAACGTGAGATTGCTAACAAGGAGAGAACATCAGGTTAAAATACAAGTTCATTTGTGAAATGGTGCAAGATTGATCGTTACTATAATATATTGGGACGATGTGCAGAAAAGCAGCACCCAAGTTTAAAGAGAGATTGATAGAAGACCTCATTGTAAAAGTCATTGCAAAGACATTTAAGAATGAAACTGAAAGTAGGATCATAACTGGACAAAAAACTGGGGGAAAAATATGTAAAGATGGTGCCGAAGGAAAAAAAAATTAAAAAGCAGCTTGATTAAACCAAATGTACAAAAGAGGAACTCCAATCTGGAAACAACACAGTTTTTAGAATGTTGAAGGATCAACTCTGAGAGTATCAGCAAAAAGTTGATGATAACGAAGCATTGTCTTCTTCTACAATGAAGGATGAACACACACAGAACAAAGCATTAAAAAAAAACATCTCAGGTTATATATTTTTTAAAGTTGACCCAAAATATTAGTCATTCTCACTATACTCCTTTCTGCATGTGTTTCTGAAAAGAGCTAGAGGAAATCACACCTTGTTAAGTCTACTACAAATTGGTTGACAAGCCTTCAAATGAGCCTAAACTTTAAGAAGCATTGTTTTAGTTTGATCTTGCCTCATAATTGCCTGAGAAATTAAGAGATATATTTGCTGTGAGCTCCCTCTTCATCTCAAAACTCCCTCGTATTTTTCCCCCACTCCTTACTCCTTTTCTCTAGTCTCTCATGCCGTGGCCATTCTTAGAAAGACACTAACTCAGCTATGTGCAATCTTGATCCCATTTCTCTTTGCTTCCCCAGTAGATTGCCCCCTCCCCCAATCATCTCTTCTCCCTATAATCTTAAATCTTTCCCTTTCTAGTAGTTTCTTCCCTGTTGCTTTCAAATATATCCAAGTCTCCTTATCCTTAAAAAACAAGAAAAACCTTCACTAGATTTAGCGTCCCCTTGAAGCACTTAACCTTTATTTCTCTCAACGAAATTCCTAGCAAAAACTATTTATATTTACTGTTTCTATTTTCTTCTTACTCATTTCCCTACCTTTTCCTTTTGGTTTTGTTTTTTAATATCTTATTTCTCATAGAGTCATTAGCTTCCAACTACTGCATCCTAATTTTTAAAAACTATTTTCTCCAGTGAGCTTTTGAGCCTCCTTTTCCATTTTGCTAACTCTGCTTTTTAAAAGCATACTTCTCTTCATTGACTTTGGATCTCTTTTGCCAGTTGGGTTAGTCTGTTTTTAAAGGTGTTATTTTCTTCAGCATTTTTTGTGGTCTCCTTCAGTAAGCTGTTGACTTGCTTTTTTTCATGATTTTCTTGCATGACTCTCATTTCTTTTCCCAGGGGCAGCTAGGTGGTGCAGTGGATAGAGCACCAGTGCAGGAGTCAGGAGGACCTGAGTTCAAATCTCACCTCAGACACTTGATATTCACTAGCTGTGTGACCTTGGGCAAGTCACTTAACCCCAGTTGCCTCATCCTGGGTCATTTCTAGTCATCCTGATGAATATGTGGTGACTGAATTCAGATGGTTCTGGAGGAGAAGTGAGGCTGGTGACCTGCACAGACCTCCGTCACTCAAAACAAAGTCAAGGGCAAGTCATGTCATTAGTTCTCTGATGGCATGGTCTTCTTTGGCAACAAAGGATGAACATGTTGCGTATTTATTTTGGAGGTTTTGAACAAAGAAGCCTTAACTTTGATGTCTTCCTCTGACGGTATCCATTGTTCTTCCTTATCCAAAAGGATGGAAGAAAGTAACTGTTTATGAAGAAAGTGACCTTCTATAGTTTTTTTTTTTCCCCCTTTTTTAGGCATTTTCCCAGCCTGTTACTTGACTTTTGAGTCCTTTGTCAGGTGGAAGGTATACTCTAAGGGACCTGTAAGTTCTCAGATCCTCCAAGATGGCACAGTCAAGGGAGGGGAGTTTATTCCTCTCCTGGGCTGCTATCTGGTCTAGGAGGAACCATGAACTTTTCTGTTGAGGATCCGCAAGTAGAATTTCCTCTCCACAACTTCTTCCACCAGCCAGTGCTCCTCCTCATCCCAGGACCATCACTCAGGGATGAGATCCAGATCAGCAGCTTGATTCCCCCAGGGTGTTTAGGCTGAGAGCTCCTAAAATGAACACTGTGCCTCATCCACTGCTGCTTTGGCCACCTCGTTCCCTTCTTACCCAGGTGAAAGTGCTTTCTCACTGACCTTTGAAGCTGCCTTTGGCATTTATGGATTGAGTAATCTGGGAGTCTCAGCTGCTGCCCTGAGGCCTGCTCAGGTTCTGTCCCTGCCATGGTGGGGCCAGGGCAGGGCTGCGCTCTAAGGACTGTAGCCTGACCCCAGTGCGGTGCCGTAGACCTTTCCTGTTGGCCTTTCAGCTGTTTTGGGCTGGAAATCTCTTTCACTTTGTCGTTTTGTGGCTTCTGCTGCTTTAGAATTTGTTTAGGGTCATTTTTTATAGGTATGTTATGGATTATGGGGGGAGAGCTAGAATAGGTGCCTCTTTCTACTCCTCAGTCTTGGCTCCGCCCCCTCCCTACCTTTACCAATCTGACTTCATAACTCAGCTGAAACTGCTGTCTCTAGATTTACCAGTGATCTCTTAATTGCTCTTTCTGGTAGTCTTTTTCTTTTTCTTTTTTTTTTAATTTCTCATTATTCTGAACCTGTCTGTTGCATTTAATACTGTTGGCCTTCCTCTTATCATACTTAACTGTAGGTGTTCTGAAGGGACCTATTTTAGGCCTAATCCTATTCTTATTCTTTACTTCATGCTTGTTCTCCCTCTCTGCTTCACCTTTGCACTGGTTGCCTTACCTGCTCAGGGTGACCCCATCCTTAGGCCAGCTTGGTGATTGGTGATTCTCCACCTGGGTCCAGTCTGTTGGGAGCAGCTTCAACTGTGGTGCTTACTCTGGTCTACTTCTTCTCCTTACTGGCCCCTTTGCCCATACCTTCCTTCCCTCTCCCTACTATCTCTGCTTTCCAGCTTCTTTTTTATGTTTTGTCTTCTGGAGAATGTGAATTACTTGAAGTCATGGACCATGTTTTTGCCTTTCATTGTATCTCCAGAGCCTAGAACAGTTCTTGGCGCACAGTAAGCTCTTCATATAAATCAAAGTGCCTACCTACTAAATAGTTAAACTATCTGATCTCTGTTCTCTCATTGGTTTCATAATCATTTCACTGACAGTGACTCTTACATCTACATATCGAGACCCAGTGTCTTCCCTGAACTTTGTTACCCTAACATTAATTAGCTGTTGCACGTTTCATATTGGAGATGTTCAAACTAAGCGTGTCTGAAAAGAGCGCATTACCTTCTCTTTTCCAACCTACCTCCATTCCAATTTCCTTACTTGTGTCAAAGACACTGACCTTCTTCCAGGTTTATAACCTTGACGTTGTTCTCTTCTCCTTACCTCTTCCCTCATCTTTCATTATACTCCCCTTTCCACATGGCCACTGCCTTATGTTCAAGCCCTTACCATCTCCATCCTGGATGACTTCAATGACTTCCTTGATTTTCCATGCCTCTTGTCTTTTCCTATTTTAGTTCTCCAAATAACTGCCAAAATGGTTTTCATTAAGCACAGATCTGACCATGTTACTCTCCTACTTAAATGCTTCACTGCCTCATTACTTCATCCATTTTGGCTTTTAAATTCCTTTATGGTCTGGCCCTAACCTTTCTTTCCACATTTATTTTCCCTCTTCCTGTCTTTAGTAGTTTAACAAAATTGGCTTTCTTGTTATTGTTAATAGGTAATACTCCATTTCCCATCTCTGTGCTTTTTTACTTCCCATTTCTCATGCCTGGAATTACTTCTCTCTTTGCCTCCTCATAAAATCCCTTACTTCCTTCAGGACTTGGCAAAAGACTTCACTATTGCCCCCAACTACTAGTGATTTCCCTCAATCACCTTATATATATTTTCTGTTTATGTACATGTTGTCTCTTTCATAGGAAACATTAGCAACTTGAGTCAGGGATAATTTCCTTTTTGTCTTTGTATCTCTGTGCCTGCAACAACATCTAGCAAATGGTATGTGTTAATAAATGCTTTTTGATCAGTTGATTGAACCATATACCAACTTTACCATTTATTAGCTTTTATTCATTCATAAAGGAAATTCCTAACATTGTCTTTTGGGAACAGTTGTTTCTCAGTAAAAATTCATCTTTATGTTCACACATTTGACAATACATGGTCCCACTCTGCTTTTTATTTGACTGTAAAAAAGCATTTGATGCAGTAGAAAAAAATCTGACCTTAAAGACCCTCCTGTAACAAGGTGTCTCCCCAAACATGTTAAATCATGCAGAATTCTTTAAAAAGACCTAAGAGAATTTTTTATTCCCTTAGTTACTAATAATAAACAAGACTTAAGAAAGAGATACTTCTTAATAATGTTTGCCATTCTTATGGAGAATCTCCATCGTAGAGTCCCAAAGGACAATTTCCTATAAATGGTGAGATCCCCCAGATTTTTTTTTTATCTTGATGTATATATGTGACATTTTGGAGGTTGGTAGCTAGAAAGTTTTAGAACCTATTAAATTAAATCTCTAATGAGTCAGGATAGTTCAGTTATTAACTAAACCCACTGGTAAATCCAAGGGTATAAAGAAGACTTATGTTGACCATGATATGGAAAGATTACCTACACAGCTTATTGCATGTATGTGCATGTGTATCTATTTTAGACCAACACTGCATATAGAGAATGACCTCGTTCTAGTATTGAGTAGGCAGAGGATTGTGAAGGGCTATATGGAAACAAAAGTTTTTTACTGTTCTTCTTGTAATGGTATGTAGCTGTAAGTTATGGAATAAAATAGTTGCAAAGGAATGGAAATTAAGGATCATTTTATAGAGTGATGGCTAAGCACAAATTGAGCTTGAGCTGGCTGCAACATATTCTGTTTGATGAATTATTCAGGAGTGGTAGTTTGTATTGTATATCAAAGAAATGTATGATTAAAAAACAAATGGAGCTAGTAATGTAGTGATTGCAAATGATAACCAATAGTCTGTATGTTCCATGGAGAGCTCAAGAAATGTTCCCTTCACTCACCCCCCTTTCCATATGTTGAATGGAATTGTGGGAAGACGTGACCAACATTGACATAGAATGGATGCGTTTGTGCATGTTACTGTCTGCATTATTAGGAGGAATATGCCAATTAGTGAAAATACAAGTTCATTCACATAGTACTATACAACAAGGATACAGGAACCATGGTGATTTTTATGTGCCACATATAAACCAAATCTACAAGTATTTGGTGAATGCCTGCTCTCTTAGCCTATTGCCAGGCAGTGGAAGATAAGAAATTTTAGACTGCTTCTTCCCATAATAGAGTTTATTGTAGTTGGGGTAACAACACTAATATATACGTGAGACAGTTTGTGGGAAAGAGTGTACATTTAAGTTAAATTGAAAGACAGTATGTGGGAGAGATCAACCTTGACTTGAAGAATTAGGAAGTGCTTCTTCAAAGAGAAAAGTGGGATTGGACTTGCAGGTGTGTTTGGAAGCCCCATATGAAAAGAACTGTGTAAGCACAGACACAAAGACTCACATACAGAATCAAAACCTTACCTTTCCCAAATAATCTATTTTTAATGATTGTTTTATTTGTTCTGCTTTCCCTCTGATGAAAGTGCTAATGACCACCAAAAAGCAAGGAGGGCAGGGTAGAGAATGCTATATGAAGATCAGCCAAAGGAATTGTAGAAGTTGCATTTGGAGAAGAGACTCCTTGGAAACTTTTATGATTGTTTTCATATAAATAAAAGGAGTATTTTGTTTTTTGGACATTTCAAGTACCCCCTTTCTCCACATTGAAGCCTTACTTAAGGAAGGACAAACAGTTAAGCAAAAAACAAACAAACAAAAAATGATAAAGTAATAAAAATTTTAAATATATGTGTTCAGATTTCTTCATGGTGGTAATGGAGAGAGATGTTGGGTTATCTCTGAAACCTTCAATTTTTTTTTCAATTAAATAGATTTTGATTTGTTCTTGGGTATATTTTCATTCACATTGTTGTAGTACATATCTTGGTTGTACTTATTTTGGTATGTATAAATTTATACAAATCTCATGTTTTTCTGAATTGTTGATATTTGTCCTTAATGCATAGTAATAATCCATTGCATTCATATGATAGTTTTTCATCCCTTCTCATATTAATGGGCACATTTCTTGCTGTGATCTACCACCAGTAATACTGTTATGAATGTTTTGGTGTTCAGTAGACATTTATTTCTGTCATCAGGAGGTTCTTTGGTATTCAAAATGCTGCCATGTGGAAGAGGGATTAGACTTGTTCTGCCTTCACCTCAGAGAGCAGGCAAGACCAGTAGCAACATGTGACAGTTGAAAAGGCCAGTTTCACCTTGATGAAAGAAAGTGCTTCATCACAATTAGAGTTTTCCTTTTCACTTAGAAGCTTTTAAGCAAAACAGTGGATTCTCACTGTAATACTTACTGTAAAGGACTGTTGTGCCGTGTATAGGTTGGACTAAATTACCTCTAATTTCCATTCCAGCTGACATTCTTTAGTTTTGTCATTGTATTCATAACCCATTGCTGATAAAATTTTAGAAAGAAATCTAAAGTGATTTCTCTGTTTCCCTGTGCATTCTTTTGCAGATAATGGTACCTATTGTTCCTCTGGCTAGGAAAGCTTCATGTTAAAATTTTTAGAATGTAAATAAGGCAAATCAAAAGCTCAGTCCATCAGCTGGCGTATGTCCATTTTAATTGTTTGCTACAGAATGAAAGGGTTTTTTGTCCTTTTCACCCAGATAGGACCACCACTGACCACAAATTCCTTTTGGCTTTCTTTAGCCAGAGTTAGTTGTGACAAATAACCTCCTGGATTTGCCACCACCTTCACCTCCTAAACCAAAAACCATCGTCTTGCCTCCCAACTGGAAAACAGCCCGGGATCCAGAGGGAAAGATCTACTATTACCATGTCATCACAAGGTAAAATCATGATTCACCCTTAAGTGTAGTTTTTCTTATGTAACTGGCTAGTTGTTAACACTTGTAGAATTTGGTCTTATTTGGTCTTATATTTGTCATTTGCTATTCCAGAGGCCTAAGTAGAATGACAGCAGCTTATTTTTAAGGATGGTCAGCAGCACGCAGCCACCATAATGCAAACACCTTTGTTAAAGTACCAAATGAGATGGTAATACATTCAGTCGATCCTCAACATTTGCTCATTTATAGATTATAACTTTAAGCATCCTTGTGATTTTATTAGTAACCATATTTTTACTTTCGTGTTGGAAATCAGGCATATTATGGCTGCGCATATGGCACACAGGTTTGTGGAGCAGCTGGTAGCCTACTAGATTCTACTTTCTGTGCTCCCATATTCCAAGATCCTTAAGGATCTTCAGTAGTGCACAAAGCAGGTGTCACTGATAGAATCTTTCAAGCTTCTATCCTTCATGATCTCCAGTGCTATCCATCATCTGTGAAGGAGAGTGTTGGAGGTGATGTTGAGATCTTTCCCAGTCTTAGTGTCTTCCAACAGCAATGATTAAAGTCCCTGCAACCTCACACTTGGTTTTTGGAGGGTGGCCACAATAGAGAAGTTTACACCACTATAATATGTGGCAAAATGCCCTCATACTGCCAACTGATATAGTGGAAGGTAAGATTCAAGATAAAAAAGTTTTAATTTTAAGAATTTTATTTGCTGTACAGTATTTATGGTACTGTAGATGTAATGTGTTATTAAAAGTGAATATTGTCTGAAATCAGTATTTTTTTGTTTTGTTTTTGATTGAGATGTTAGCAAAAAAGGGGCACAGAATTCTGTGGAATTATTAGTGAAAAAAATATTTTACATGTTACCAGTTTTATTTTTTTTGTACTGCATTTTGTGAGTTATTTCATGATTAACTGCTATCTTAAGAAAAATACATATTATCAAAATTTGTTTTGTTATAAAGAATTTTATGTAGAAAAATGTATTGTCAACAATCTGTAGCACAAGGTGACAGTTTTTGGTGGTCACAGGAATATAACCCCCTATTTTCCATAGGTTCAGTGTACCAATATTCATGCTTTTTGCTTTCATGCCCTTTTCTAAGAATTTTACCCTGTGAAAGTTAAAGGTTTACTATGTTTATAAAATATTTTGTAAACCTTAAAGTGCTTTCAAAATGATAGCTATTTTTGTTTGCTATAGAAAGTGGTTTGTAGTCCTTTGTTTTCATAAGTCTGTTGTTGAACACTTTATGAAAACAATTCCCCAGTGTTAAGTTGCTTGTAACTCATTGAAGGTAGTGCTATTAAATTTGGCTTCATTAGAAAACTTATCTAAAGCAGCCAGTGGTCTTGACAGTTTCAACCAGAACCTCTTCCTGTATTAAAAGGAAGTCTATCACATTGGTACAGGCCCCCATCACCTCACGTCTAAACTGTAGCCTCCTCTTCCGTAAACTCCAGGAATTTCCTGTTGTCTTCAGAATCAAATATAAAATTCTCTAGCTTTTAAAGCCTTTCATAAAAACCCTTTCCTACCTTTCCAGTAATTTTATACCTTACTCTCCTCCACAGACTGTGTAATACAGCAACACTGGCCTTGTTTTTCCTCTTACTGGACACTCGGTCTCCCAACTGTAGGCAATTTCCCCGAATTTCTCATGTGCCCTCCTCCTTATCTTTGTCTCTAAGCTTTGCTGGTTTTCTTTGAGCCCTAGTTAACTTACACTTTTTGTATGAAGTTTTTCCCAGTCCTCCTTCATCTTAATGCCTTACCTGTGAAATCATATCCCCATTTTATTCTGTCTTTATCTTGTTTGTGCAGATCTTGGAATCTTGCAATCTAAGCTAGCAAGTTGGCTCTCCCATTATACTGTGAGCTCCTTGAGAAGAGGGATGAATTTTTGCTTTCTGTTAACCAAAAGTCACAACTTTACAAGAAATGAGTAGTAATTTGATTTATTTCAAGAGAAAGGAGCATGTATGTTGGAGCTACTTACACTAAGTACCAAGGTGCTTGTGATACCAGGAGAGCCTTGGATATTTATGGATTACAGCTAAAAGGGGAAGTCTTAGGGGAGAGAAAAAAGACCACTCCCTACCCCAAAAGGAAGAAAAAGGGCAGAAAATAGCCAGGATGACCGAGTGAGAGCATAGACTCACCCTAGCTCTAGCACACATTCTTTCAGATACCTCTAAAAAGAGAATCTGAATGAATTTTTGAGTAGCAGAATCATCTAGGAGAGAGTGTGGCAGATTTCCAGCCCAGAACAACCTGAGGGCTGGAGGAGCACAGAGCGCACAAGACTGCACCAGCGCAGGCTCTGCCATAGTGGAGCAGAGCAGGAACCTCCAGGCGAACTTCTGAAGCAGAACCAACAGTGCGGATTCTCTAACATAACAGCACAGGATGGAAGTCCAGCGGAACCAAGTGAAAAAAACCTCAAGCACCTGTGCCTCCCACCCACATAACAGCAGCACCCACTCCTGAGACTGTCATCCCACAGATTGAAGGTTTGATAGTCACCTACTTGGACTTCTGGGAACCAAGATGGCGGAGTAAACTGTAAGTGCTCTCTCCCTCCCCTTGTTGACCTTGACAAACTCAGAGAATACTGTCCCAGGAAAAATCCTGGAATAATGGGATAAGGTAAAGGGGAAAACAGTTTCTCAGCTCAGGAAGCTAGGAAGATCATCAAGGAAAGTCCATTTTGCTGTGGCTGAAGGAGACCAGTTCAGGACCAGAACTCTCCCAGGTAGCCCCACCTCAGCCAACCAGGAGGAGATCCTGAGCCCTTAGTGGGTGGAGCCCATAAGTGCCAACACTAGGACCACAGGGCATGCCTTAGCTCAGCCAGTGGAATTGGGCAGACCCCAGCCACTGATCCTGCCTGGGCTCTAACTCAGGGGAGATCATCTCCTGTGGCCAGACCATCCCTCCCCCCACATCTCAATGCAGTGAGCTTCAGGGTAACCCTGTGGAAGCTCAGGAAGACTTCACCTTGCCTCTGCCTTGGCACACCAGCCAGCTCAGCAACCAGGGACACTACAGTATTCTAGCTGAAAGAACCTGAGGCCACAACAGACAAAGACTCAAGTTCTTAGCACAAGAAATATGGAACAGAGCCTCCTGTGCCCCAGAAGCAGAGGGAAAAGGGCAATTACCATGAGCAAGAAGCAAACCAGAAAAGCAAAGACCATAGAATCTTACTATGGGGACAAAGATCAAAATAGGAATACAAAAGAGGTTAGCATTGAGACTGTACTCACATCTGAAACCTCAGAAGGTAATATGAATTGGTCTCAAGCCCAAAAAGCATTCTTGGAAGAGCTCAAAAAGGATTTTAAAAGCCGAATTAGAGAAGCAGAAGAAAAACTGGCCAATGATTTTAAAAATATAAAAAAAGAATTCACTGAAGAATTAAAAAGGAAAATTGGGCAAATGGATAGATACAAAACCTAACTGGAACAATTGGACAAATGGAAAAGAAGATGCAAAAGTTAACTGAAGAAAACAATTTATTAAAAATTAGAATTGGGCAAGTAGAAGATAATGAGTCTGAGACACCAAGAATCAGTCAAACAGAATCTAAAGAATGAAAAAATTGAAGAAAATGTAAAATATCTCATTGGAAAATAGATCCAGTAGAGAATTATTATTCCACCAGAAAGCCATGATGAAAATAAGATCCTGGACAATATCTTCCAAGAAATCATCAAGGGGATCCAAGCTGTAGCAAAGGGCTTGTGTGCATGTGGCAGTGACTTCTCCAGCTTTCGGCCCTCTCTCACCTGGCTTTCTTTCTCCAACTTCAACACCTTCCCCCTCAGTAACCATGACAGAACAGGCCATCTCCTTCACCAAGGACTGCGTCACCACTACTATCTCCAAGACAGCGGTGGCCCCCATCAAGAGAGTTAAGCTAATATTGCAGGTGCAGCATGCAAGTAAACAAATTGCTGAAGATAAGCAGTATAAGTAGGTGTTTTGGGGAGGAGTGGACAAGCACACACAGTTTTGGAGGTATTTTGCTGGCAATCTTGCCTCTGGTGGTACAACTGGAGTCACTTCTCTCTGCTTTGTCATCCCCCTGGATTTTGTGAGAACCCGCTTGGCAGCTGATGTTGGGAAATCTGGCACCGAGAGGGAATTCAAGGGCCTGGAAGACTGCCTTGTGAAAATCACCAAGTCTGATGGAATCTGTGTCTTGTATCAAGGTTTCAGTGTCTCAGTGCAGGGTATCATTATCCATAGAGCAGCTTACTTTGGCATCTATGATACAGCAAAAGGTATGCTCCCAGATCCCAAGAACACTCATATTGTGATAAGCTGCACAATCAGTGACTGCTGTAGCAGGTGTGGTCTCTTATCCCTTTGATACAGTAAGGCGGCAAATGATGATGCAGTCTGGATGCAAAGGAACTGATATCATGTACACTGGGACCATTGACCACTGGAAGAAGATTGCTAAAGATGAGGGTGGCAAAGCTTTCTTCAAGGATGCCTGGTCCAATGTTCTTAGAGGCATGGGTGGAGCTTTCGTGCTTGTCCTGTATGATGAATTGAAGAAAGTATGTACATCCTAACTAAGGAACAAGTGAATATAGATCATGTAGGATACTTAACCATACTTAGCATTTTGGATCATTGACCTTCAAGAAATTCCTGTTGTCTTTTTATCTAGGCCAGATCACGTTTTGTAGGGGAGCCAGAAAGAGCTCTTAGAAAAAGGGACTCATTTATTGTGATCCATTATTCACACAGTGGAATTGATGATGATTCAGTATATTGATTATTAGTTTTTGGGAAAATAATAATTTCTGTGGGTCCAAGGAGGCGGATCAACTTAGACCATATAGTTTAAATGCTCTTTTGTAGGACCATAAATTTGTGTTTAAGTATTTATTTTAAAAAATCATGTCTCCTATTTGTACTTAAACACTATATATACTATTTTGCAAAGCTATTTGGCAGTTGTTATAATCTGTGCAGGGCATTCTGCTGTTAAACAATAAATACACAGAGAAGACTCTAAAAAAAAAAAACAACAACAAGGAACACTGTCCTGAGGTCCTAGATTCAGAGGGCAAAATAGTCATCAAAACAGTCCACCAATCCACACTTACAGAGATCCCCAATTGAAAATGCCAAAGAAAATTGTTGCCAAATTTCAGAACTATCAAGTGAAGGAGAAAATACTTCAAGAAACTACAGTAAGGATCACACAGGACCTTGTAGCTTCTACATTAAAAGATCAGAGGAATTGGAATAAGATATTCCATAAGGCAAAGGAGCTTGGACTGCAACCAAGGATCAGTTGCCCAGCAAAAGTGAGCATAATGTTTCAGGCAAGGAGATGGACATTCAACCAAATAAGGGATTTCCTGATGGAAAGGCCAGAACTCAATAGAAAATTCGATCTTCAAATACAGCTCTCAAGAGAGGCATGAAGAGGTAAACGGAGAAAAAAACTTGTTACTCAATATGGGCAAACTGTTTACATCCCTATAAGGGAAGATGATACTTGTTAATCTTGAGAATTGTATATCTATTATGAAATGTAAAAGGGATATACATAGATAGAGGGAGTGGGTATAAATTAAATGATGTGATAACAAATGTGATTTAAGGGTGCAAAAGGATTGTAATGGGAGATGTGAAAAGGAGGAGACAGAAAAAAAATAAATTCCATCGCAGGAAGAGGCACAAAAATATATTACAGTAGAGTGAAAGAGGAGAGGGAGATGAGCATTGTTTGAGAGGTGCTCACATCTGATTGGATTCAAGGAGGGTACAGCAAACTCAGTTTTAACTGAGAATACAACTTAATAGTTGTATTTAATAGAAATATAACTGTATGTGTGTCCATCCTTCGTTGCCAAAGAAAACCATGCCATCAGAGAAATGATGACATGACTTGCACTTGATTTTGTCATTTTTGAGTGAGGGAGGGCTGTGCAGGTCACCAGCCTCACTTCTCCAGAGCCACCTGAATCCAGTAACCAGATACTCATCAGGATAACTGGAGATGACCCAGGATGAGGCAATTGGGGTTAAGTGACTTGCCTAAGGTCACACAGCCAGTAAGTGTCAAGTGTTTGAGGTAAGATTTGAACTCAGATCCTCCTGACTCCTGCACTGGTGCTCTACCACTGCTCCACCTAGCTGCTCCTATTGTTCTCATATCTAAAGCAGGAACAGCCAAAACAGAAAAAGAAAATTATAGACCAATTTCCCTAATGAACATAGATGTAAAAATTTTAAATAAGCTATTAGGGAAAAGATTACAGCAAGAATAATACAGCATGATCAGGTAGGATTTATACCAGGAATGCAGGGCTGGTTCAATACTAGGAAAACTATTAGCATTATTGATCACATCAACAACAAAACTAATAGAAACCATATGATTATCTCAATAGATGCAAAAAAAAACTTTTGACAAAATACATCACTCGTTCCTTTTGAAAACACTGGACAACACAGGAATAAATGGAGCCTTCCTTAAAATAATAAGCAGTATCTGTCTAAAACCATCAGCAGGCATTATATGCAATGGGAACAAGATAGATGCATTTCCAGTAAGATCAGAGATGAAACAAGGATGTCCATTATCACCACTGTTAATCAATATGGTGCTAGAAATGTTAGCTTTAGAAATAAAAGAAGAAAAAGAAATGAAAAGAATTAGAATAGGCGAAGAAGAAGAAACTATATCATCACTCTTTGCAGATGATATGATGATATACTTAGAGAATCAAGTGATAAACTACTTGAAATAATAAACAGCTTTGGCAGAGTTGCAGGTTACGAAATAAGCCCACATAAATCACCTGCATTTCTATGTTACTAACAAAGCCCAACAGCAAGAAATAGAAAGAAAAATCCCATTTAAAGTTACTGTAGACAAAACCAGGGACTCTATGTATTCAACCAAAACACTTTTTGCGTAGAGATCTGAGTAATTAGAAAAACATCAATTGCTAATTGGTAGGCCGAGCTATTATAATAAAAATGACAATTCTACCTAAACTAATTTAGTCATTCAGTGCCATACCGATCAAACTACCAGAAAATTATTTTCTAGAGGTAGAAAAAGTAAGATCAAAATTCATCCCGAGGAACAAACTCCAGAATATCAAGGGAATTAATGAAAAGAAATGCTAGGAAAGGTGGCCTAGCCCTACCAGATGTCAAATTGTGTTATAAAGCAGCAATTATTAAAATCACTTGGTACTGGCTAAAAAATAGATGGGTAGATTATTGGAATAGGTTAGGTACTCAAGACCCAGTAGGCAATGAATATAGCAGTCTGTTGTTTGATACGTCAAAGCACCCGAGCTTCTGGGATAAGAACTCACTGTTTGACAAAAACTACTGGGAAAACTAGATAGTAGTGTGGTAGAAACTGGGCATAGACTAATGCCTGGCACCATACACAAGAATGAAGTCCAAATGGGGACGTGATCTAGGTATAAAGATTGATACTATTAACAAATTAGTGTATTTGTCAGATTTACTTTATTTATGACTCAACAAGAGAAAATGTTATGAAGTGCAAAATGGATAATTTTGATTATATTAAATTGAGAAGTTTTTACACAGACAAACCCAATGCAACCAAGATTAGGAGGGAAACAGAAAACTGGGAAAAAAATTTTACAACTAGTGTATGTGATAAAGACCTCATTTCTAAAATATATAAGGAACTTAAGTCAAATGTACAAGAATACAAATCATTCCCCAAGTGATAAATGGTCAAAGTATATGAACAGGCAATTTACAGAGGAAGAAATTAACGCTATCTATATAGTCATAGGAGAAAATGCTCTAAATCACTTGATTAGAGAGATGCAAGTCAGAACAACTCTGAGGTACCACATCCCACCCATCAGATTGACTAACATGACAAAACAGCAAGACGATAAATGTTGGAGAAGATGTGGAAGAGATGGAATACTGATTCGTTGTTGGTGGAGCTGTGAACTAATTCAGTCATTCTGGAGAGCAATTTGGAACTATGCCCAAAGGGCTACAAATATGTGCATTCCCTTTGACCCAGCAATATCACTACTAAGATTGTATCCCAAAGAGATCATAAAAAGGCGAAAAGGCCCCACGTGCAAAATTATTTGTGGCAGCTCTCTTTGTGGTGGCCAAAAACTGGAAATCAAGGGGATGCCCCTCAGTTGGGGAATGGCTGAACGAGTTGTGATATATGAATGTAGTGAATACTATTGTATATAAGAAATGACAAACAGAAGGACTTCAGAAAAGCCTGGATAGACGTGAACAGATGCTGAGTGAAATGAGCATAGCTGGGAGGACTGTTTCTGGTAGACTTAACCCTTCACAGCAATGCAGGGACCTAAAACGTTTCCAAAGGACTCGAGGCAAAATGCCATCCACATCCAGAGAATGAAGCCAACTGTTTTCTCTTGTGTTAGGTTTGGTTTTGGTTTGATTTTTCTCATAGTTTCTCCCATTCGTTTTAATTCTTCTGTGCAGCATGACTAATGTTAAAATGTGTTTAATAAGAATGTATGTGTAGAACCCATATAAGATTGCATGCTGTCTCAGGGTAGGAGGGGAGAGGAAGGGAGAGAAAATTTAAGACTTACAGAAGTGATTGTTGAAAACTGAAAACTAAAAAATTAATTTTTAAAAAAAGTAGGAAAAGGGGAGCATGAGGGAGCAGGATGGCAAGGGCAGCATTACTTTCCCTTGGGAACTGTTGGATCATGAAAATAGAATGGTCTGCTTATCTACAAGGGTCACAGTTTATCATTCTGGTGCAACCTGACTGGCGCTTGTCTTGTAGCTTGTTCAACTCTCAAGGACACACTGGGAGAGTTCAGTTAGGGGTGGAAGTAACAAATTGTTATCGGGGATAGGGGAGGACTTCATCCTGGGAAATAGGGCAGCTCAAGAAAAAAAAGTTTGAGGGGGGCCCTCCTCACTTTATTCCCTGATTACCACACAATACCTAGAACATAGTAGGCACTTAACTAAATTCTTGACAACTTGACATGTAGAGGGGCTAACCTTGTAAAGGAGAAGGCCTATGTCTTCCTTGGAAGAATGTCTACATTTTTCAAAATGCTTTTACCCGAACCTCTTCTTGAAATTGTGTGTGTCTCTGACTAGATAAGCATTCTGAATCCTGCCTTTTAAAAAATTGTTATAATGGTGAAAAGTGATTAAACTCAGAGCAACACATTTTCCTTAAAAATCGTCAATACACATCTATATACCTTATGAACTTAGTCTTCAAAATATTGAAATATTTTCTAGATTTTATTGTATTGTTTCCAGCTGTTCCCCCTTAGGCCTTTCTTCTTACCTCTAGCCCTTCTGGTTTTTTCAACTCTGAAACTATCTGAACACCATAGCAGAGTTATATAGCTGTGCAACAATATTTGCTTGAGACAGTTAGCTTTTCCTGAACTCTTGACTTCTTTGTAGGCTTGTGGAGACCTGAAGAATGCTAGAGTGAGAGTTCTTGGCCCCAGAAATCTTTATCCTGCTTTTTTCTCTTTAATCCAATCTTCAGGGAAATCTTAAGATACAGACTACATATACACACTGTGCATGACCATCGCAAAATGCCAGTTAATGTTCAGTCAGCTTTATTTTTAGCTAATTAAGAAAATAAAATGGACTAGATTAGAGGAAAAGATTCTCTAAGAAGTATTGTTGCTGGTAATCATGTCTACTTGACTCTTTGTTTTTTCATATTGTTGTTAAGTTGTGCTTATTGCTAAAGATCACTAAGGTTTTAGACCTCTTTCTTTTTCTATAAAACTAAATAGTCACTATTTATCTATCTTTTTTTTCTAGGCAAACTCAGTGGGATCCTCCTACTTGGGAAAGCCCAGGAGATGAGGCCAACCTTGAACATGAAGCTGAAATGGACCTGGGAACGCCAACTTATGATGAAAACCCCATGAAGGTGAGTATGGCCCTTTTTTCCTGCTATTTACAAGTAGCCAAGAAATCTGTCGCTACTCTTTTCACAAAAATAATAGTCCATGTTTGTCTCAGGATGTCTTTAAAAAATGCTCTGACTCTTTTTTAAACTATAGTCTTATCTGAAAATTGTAATCAGTGTTCATTCAGTCCTGGTTCATTTACTGTTGTTCTGAAATGAAGTTAATTTGGTTTTGTAATAACTTCTGCAAACGTGTAAATCTGTAGTTTGATTTTTTTTTTAAAAGAACCTCAGAATCCCGTTTTGTCCACTGTTGTCCCCTTCCCCTCTGCCCCACAACCTTCTGAAAAAGAAAAGTCAAGAAAGAGAGTGCATTCCTTTCTCCCCCCCTTATATCTGAAACAGGAACGGATTGGGAATTTTATGCCTTTTCCAATCACTATGTAAAGGAAACTGTATGATCGTGACACTTTCCACTCATAAGCAAATTAACCTGGAGAAAGTAACAAACTAAAGACTTTTGTTCTGTTTAGTTCTGCTCCCCACCATAGTGTGTCCAGTGAATACTGTTAGATTGTGGAGGATGTGGAAGATAGAAAAAGTAAAATAAACTGAAGCTAAATTCTTACCTTTTTATATTTTGTTAAGCATTAAAAATAAGTTGTTTTTTTTCCTCCTGCCATGTATTTAATATTTGTTGGAGAGATGGAAAAAGCAAGTTAAGAATGACTGGAATTTGATAAATATCAGGTGAATAACTTCAGTCATTTTACTACCACACTATTTACCATTGACTGTTGTATTGCCATATTCTCTAAATTCAAATTCAAAGCACAACTTGTATGGCAAAAATTATTTAAGGTTGTTTGGTCATTTCAGTCATTTCTAACTCCTTATGGATCCATTTGGAGTTTTCTTGGCAGAGATCCTAAAATGGTTTGCCATTTCCTTCAGCTCATTCCTCATATGAGGAAAGTGGAGCAAACAGGGTTAAGTGACTTGCCTTGACTTACAACTAGCTGGTAAGTGTCTGAAGCTGGATTTGAACTTCCTGTGTCAGTATCCGGTGCTCTCTCCACTGCGTCACCTATCTGCCATTATTTAAGGTAGTTGGGAGTAAAATAGAACTTTTTTCTCTTCTGTGTACTTTAGTTTTGTTGATTATAATTTGGTGGGGTGGAATACAGAATAAAGATTTGAATTTCCCAATCTGTTAAATGGAGAGAATAATCTATCCCTTAGGGTTTTGAATGGAAAATATAAAATAATTTACCTTGAAAGTTCTATATAAATGGCAGTTGTTATTAACATTTTGGGAACTTTTTTCCTTTAATTTTCTATTTGACTGTTACCTCCTATGGATTCTTGATAAACAATACACCCGCTCAGGGATCAGCTAAAACTCTAGGGATAGGACAGCACAGTGATAATCTTATCCATAATGTCCAACAGTGGAGAGAATATCTTGTCTACTGGAATGAATCACAACTTTGTGTATGTCAGTATTGGAGTTGGTCTGTTATTAAACGTGTATTAAATGTCTATTACGTGCCCACTGTGCTAAGCACTGGGAATGCAAGGAAAGGTAAAAGGCAATCTCTACACATAAGGAACTCATTGAATAACAGTGGAGACAACATGCAAGCAACCATGTAAAACAAGCTCTATACAGAATTTATTGGATAATCAGCAGAGGAAGGCACTAGAATGAAGCTGTAAGAAGAATGGGAAGTTGGGGTGGGGGGGCAGGCAGATCAGGCTGTGAAGGGCAGTTCTCCTTGATGATTTCACAAAGGATGATGCCTGGGCTCTGTTTATGATCATGGTTTTCAGGTAGTCCCATCATTTTAAAATTGTCTCTCCTGGATCTATTTTCCAGGTCAGTTGTTTTTCCAATGAGATATTTCACATTCTCTTCCATTTTTTCATTCTTTTGGTTTTGTTTTGTGATTTCTTGGTTT
>CM053769.1:10662488-10700262 GCA_028658325.1 Potorous gilbertii | reverse complement strand
CTGTTCCATTCTAATTTTGAAAGAACTATTTTCTTCAGTGAGCTTTTGAACCTCCTTTTCCTTTTGGCTAATTCTGCTTTTGAAAGCATTTTTCTCCTCATTGGCTTTTTGAACCTCTTTTGCCAATTGAGTTAGCCTGTTTTTTAAGGTTTTATTCAGCATTTTTTTGGGTCTCCTTTATCAAGGTATTGACCCGTTTTTCATACTTTTCTTGCATCTCTCTCATTTCTCTTCCCAGCTTTTCCTCCACCTATCTAACTTGATTTTCAAAATCCTTTTTGAGCTTTTCCATGGCCTGAGCCCAATGAGTATTTATTTTGGATGTTTGGAATAGAGAGGCCTTGACTCCTATGTCTTTACCTGATGGTAAGCATTGTTCTTCCCCATCAGAAAGGAAAGGAGGAAACATCTGGTCATCAAGAAAGTAACCTTCTATGGTCTCATTTTTTTTCCCTTCTCTGGGCATTTTCCCAGCCAGTTATTTGACTTCTGAGATTCCTTTCCACACCCACCTCACCTCCAGATCCACCCAGCTAGTGCTTGGGGTCTGAGACTCAAATGCTGCTCCCCAGCCTCAGAGCTTTCAGCCGCAGGCCTGGCTGCTATTCAATGTGAGCTTAAGTTCTGGTGCTCAGGTTGGGGCAGGGCCACCTCACAGGGCTCAGGGTTTATGCAGAGACCTTCAACAATGGATCTGAGCCCCTGCTTGCTTTGGGAGCCCTGGTCTGCCACTGCCTCCTGAGGGGCCCTGAGTTGTGGAGACACCCCGCTCCCCTCTCAGCCACCCCATAAGTCTTTCTCACTGACCTGTAGCGCCTGTGGATGGAGGGACCTTTGTGGCCGCCGGAGAGTCCGTCCCTGAAGCCTGCTCGGATCTGCTCCTCTTGGTGCCATGCGGCCAAGGCAGGACTGGGCTCTGCTCCCGTTCCGGTGCGAGATGGACCTTTGGTTGCCATTTTTTCAGGGCTCTCTGGAACAGAAAATCTCCTCCACTCCGTGGTTGTGCCGCTTCCACTACTCCAGAATTTGTTGGGAGTTTCTTTTTACAGGTTATTTATGAGCTGTGGATTTGAAGCTAGCATATGTGAATCTTTCTACTCTGCCATCTTGGCTCCTCCCCCTCCCCCAACCATTTATTTCTGTAGGAATCCATTATAAATTCAATCCAGGTTTTATGGTTCATCCTAAAGTACCTAGTAAGTAAACACAGAAGTTTACACTTTAGTTTCTTGAAGGAAACATAATTCATATGTTACCTTATTTTTCCCTGCTTGATTAGATCTGAACATTAGAAGAAAAAGACCACATTTCTGTAATTTTGCAGGTTTGAAATTCTCTGTTTGGCCATGTAGTCTCTTTCATGGATCATGAAACATGTAATATGGAGCATATTCCTAAAGATAGCATGAAGTGTGCAGTGGGCATGAAAGAGTACCAGGGCTGTCACTGCCCTCTGTGGGTATTGGGCAGTGCAAATTTTTACTCCTTGTTCTTGACCTCACAACAAAGTACACACTTTTTTCATTACTTTGGTAAATAACATAGTCAGGCTTCTTCCCCAAGAAGTCCAAGTTGTGAACAGGTAGCAGCAACAACAATAGCTGCATGTGACCTTGAGTCCCAAACAAGAAACTTTTATCAATTTTTAGTCAAATATCCCAGTACTTTATGTTGCGAAGAAGGAAAACTGAAAATAAAGCCATTATTGAGAGACAGTAACAAACCTACATCTTTCTAATACTTTTGTTAAGCAAATAAAAAAATACTTTTTAAAAATGTATTCTCATTGTTCATTTTATTTTTACATTACCTTCATTTGCATGTATCCCTTTCCTAATTTTCCAGTATTCAGTTTTATTTTGTCTTTTGTTATGTACATTCATTATATTCTGTGTGTTTGTGTGTGTATATTATTTTTCTGGTTCTACATCAGTTTGCATCATCTCCTATGAGTCTTCAGTGCTTCTGTATTCTTCGTAGTAATCATTTCACACATTGCATTAATGCTCAGTTACATACCTGTATCACAATTTATTTGGCTACTCTTCCCAGTTAATAGGTATTTATCTGATTTCTAAGTGAGGTTCTGTCACAAAAAGAATTGCCATAGCAGTCCTCAGCACCAGTATTTTGGCATAGATGAGAACATTCTGTCTTTGACTTCCTTTGTTTTATATGCTTAGCCATCAGTGGGATTTCAGGATTAAGGGCATAGACATTTAAATGTCTTTATTATAATCCTGAATGGTTTTCCCAAATAACTGGTACACTTCATAGCTCCACCAATGGTATCTTAAAGTACCTACCTTTCCACAGCCTGTACTTTACTGACTATTCATAGTTTTTCATCCTCTTTGCTAATCTGCTGGATTTAAGGTAGAATTTTGGGATTATTTGGATTTGTATTTCTCTCATTAGTGGTTTGGAGCAGTCCTTTTTTGTGGGTTGTTAGTCTACACTCAGTTCTCCAAGTAATTCTGAGAACTCTGCATATCCTTTGGCCATTTATCTATTTGGAAATGGCTATTTTATCATATATTTTTAGTAGGTCATATATATGTATAATATTGGATATCAGACCCTTAATTATGGAAATAATAGTAATAAGATGAGGTAGTGGCACTCAGGAAATAATATATTGCCTTTATTAAAAAAATGACACAGATCCTACTTATGTTTAAGTACATGCAAATCGTGGAGTATAATGGATTGTGTCCCTTTTGACACTGCTTAGGTTAACAAAAGCTTCTTGATAAATATCCATGATAGAGTATGTTTTCAAGGAATGAATGATACACTTTTTACAGACTTCAAAGCGTTTTATAAATGTCAGTAGTTATCACCTTTATCCTCATCCATTCAGTGCCTAGGAATGGGACTAGAGAGGCCAAAGGATAGATAAAGCAAAACTGAAGCCATGTCATATTACATTACAAATGGGTACTTGAGGACTAGCCTTTTATCATACACCTGTGTGACAGCTCAAGTATTCCCCTAGGAGAGCCTCAGTGTAACTTTTTGTTGAATTAGTTTTAAATCTCTTACCTCAAGACTGTTTGTTACTTAAACCCCCCACCCCACCCCCAAAAAGTGTCTAAAGGATCCTGCTGGCTCTTCTCTTCAGTGTAATATACAAGTCCTAAAAAGTGTTTGTGTCTTGAAATTTTTCATGCACTTGCCTACTGTAACAACTCCCTCTCCTTTATGCTAGTAAATTTTATTTTTGTGTCTTTGTGGGTTATTTGCCTTGTTGGAGCTAAGGAAAAGTATTATTACTATTTTGTAATGTAGTGTTTGGTAACTTGTTAAGTTCTTGGCTATTTCTCTCCCTTGCCAGCACCTCGGGTCAGACACGCGCGTGTGCACACACACGTTACACCATGGTGTGCAGACTACTTTATATCAGTGCTTTTTCTAGTAGTGTGTAGCATCTTCCTTTCTAATTGATTTCAGTATTTTAAATGCTCAGAATAACTTAGTCATTCAGTTATTCTCCAAACAATATTGTTGCTATGTACGGTATTCGTTTGGTTCTGTTCAGTTCAGTCTCCATTATCTCTTAAATCAGTCAGTTCATCATTCCTTACAGCACAGTAGTGTTCCCTCATTTGTATCCCACAACCTGTGTAGCCATTCCCCTTCAGTTTCCAGTTCGTAACTTTTTGGGTATCGTTCCAGATTGCTCTCCAGAATGGTTGCATCAGTTCACAGTTCCACAGTTCCAGTTTCATATCTCTTCCAACAATTATCATTTCTCTTCTCATTTTAGCCATTCTGATAGGAATGAGATTTCTTAAAAGGAGTTTGGTAGTACTCTTTTTCCGATTATTTCAGATAACTTACAGTTGATCTTTAAATGTCCAGTGGAATTCACTTGTAAATTCATCTGTTCCTGCTGTTTTTTTCTTAGGAAGCTCATTTATGCCCTGTTCAGTTACTTTTTCTAAAATGGATTTATTTAGGTGTTCTATTGCCTCTTCTGTTAATCTAGGCATTTTGTATTTTTGTAAGTATTCTTCCATTTCACTTGAAATGTTAAATTTGTTGGCATATAATTGGGCAAAATAACTCCTAATGCTTGAATTTCATCTTCATTAGTGGTATGTTACCTTTTTCAGTTTTGATATTAGTGATTTGGTTTTCTTTTTTTCATCACTAACCAAATTTTTTATTCATTTTATTGTTTTTTCATAGAACCAACTCATAATTTTATTTATTCAGTGGTTTTCTTACATTCTGTTTTATTAATCTCACCTGTAATATTTGGGATTTCCAATTTAGTATTTAATTTGGGATTTTTAATTTAGTTTTCTTTTTTTAAGTGTATATTAAATGCATTGATCTGCTAATTTGATTACAATCATTTAGACATTTCATTATTGTTTTTGGTATGGTTGTCTCATCATTCTTTTTGATAAACATATTGTTTCTATGATTTAATCATTACCCTCTCATCCTTTAAGATTAGATTATTTAATTGATTAATTTTTAACTGTGTTTCCATGGTCCCTAAGTATAATTTTTTTTATTACATTATGATCTGAAAACTATGCATTTAATTTTTCTCCATTTAACTATAAAGTTTTTATGCCCTAATGTGTGGTCAGTTTTTTAAAAGACATGGTGTGCTGCTGAGAAGATGTATTCCTTTTTAGTCCCATTCAGTTCTTTTCCAAATATCTATGTTGTCCACCTTATCTAAAATTCTGTTCCTCTCTTTGACTTTTTTTGGTTAGATTTATCTAGTTTTGAGAGGAGAAGGTTGAAGTCCCCCACTATTATAGTTTGTTCTTATTCTGCATGTAATTCATTAGATTTTCCTTTGAAAATTTGGATGCTTGTAACATTGGTGCATGTAGGTCTAGTATTAATTACTTAAATACTGTAGCATTGATATTCTTTGGTACAGATTGACCTCATTAGTTACAGTACTGCTTATCATAATGTAATTTCTCCTTTTTTCTCTTCTAATTAGATCTACTTTAGCTTTAACTTTGTCTCAAATAATGATTGCTACCCCTGCTTTTTTTGCATCAACTGAAGCATAATAAATATTTGCTCCAGCCCTTTATTTTCACTCAATATGTATCTTAATTTTAAATGTGTTTCTTGTAAACACCATATTGTCAGATTCTGATTTTTATCCATTTCCATTTTGTAGATGAGTCCATCCATTCACATCTAAAAATTATTATTACTGGTTGTATATTTCCCTCCATCCTATTTTTTCCTCTGTTTATCTTCTCTCCCTCTTTTACTCTATCCCTCCTCAGACTTCTAATTTGTTTCTGCCTACTGCCCCCCCAATCCACACACCCTTCTAAAAGTTCCTCCCTTATCCTCTCTCCTTACCCTTCATTTTCTTAATCTGTTCTTTCTCCTCAGAGTCCCTCTTTTATCCTGTCCCCTTGTCCTCCTATTTCTCTGTAAGTTAAGAAGATTTTTATATCCTTCTAGATGTGTGTGTTACTCCCTCTTTAACCCAGTTCTGAAGAGAGTAAGGTTCTAGCAATATCAGCTTTCCACTGTAACAGTTCTTCTGTTTACCCCCTCAGTTTGTATGGTATAATTGCTTTATTTTACTTTTCCCTTCTTAGTTTTATTTTTTAGGGTCATCGCCTCATGCTCAGTGCAACCAACCTCCCAAAGTCTTCTATTCATGTGTGCTTTTTCAAACTTCCCTAGTAGAGATAACATTCTTAAGAATTAAAGGTAACGTTTTCCCATATAAAAAGTAAACAGGTTAACCTTACTAAATCCCCTATAATTGGCCATTCATCTTTACCTTCTTGTCTTTCTCTTGATTCTTAGAGGTCACATTTTCCATTCAGTTCTGGGCTTTTCCTCCTAAATACCTGAAACTCCTGTAATACATTTAAGTATCTGTTTTTTTCCCCTGCAGGATTACACTTAGCTTTGCTGGGTAAGTTATTCTTGGTTATAAGCCCAGCTCCTTTGCTCTTCAGAATATCTTGTTGATGTCTTGTGGTCTTTTAATGTAGAAGTTGCTAAATCTTATGTTACCCTGACTAGCTCCATAGCATTTGAATTGTTTATTTCTAATTGCTTGAAGTATTTTCGCATTGAACCTGGGAGCTTTGAATGTTTTTAAGTTTTCATCATGAGATCTTATTCAGGTGGTGATCAGTAGATTCTTTTTCAGTTTCTCTTTAACCTTCTACTTCGAAAACTTCAGGGCACTTTTCCTTAATGATTTCTTGATATACGTCATCTCTTTTTTTGGTCCTCACTTTCAGATAGTCCAGCAGTTCTTATATTGCCTTGATCAGTTTTCCAGGTCATTTGACTTTCTAATGAGTGGTTTCATGTTCTCTTGTATTTTTTAATTCTTTTGATTATGTGTGTGTGTGTGTGTATACATATATACATATATTTAATATTTTATTTTTCCCCAATTATATATAAAAATAACTTTAAGATTGGTTTTTAAAATTTTGAGTTTCCAAATTCTCTCCCCTCATTGAGAAGGCAGGCAATTTTATATAGGTTATGCACATACAATCATGCAAAACATTTCCTTATTTACTGTGAAAGAAAACACAAACCAAAAAAAACCCCCACAAGATAAAAATAAGAGTTTCAAAAAGTATGCTTCAGTCTGTATTCATACCCTTAATCATTTCTTTCTCTGGAGGTGGAAAGCATTTTTTTCACCATAAGTTTTTCAGAATTGACCTCATTGTATTGCAGAGAATAAATGAGTCATTCATACAGTTGATCATCATACAATATTGTGTTACTGTGTACAGTAATCTCCTGGTTCTGCTTATTTTACTTTCTATCAGTTCAGATTTTTCTGAGAGCATCCTACTTCTTGTAGTACGTTAATTTTCTATATACTACATATACCACAACTTGTTCATCCATTCCCCAATTGGTGGACAGATCCCCTCAATTTCCAGTGCTTTTGCATTTCTCTGATTTGTGGTGAATTAGAACATTTTTCATATGAGTACAGATAATTTTGGTTAGTTCATGTGAGAAATTCTTGTTCATATCCTTTGACCATGTATCATTTGGTGACTGGCTCTGGTTCTTATACATTTGGCTCAGTTCTCAATATGTGAAATGAGGTCTTTATCAGAGAAACTTGATGTAAAATTTTTTTTCACACTTAAGATTACTGTATATCTACCACCATCCTGTTTTCCCCCTGTTTATCCTATTCTCTCTCCTTTCACCCTGTCCATTCCCAGAAGTGTTTTGCATCTATCTTCTCCTCCCATCTACCCTCCCTTCTATTATCTCCCCTCCTGTCTTACTCCCTTCCCTTCCTACTTTCCTGTAGGATAAGATACTTTTCTATACTCAACTGACTATGGATGTAATTCCCTCTTTGAGCTAGTTCAATTGAAAGTAAGGTTCAAACACCCTCCCCCATCTTCCCCACATTGTAAAAAAAAAACAAACCTGTTTTTTGCTCCTTTATATGAGATAATTTACTCCATTCTGCCTTTCTCTTTCCCCTTCTCCCAGTGCATTCCTCTTTCTTACCTCTTAATTGTATTATTGTTTACCTTTTTTGTTTCTCTTGAGTCTCTTATTTGAAAGTTAAATTTTCTTTTCCTCTCTAGTCTTTTCATCAGGAATGCTTGAAAGTCCTCTATTTCATCAAATATTAATGTTTGCCCCTGAAGGATTATACTCAGTTTTGCTGGATAAATGATCCTTAAAAAAAAAAAATTCTTTGTATTTTTTTTCCAGTTATGTGTAAAAACAGTTTTTAACATTCATTTTTAAAATTTGAGTTCCAAATTCTCTCTCTTCCTCCCTCCCTTCCCCTTTACCCACATTGAGAAGGCGAGCAATTCAGTATAGGTCATACATGTGTAGTCATACAAAATACTTTTATAGTAGTCATGTTATGAAAGAAAACATAGACACCCCCCCCCAAAAAAAACACCTCAAGGAAAATAGTATTTTTTTTTTTAAGCATGCTTCAGTCTGCATTCAGACACTATCAGTTCATCGTCTGGGGATGAATAGTATTGTTCATTATAAGTCCTTCAGAGCTGTTTTTAATCATTGTGTTGCTGAAAATAGCTAAGTCATTCACAACTGATCATCCTACAGTATTGCTGCTTCTTTGTACACAGTACATTTCACTTTGCATTAGCTCATATAAGTTGGAATCCAAGTTTCTCTGAGAGCATCCTGCTCATCATTTCTCTAATACAGTAGTATTCCATCATAATCACATACCACAATTTGTTCAGCAATTCCTCAATTGATGGATATCTCCTCAATTTCTAATTCTTTGCTCCCAGAAAAGAGCTGCTATAAGTTTTTTTGTGGTACATATCTTTTTGTTTTTTTATCTTTTGGGATACAGACCTAGTACTGTTATTACTAGGTCAAAGGGTATGTGCATGGTTTTATAGCCCTTTGGGCATAGTTCCAACTTGCTCTACAGAATGATTGAATCGGTTCACAACTTCACCAACAAAACATTACTGTCTCTTTTTTCCCTCATCCCCTCCAATATTTGTCATTTACCTTGGCTGTCCAGTTAGCCAATCCAATAAGTATGAGTATCTCAGAATTATCAGTAGTAAGAGATAGCCTTTATTACTTCATCTGAAAACTGATCATATCTTTTGATCATTTTTTAGTTGGAGAATAACTCTCATTTTTATAAATTTGATGCAGTTCTCTCTGTTTTTGAGAAATGAAGCCTTTCCCAGAGAAATTTGCTTCAAAATTTTTTCCACTTACAATTGCTAACTATAGTTCCCCTCCCCCCCATTCTCCCCAGTTACTCTATTCTTTCTCTCCTTTCATCCTGTTCCCACTCAAAAGTGTTTTGCTTCTGACCAACCCCTCTCCCAATTTTCACTCACTTTCCTATAAGGTAAAATAGATTTCTATGCCCAGTTGAGTGTGTATGTTATTCCCTCTTTGAGCCAGTTCTTATGAGAGAGTAAAGTTCATTCACTCCCTCTTAAACTCCACCCTCTTCCCTTCTGCTGTAAAGACTTTTTCTTGACACTTTTATGTGAGATAATTTACCTCATCTACCTTTCTCTTTCTCCCAGTACATTTCCTCTCTCTCACCCTATAATTATATTTTTTACATATTGTCCTTTCATATTCATCTCACACCTGTGCCCTCTATATGTACTCCTTCTAACTACCCTAATAATGAGAAAAATATTATGAGTTATAAATATCTTCCCATGTAAACAGTTTAATAAGTTCATTATAATTTATCTTTCCTCTTTATCTTTTTATGCTTCTCTTGAGTCTTGCATTTGAAAGTCAAATTTTCTGTCTCTGTTCTTTTCTCAAGAATGCATGAAATTCCTCTATCTCACCGAATTTTCCCCCAGAAAGATTATACTCAGTTTTGCTGTATAGGTGATTTTGGGTTCTAATCTTAGCTCCTTCACCCTCTAGAGTATCATATTTCAAGCCCTCTGACCCTTTAATGTAGAAGCAGTTAGATATTGTGTCATTCTGCTTGTGGCTCCACCATACTTCAGTTGTTTCTGTCAGTTGCAATATTTTCTCCTTTAACCAGGAACTCTGGAATTTGGCTATAATATTGCTGGGAATTTTCATTTTAGGATCTCTTTCAAGAGGTGTTCTATGGATTCTTTCAATTTCTATTTTTATTTTCTGGTTATACAATGTCAGGGCAGTTTTCCTTGAATTTTTCTTGAAAGATGATGTCTTGGCTTTTTAAAAATCATAACTTTCAGTAATTAGCTGTCCAGTAATATTTTAATTTATCTCTTCTCAGTCTGTTTTCCAGCTCAGTTTTTTCTAATGAAGTATTTCACATTTTCTTCTATTTTTGTTATTTTCATTTTGTTTTGTTTGTTGCTGTCTCAAAGTCTTTAGCTTCCCCTTTCCCAATTCCAATTTTTAAGGAGTTATTTTCTTCTGTAAGTTTTTGGATTTCTTTTTCTACTTGATTATCTTTTCATAATTTTCTTGCATTACTTTTTATTGTTTTCCCTAATTTCTCTTCAGTCTCTCTTACTATCGTTTAAAGTCCTTTTTAAGCTCTTTGCAGAACTCTTTTGGGTCAGTTCCCTATGTATTTTGAAAATGAGGCCTTTTTCAGAGACAGTGGCTATAAAAATTGTTGGCTCTCTGCTTCCCTTCTTTGTGCTGGCTTTATTTATACAAAATCTTTTTAATTTAATGTAATCAAAATCATCTATTTTGTATTTCATAATGTTCTCTAGCTCTTGTTTGGTCATAAATTCTTTCATTCTTCATAGATCTGATAGGTAAACTATTTCTTGCTCTCCTAATTTGATTGTGGTATCACCCACTATGTCTAAAACATGTATCCATTTTGACTTTATCTTGTTATATACAATGTAAGATTTTGGTCTATGCCTAGTTTCTACCATGCTATTTTACAGTTTTCCCAGCAGTTTTTGTTAAAATAATGAGTTCTTATCCCAGAAATTGGAATCTTTGGGTTGATCAAAAAGCAGATTACTGTTGTTCTTGACTACTGTGTCTTGTGTATCTGACTTCTTCCACTGATCCACCACTCTATTTCTTAGCCAGTACCGTGTTTTTTATTATAATTACTGCTTTACAATACGATTTTAGATTTGATATGGCTAAGCCACCTTCCCTTTATTTTGGGTTTGGGGTTTTTTTTGCGTTTCTTTTCATTAATTCACTTAATATTCTGGACTTTTTGTTCTTCCAGATGAACTTTGTTATTATTTTTCCTAGTTCTATGAAATAATTTTTTGTAGTTTGATTGGTGTGGCACTGAAATAAGTAAATTAACTTAGGATTGTTGCTTTTATTATATTAGCATATTCTACCCATGAGCAACTCTTTCCAGTTATTTAGATTTGACTTGTTTGTATGAATGAACAAATAAGTTCACACTTATTTGTATGAAAAGTTTTTTGTAGTTGTGTTCTTATAGTTCCTGGGTTTGTCTTGGCAGGTGAACTCAAATAATTTATAATGTTTACAGTTAACTTTAAATGGAGTTTCTCTTTGTAGCTCTTACTGTTGGGTTTCAATAGTAATATATAGAAATGCCGATAATTTCTGTGAGTTTATTTCATATCCTGCAACTTTGCTGAAGTTGTTAATTATTTCACGTAGTTTTTTGGTTGATTCTCTAGGATTCTAAGTATACTGTCATATCATCTACAAAGAATGATAGCTTTGTTTCTTAATTGCCTATTCTAATTTCTTCAATTTCTTTTTTCTTCTCTTGTTGGACAAGCTGACATTTCAAGTCAGTCCCCAACTGATAAATGGCCAAAGGATATGAACAGGCCATATTCAGATGAAGAAATTAAAGCTATCTATAGTCATGAAAAAGCTCTAAATCACTGTTGATTAGAGAAATGCAAATTAAAATGGCTCTGAGGTACCACACCACATTTATCGGATTCATTAACATGATGAAACAGAAAAATGGTAAATGTTGGAAAAGTTGTGGGGAAATTGGAGCACTAATGCATTGTTGGTGGAGCTGTGAACTGATCTAAACCATTCTGGAAAGCAATTTGGAACTACGTCCAAAGGGTTATAAAACCATGCATACCCGTTGATCCAGCAATACCACTTCTTAGTCTGTATCCTAAAGGGATCATAAAAATGGGAAAGGATCTACGTGTCCAAAAGTATTTATAGCAGCCCTTTCTGTGATAGTAAAGAATTGGAAAGTGAAGAGGTGCCCACCAGTTGGGGAATGACTGAACAAGGTGTGGTATGTGAATGTAATGGGATATGATGAGCAAGTAGACTTCAAAAAGACCTGGAAGAACTTGCTTGAACTGATGCCGAGTGAAGTGAGCAGAAGCAGGAGAACGTTGTACACAGCAACAGTAACATTGTGTGATAATAAACTTTAATAGACTTCACTCTTCTCAGCAGTGCAAGAATCTTACACAATTTTCAAAACCTCATAATGGAAAATACTATCCACATCTAGAGAAAGAACTCTGGAATTTGAATAGGGATCAAAGCCCATTATTTCCTTTTTTTTTTCCCTTTGTTGTGGTTTTTTTCCCCTTTGGTTCTAATTCTTCTTTATCACATAACTAATGTGGAAATATGTTTACTACACATTGTACACGTGTGACTTATATCAGATTACATGCTGTCTTTGGGCAGAGAAGAAGGCAAAGAGGGGAAGAAAATTTAGAACTTAAAATCTGATCAAAGTGAATGTTGAAAACTAAAAAAATAAATATAAGAAAAACTTTTTTGGGACTTATGACCATTTCCAGTTTTTCTTTGAAGTAGAAGTAGTTGTTTTAACTTAGTCACTGTCTTCTGAGTTTGAACTCAGATCTTCTCTGTCACTGTAGCAGCAATAAAGTTCTCATTCTCTCTCTCAAGCAACTTATATCTTGACTGTTAATCTTATGTTAAAGTTGGGCTACATTTTCTAGGTGTGGGAATTGAACAGTGGATAAAGCACTAGGATGAGCCAGAAATGAAAATGGCAAACTTCCCCAGTGTCTTTGCTAAGAAAATCTTAAAATGGGGTCAGGGATTGTTGGACTGAAATGACTTGACAGCAGGGGAGGGGATAGTATCTCCAGCTTCAGGTTTTTCATGCTGTTGTTTTCTGAGCCATATCCAAGGACCTGGCTTCAAGTAACCTCTGTAACCCTGAGCCATGATTAAGGCCCCCAGCAATGTTGTCACTGCAAAAGCTCTTACTCCTTGTAGTCCCATCTAGGATTGCAGGCTTCAGCTCACCCTTCTATCCTGGAACCAAAAGCAGTGGCTCCACTCTCATTTAAGTGACCACAGCCAGGAAGGCCCACCTCCTCTCTGTAAGTATTCTTATAAGTGTATACTTGCTCCTTACCTACAGTCACACGCAGGGACCCCCTTCTGACCAGAGAAGAGCCCTGCAATCTTCCCTTGATCAGCTGTCTGAACCCCACACTATTAGTAGGTCAAAAGTTCCTCAAATTGAATCTGCTGCCATACAGCTGCCCCTAGGCTTTGTTGTTTGTTGATTTGGAAATATCTACACTTTGGTCAGGCTAGACCACCACCTGAGAGGTCAGATATTTCCTAAGATCCTCCCAAGTTATCTTTGTCCAGACAACTGCTTTATCCTGATTTTTAATCATTTCTGCCACACTATTCACTTTGAGGCATTATTTTAAATTATTTGGGGGAAAGTTTGGGAGACCCCTTCCATTGTAATTTCCTGCCTTATTCTGCCATCTCTTCCCAGAATCCTCTCTGCCTTCTTAATATTCTAATTTTTCTCTCTACCGATTTGACATTGTTACTGGATAAAAAATATAGTACACCTGTGTATTAGAAATATACTTGCAATAGTCTGGTAAAGTAAGCAGTTTAAGAATTATCTCTATTTTACAGACAAGAAAACTGGTACTTGTAATACTGCAATATATGTAGTTCTTGTAAAGTTTGCCAGTCCTTATCTGTTAACCTTACTTGTTCTTCACAACAATGCTGTTAGGTTATTGTGGTGATTATTCCCATTTTACAGGTAAGAAAACTCAGGCTGAGAGAGATTGTGATTTTTCTAGTGTCATCCCAACTAAAGTCTGGAGGCATAACTTTTAAACTTTGCTCTTCTCCGCTGAGCCATGTAGCAGCCTAGTTGGTGAAGTGGCTCACCCAAGACAAACCGGGGAAGGCTTTAGGGCTTCTGCTCCCAGACCCAAAATTCTGTTATTTTTCTTTTACTAAACCTGCGATTTCATTAATGTTAGAGGCTCTACATATAGATCTTGTCTGTGCCTAACTATATTTTCCTCTGTCCTGTCCCACCCTCCATTTATTCTGTTCTCTCCTTTGACCTGTCCCTCTACCAAAGTGTTTGCTTCCAATTACCCCTTTCCCCAATTTACTGTACCTTCTATTGTCCCCTTCTATATCCTCTTCTCTCCCCCACCCCTGCTTTCCTGTATAGTAAGATTAGCATCTATACCCAATTGAGCATGTATGTTCTGCCCTCCTGAAGCCAAATCCAGTGAAAGGAAGGCTCCACCTTTCCTTTCTTCCCCTCCATCGTATAAGCTCTTTCTTCTTTTGTGTGAGATGATTTACTACATTCTACCTCTCCCTTTCTCTTTCTCCTAGTACATTCCTCTCAACACTTAATTTTCTTTTTTAGACATCATCCCTTCATATTCAGCTCACCTTATGTAAGCTTTCTCCCAGCCCAGTGTTACAGACTCTTCCTGTCGACCTTCCAGATTGTCTGGGGTTGGAAATATGCTTCATTCTATCCTTTTGTGGCTTCTGCTGTTCTAGAATTTGTTTACAGATTTTTTGAAGGGTTTACAGGGAGAGCTCTAGCAGATCCCTGCTTCTACACTGCCATCTTGGCTCTGCCCGGAAAACTTCTTTTGCTCTCCTTTTCTTCTTAGCTCATAACTACTTTAGAGCACTGGTTATCCTAGTTAGGACATAAATTAATTTGTTTATAATATTTAGTATTTTTAAAAAATTTACTCGTATTCCATTAAAGATCTGGTATTATGGTTTGACTTCTTTCCCCAACTCTCCAAGGTTTCTTGCTATATCATGTACTAGAAAACTCTAAGTCATGTTAGTCTGGTACTGAATTTGTATGTCTTCTGAGATGTTTCATTTGAACATTCCAGCTTTAGGTATTTTTACCAGCTGAGAAAGAATTGTAATATATATGCTGTAAGGAACCAGTTAAATAGAAGGGGAAAAAGCAAAGGATCAGTAAACCCTTTGCAACTGAAACTATGAGGCAAGAACTTGGATGTTTTTCCAAAAGATTCACTGCACTTAGAGGAAAAGTGAGACATACAGTAAAATGAAATGAACCCTAGTCACAAAGAGCTTACTTTTCAGTGAGGGAGCTATAAGAACATATGTAAGTATATGTAGAATCAATATGAAGAGAGTAAATACAGTGTAGATAATATATGAGATAATTTGAGAGGAAAAGCGCTGACAGTTGAGGAGAGCCAAGAAAGGCCCCTTGCTGAACATGATACTTGAGCTGCTTCTTGAACAGAAGAATTCCATGAAGTAGAGCTGAGGATTTTGTACATTCTAGAGATGGGAATATCTTGTGTGAGGAGCAGAGAAGGAAGTCAGCTAGCCTGGTCTTAAGAGTGGAGAGGTACAATAATATCCAGTGAGGTTGGAAAGATAGATTGCAGAGAAGATGGAGAGGGTCTTTTTAAAGTTAAACAGAGGAGTTGATAGTTGATCATAGAGAGAGTAAAGAACCAATAGAGTTTAAGTAGGAGAAGGACATAGATCTTTGCTTAAGAAAAATCAGTTCGGTAGCGGTGTACAAGACGGTTGAAGTAGAGATTTGAGGCGCTTTGGCCTTTGCAGTTATACAGGTAGGAAGTAAAGAAGGTTGGGACAGAGGTAAGGAGCTGTGTGTAAAGAGAAGTTATCAAGTGCTAGAGATGTGGTGATAGAAATAGAAAGATTTCACAGTTGGTTAACTTGTATAGAGTGTGGAAATAAGGATCGTGCCAGAGTTATGCACCTGATAAACTGAAAGGGTAGTGTGGTACCTTTCGCAAAAGTAGGGAAATTGGAAAGAGGTGAGATTTTGGGGGAAAGAGCTCTGTGCTGAGTTAAAAGAAATGATTAGTAAAACATGGCCCCTTTTCCTTTTAGAAATAGTAATTTAGCAGAAAAGGCAGTGATTGTAGAAACAGTGCTGAGTTGCATGAGAGTGGGTTCCATGCATGACTCTCAAGAGAATTGGTTAGAATTTTAAGTAGAGTGGATGAGATCAGGAGCAAATGAGCTTTGATTTATCGGCCAGTGCACGGTACTGCTAATATTTCACTTAACGTTTATGCTTTAATTCTGTCTTCCTTTGTTCCTCTCCCAGTGACACTGAAAAGAATTTTTAAAAAATAAATTGTCTTGTTGCTGAATTTTTTTTAAAGGCATGTTGAATTGAAATTGCCAGTCCTGGTTCCTGGTTCTTCAGTTATGGTCCTTTTTCCTTTTCCCTCCAAAAGTTTCCGCACAGGCTTTTTTTTTTTAATTCCTTTAGAAAGTGTTGACTTTTAAATTGCAGGATATTAACAGCTTTTGGTTCCAGTTTTCTGTTTTTGATGCTGGCCCTAGAAAATGGTTGCTAGGAGTAGATATTTTTGAATCTTTTTTTCACGTGCTGATGTGAGCAAAAAAAAAATCAAATGTGAAACTAATTACAACTATATTTTTGTTTGATGTTCCGAGTGCCACACATTGAATCATTTGGTTCTTGTACCTATATGCTTAAAATGTGGATTCAATTTTTTGCCCTAACCAAAACTAAAAATTACTTACTTTGTACAGAATATAACCCAATTAAGGCAATACTTTTTTTTTTTTTTTAGCACTTTACTGTGGTCACTTCATAATACTATACATAAGTTACTTGGCATTTCCTGTTGCTCATCTGAAACAGTAGATTCCCATTCTTTGTTATATTTTGAGCTTAGACTAGTTATTGAAGCTGATTCAATTTAATAAACGTTTATTGAGTGCATATTCTGTCTGGTTCTGGAAATACGGAGAAAAATAAACCAGTAGCTGCCTTAGGTTGCATTCTACACCTATGGAAGATGGCAGAATGAACACAGTCGAAGCAACAGTACCATCCTGCCCCTTACTGCACCTTGATACCTTTGTGGGGAGGGTGTTGGGGAGGTGTGGGCAGGATTAAAAAGAAAAAAGAAAAAACTTGGATCAGAAGCAGACTGGCAGCTTGTTTCCTTGCCCCATACCCAGGCTTAACTCCACCTGGAAAAGTCACAGTAGAACAAGTCCTAGTCACTGCTTGCTGGGCCAGTTACTTCCTCAACAGCCTTCAGTGAAAAGATAAAAAAGCAGAAACATGTAGCAAGATACAAGAGAGATATAAGTGAGATAGAGGCAGGAAATTACTCCAGGGGACACAAGCTGTGATATTGGACTTTTTTCTTATGTAACAAAGTTATAACCCGATGGAATGCAGAGTAATTTTCTAAGTGGTGATGTTTTAATAAGGATGAATAGCCAGAATAACGAGCAATCTCTTTATTTGCTCTGAATCTAAACTAACAGTAATTTTAGGGATCTTGGGATCACAAATTATCCAGTCCACCCCACCCACCCCCAGCCCCTTTTAGATAAGAAGATAACGATCAATAAACAAAGCTAAAGAGAATTGTTATGTATTCCTAGACAGCTTTGGAAATGTATATCTGCCTCTATTTAGTAGGCTATAAATTTCCCCCTTTCACAACGTAGAGCTTCAAACTAAATAGGAGCAGACCTAAAAGACATATCAAAGAACTGGAAGTCTGGGCAAATAAAATATGTTCTGTTAGCAATACCTTTAAAAAAAAATTAAGTAGAGTGCATTAGCTTTGCAGATTTTTTTAGTTATAAAGATACTTTTAGAAATCACAGTATTACATTTTCTGAGGGTGTGTGTGTGTGGGGGGGTGTATATAATACAATTTAATCAAAGACTATATGTGGGAACAATATTCATTGAAGCCAAGAAAGCTCTCATTTTATTTTACATTACTTTTGAATGTGTAACTCCTAAAGGAGTATAATTGCTAAGGCCAATACAAGGCTATTTATTTCCTGTTCCTGATTCAGATTTTCCCCTTGTTCCTCACTGACTAAATGCAACTTCCTGAACCTCCTCTTTCTTGTTCTCCTTGATATGTTCTCCTTCCCCTGTCATGCATCACATGCGCATTTAAATTAGCTTGCTCTGTCCTGGGGGTGTGGTGGATAATATTAAACAGTTCATTAAGCATGCATACAGACTTCTGACCTTTTACTTGATCAGAACCCTTGTTCTTCTAGGTCACAGCTCTCATTAGAACCAGTGCTCTCTGACTTACATCCTGTTGTCTCTCCTATCACTCCTGAAAAACTGGAAGTAGCGTTAATCCTGTGGAAACGGTGTTCCTTCTTTTGTTTGTCACATATGTGTGTATGTTTCTAATCAAAACCTTAACTAGGCTTATTAGTGAAGGAGTTTCCAGCCTCATCATGTCATCTAACATTTTTAATCATCAGTTTTATGAAAGCTATAAAAGGTATTTAAAGTGTGAGTATCCACTTAAGAATGTATGCAGACTAACGTGTACCACTACTATTGTGGTTGGGTTAAGCATGTCGTTTGAAATGCTACAGAATCTAGGAGATTGAGATAGTAGATTTGATACCAGGATTCTCGTTTTGAATGTTAATACTCGACCCTTGCCCGTCAAGTGTTCGGGACATAGTAATCCTTACTGTGTTTTATTGACAGTGTTTTCTCTATTTTTTCTCTTGTGGCATCTAGGAATCATCTTGAATTTGTCCCTAAATCTAAGCATTTGTCAAAACTTGTTACTACTTTTGAACTATTCTCAATTGCTACGTCTTCTTCCCTTCTAATCAGTCTTCTTTTTTTTATCTCTTCCGATACACAACTATATTTTGTTTTCATCTTCAGTGTTGTAGCTTTTATAAAAATAAAATTCAGGCTTCTCAGCCTTTAAAACTGCTATTATTTCCTATCTTGACTTTTAAAGCAAAGCCCTTTTGGGCAGGAGCTTGTTTTACATTGTTTCTTAAACAGGCATTCTTTCTTATACATTGAAATACTTAACAAAAGCTTCTGATCATATCTGGCTTTCACCTTTCCTCTGCTTTGTTTCCTACTCTTAAACTTACCCTGGACCTTGTATATGTAAATGTTTGAATTAAGATAGATTGCCTGCATCATCTGTCCATCTTCCAGTCTATGTCTGGGCTACTCAATAGTCAGAATCTTGGCATACCATTTTCCTCTCCCTTTTCGTTTATACTTCTCTCCTTCCTCTTATCCCTCAGAATCCCAGTATATGAGTTGGTCAGTCTGTTGTTTAAGGGCTTCTTTCTGCCTGGCGTTGAGCTGAGTATTGAAGGTAAAAGTACAAAGAATCTGATCCACTATTATAGGTTGAAAGCTACCTGATCATGTTCATCAATCAAGTCTCTGTCTCAACTGACATAGGAGTGCACATTTTAACATTGAAAATCCCTTCGAGGACCTCCAGTATAGTGAAAAATGCCCTTCTTAGGCACTGGCCAATTACCAGTGTAGCTCTGGTATGAAATTAAAATAATCTGTTTCTGTGCATTTTTATTTTTTTAATCTGACTAATAAATGCATCTACCTTAGTCCTATATAATTGTGGCTTTGGGCCATTTGTTTAAAATGTAGATATTGTGTGGGATGACAAGATTCCCTACTTAAATTACTCAGAGGCTCTCAAAGTGATGACAGAAAGTTTATTTATTCAATTCTCGAGAAGCAGGGCAATTCCTCCACCAGGTGATCTGGCGCAGGAAAAGCTGAAGACAAAGGAAAAGCAGTGACATATATATAGACCCTAATGCAAGTCCCTCCCTCCCCACTGACCATTATCCTCATTAGCTGAGAATATGATCTTACATTCTAGATGTGAAATCCTTTTGAAATAAAGGCATCAAAAAGTTATGTAAGTTTTATCCAGTCATTGAGACCCTAATGTACTACATAGTTTATATCCTTATATGGAATTATTCCACTCTAAAAATATTGTAACCTTGACCCTCTCGGTCTTTCTTACCCCTGGGAGAAGAATTACAATCTGAAAAGTTTTCACTAAGCCTATTCCACTCAATATTAAGTGTACTAAAGCCATCATCAATATACAAGATTAAAGAATTTTTCACTTGCATGAAACCTTTGTTCACTAAGTCCATTTCTGTCATTTTACAGATAAGGAAAATGGGGCAGAAGTAGTCATCTTAATATACTACTTTTTGACATCTGGTTGAGATGTATCTAAAGAATTATTCTTGAAAAGTTTATAGGTGTGTTTTTTTTATTCTAGAACAAAATGAACTCCAGATTTAACTTTAAATTTTTGCCAAATAACTTCAAGAGTAATATAGTATAAAATTATACAATAAACAATGATGACTCAAATATTAGGACTTATGTCTGCCATTCTCTGTCAGAACATTCGTACTCTAAAAAAAATTTTTTTTTAATTTTCTGTTCCAAATCTTCCCTCCATTGAGAAGGCAAGCGATATAATACCCATTATAAATGTAAAGTCATGCAGTATGTCTGTATTAGCCATCTTACCTTTTTACATATATGAATATATATTATAATGTACATAATATAAAACAACTTGAAAAATTCCAAATATTTGGTGGGTACAATAATCTGAAGTAAGTAGTAGGAGTCTCCATTGTGCATATGTGAAGCTAAAGACAGCACTGAATGGCAGAAGCAACATTCAGATGCACTTCTCTCATCTCATCTTACGAAATGTTTCTTGTGATCATAGTATGTTAGAGCTTGGAATCAGGTTCTTAATGCTTCTAGATTAGAAACATATGTTCTAAAATTATGAAACATATCACATACACAAATTAATCACATTTAATATCCATATTATTCTGTTTAGCAGCTAGAAAGCAAAGGTTTGGGGTCAGAGAGAATCCTTACATTTTGCCTGTCCCCATCCCGGCCTCCTTATATGAAAAGGATATTTGAGGATGAATTTTAACAAACTACCTGAAAGACCTTGTCATATATGTACTGTCCATTGTTAGAAATGCTGTATGATGAGAGCAGGGTGCTAAATCACCTGATTTCATTTTATAAATTGATCTCTCCAAGGTTCAAACCAGGTTGTACCCTGTAACATGAAGGTCTATAGTTAAATATTTTCTTCCTGAAAAAAATTCTCATATGAAATTGCTTATTAATTAAGGAGCTTGAAGACTGACAGGAATAACCTTCAGGAACCTTGATCTCTATAGAACAAATGTTGGAGTTGCCTTGTAGCATGGTCTGTCAACAGTAAGAAGAGAGACTCCTCAGTGTCCTTTTTACCCTATGCCAGCACATAATTGACTGTGGAAGACTAAATAAATACTAAGTTGTACCTGCAGGAGGTCTCAATTTAAAACCATCTTTGGGGGCTTTTCCTCACCTCTCCTTTCATAGAAGGTATAATTGTGAATTTATGACTCCAGAAAAGTGTTCTTTCTTATTTTCTAACATACCTTTTCACCTCTAAAATTTCTGTAACCCATGAAACTACATTGACCCTCATTGATAGAGAATAGTAATAGTAGTTTCATGTTTTCACTAGAGACTACTTTGGAAACATGTAGTAAAACTGACTATGTAGCAGTGTTAATTTCCCTACTTTTAGAACATAAACACTCCAGTTATATCCTGAACAGGACATGACACTTTGTTATCATGTGCCACAAGATCTGTGTAGTATCTGCTTGTCTATATTTATAAATGTTGTTTTTGCATCTATGATGCCCTTTGCTATTACCAAAGCCCAGATTTTGTACCTAGAAGCCTGTCCTCTATAGTTACAATCTGAGTGTTTTCAGTTCCAGGTTGCCACATGTAGACCAGATTCTTTGGCAATACAAATGTACTTATGGTGATCCAACCTACTGCTGGTATGGAGCTCAGCTTCCAGTTACTTCTACATTATTTGACTTCTCATCTACCTAGCCAGATTCCTACTAAAATTATGTTTATTGAATTTTTTTATTCCTAATCTCTTTTTGGCAAACTAAACTGAAATAATCGGTTAAGATCAGAAGTTATATAGCATTTCATTACACTTTGATTTCTTTGATTTGTTCATTAGTTTGTGGATCTGACTGATTACCATGGTAGCTTCCTAAAAAATTGAAGATATTTTTCATATTATCTTTGTCCCTTTTCTAATGTTGGGAGTACTTAAATTTTTTTTAATTGGAATCTTTTGTTTTTTACATCATCAGAATTTCTCCTAGTATCCTTCCTAGGATTCTCTCAGTTGTCCCATATAAGAAATACTATTTTTAAGGAAAAAGGGACAGTAAAACTACATACAGCAAAAAAGCCTGAAAATGTCTAATGTTTCCCATCTTTGCAAAGAAGTGAGGTTGGAATGATTTTCTCACGTAGGTTCTTTGGGGGCGTGCTTGTTCTTTGTTGTTGTTTTAAAATATTTTTATTTTTTTCAATTACATGTAAAAATAATTTTTAACTTTTTAAATTTTGAGTTCCAAATTCTCTCCTTTTCTTCCCTCTCCCCTGCCTGAGACAGTCAGCGATCTGATACAGGTTATACATGTGCAGCCATGCAAAACATATTTCCATATTAGTCATGTTGTGAAAGAAAAGGCAGACCAAAAAAATCCAAATAAATGAACAACTCAGAAAAATAAAGTTTAAAAAAAAAAGTATACTTCAGTTTGCATTCAGACTCCATCAGTTCTTTCTCTGGAGATAGATAGCATTTTTTTTATCCTAAGTCCTTCAGAATTGTCTTGGATCATTGTATTGCTTGAGAATATTCACAGTTGATCATCATACAGTGTTTTGGTTACATGTACAATGTTCTCCTGGTTCTGCTCACTTCACTTTGCTTCAGAAGTTCATTTAAGTCTTTTTAGGTTTTTCTAAAAGCATCCTACTAGTCATTTCTTGGTAGTACAGTAGCATTCCATCCCAGTCATATACTACAGCTTGTTCTACCATTCCCCCAGTTGATAGGTATCCATTCAATTTCCAATTCTTTACCACTATAAAAGGAGCTCTTGTAAATACTGTTTTACATATAGATCTTTTTTTTTTTTGATCTCTTTGGGATACAGACCTAATAATGACATTGCTTGATCACAGATTCATAGCACTTTGAGCATAGTTCCAAATTCATATTTGTTCTTTGTAATTTGTCAGCATTCACTTGGTTCTTTCTATTTATATTGTTGTGCACGTTGTTTTCTTAGCTCTGCATTCACCAAACAAGGGAGCGCTGCGTTTGTGAGGGGCAGAAGGGTACATAAGTAAGCCGTCAGTAATCGCTTCTGGGCCTGTCTGAATGATCTTGTACAAAGAACCTAGCTCATGATTACCTTTTTTTTTCCCATGGAAAGAACGGTTTATTGGAGGTGACTCAGGAGAGGTGGTAGGCCTGCTTCCTTCTAGCATGTGTCAGTTCTTAAATCCACTGCACCTTACTCTTCTTCTAAGACTAACCTTTTAAGGAGAATTAGCTATTCATGTGTGGAAGTGGTATAACTGGCCAGTAATAATTCCGTGATGGCTTAGGGGACAATGCCTTTTGTACATTCTGATTAAACTGCCACTGGTTTTCTAATCTACCTTTGGATGTCACTTTAATTTGTAGCTAGTTTCTCCATCTTCTAAAGTCCCACCACATAATTCTTTCTGCTCTATTAGAACGTTCAAGCTGGATGATATTTATGTGAAGTCTGCTGTAACTTATTTGGAAAGAAGGTTGTAGGTATTAATCCAAGTGAGAGGAGTAATGTGCTTATAGGACTTTAAAGAAATAAAAATGTTTTAAGTATATAGTAGTAGAGAGGCATTTAAAAGATGTCCTCCGTGACCAATTATGATTCCATTTTCATTTTAAGACCTGGAACTGAAGTGGGAATTTTCAGCTACACCTGAGAATGAGTCTAATAAGGATAGCTCTTAATTATACCTTTACCCAAGGACAGGTCTTCAGTAGCTCCGTCTTACTCATAAACCTAGGGAAGGAGCAGGTCTACTGTTTGGAAATGAATAGCCCCAAATGTTAGTACCATTGAGAGTAGACTTTAAAGTCAGATTAGCTTTTTCTAGGAAACTCTATACTGGTTATTTTTAGCAAATTCCTTTTAGGCCCTGACAACACCAAAGGTCTTGGAAATCATATGTTGGATAGCTGTATATCTCACTTTGCTTGAATTTTTTTCTTCACAAATTTACTTGGTGTGAGCAGCACATGTTGAGTGTCATGTGTAGCCTTCTGCATCTGATTCAATGTGGCCAGTTCCAAGATCTCCACATGATAGACATTTATTTAGGGAGAATTTTAAGTCAGTGTAATTGCTTTTCAGAAGGAACTTTGAGCCAGCTTCTTACGAATGCATGTTGTGTTTTATGTTTCATCTAGTCTTCCAAAAAACCCAAAACAGCAGAAGCGGACACCTCCAGTGAGTTGGCCAAGAAGAGCAAAGAAGTGTTCAGGAAAGAGGTGAGGATGTAGGCAAGCTTACAGAGCTAGGGCACCAGAGGGGACCACAGGGTAAAGTCACCCAAGGGTTTCTGTTTCATGGCTATACTTCAGCCATTGGAAGGACTAGATTTTTACCTAATTTCACATAACTCTGTGAATATCTGGGTAGGTAACTTCCTGGGTTGACAGTTGTTGGGTTCCTTTCCCATCACAGATGTCACAGTTCATTGTGCAGTGCCTGAATCCTTATCGGAAACCCGACTGCAAAGTGGGGAGGATAACCACGACTGAAGACTTCAAGCATCTAGCCCGAAAGGTATTCTCACCATCCCCAGCCCTTGGTATCCAATTTTTCCCCATTTCACTGACTTTGGGTGTTCAGGGTAGGCCTAAAGGATATCATTCATTCTGAAAGTGCGATGGCTTTTGGCAACTTTGAGAGTATAAGACAGTTTCCCCTTTTGACTACCCAAGGAAGGAGAAAGTTGGCTGACAGCCGCTAGAAACTGGGCTTCATATAAATGTCATTGAAAGCCACCCCTAGGAATTCTGGGGGGAAGGGTTTCCGCTCTTCAATTACCCATTTGCTTGTTGACAGATGTGAGTGGTACTAGATAGTCAACTTTTTGTTCATAAGCCACCTTATAAACTTTTCAGGACCCTTAGGGCAGTGGCAAAAATATTTATACACTTCCCCCATTTTGTTTGGTACAATGGCCTTTTGCAGAATGTGTCTTACACCCTTAGGTGGCTTTAGATGGCAGGATTAAGTCCCAGTGTCAGCTTACCCCTACACTGATTTATGTACCATGGTCTTTCTTGTTCCCTTTTTCCTTTGCCTTGGGGTGGGCACTCCACGCAGCTGACTCATGGTGTCATGAACAAGGAGCTGAAATACTGTAAGAACCCTGAAGATTTGGAGTGCAATGAGAATGTGAAACACAAAACAAAGGAGTACATCAAAAAGTACATGCAGAAGTTTGGGACTGTTTACAAACCCAAAGAAGACACAGACTTGGAATAAACTTTTAATGGGTCAGCAAAAGCAGTTTAGAGTGGGAATACAGAAAGAAAAAAGTTAACTCGATGAGAAAAGTCCATGGGCCCCTCCAACCCATTTTCTACAACCTTGTCAGGGCTGTTGCCACTGATGACTCTTGGCACTTGAATCCTGTGAGTCATGCAAAGTAAAGAAACCATATTCCATTTAAGACAAAACAAGGCCACAGTCAATATGCTACTGGGGTAGGTGGGCCAAGACTGTCAGGAACCTGGGAGAGAGGCTGTTCCCCTCAATGTATTCTAGGCCTGACCCCGATTCTCTAACTTGGGTCTCCTACTTGGCGGTGCTGTTAGCGCACTGACCCATGCGCACCTCTTCCTCCCCACCCCACGTGCTGGGGAATCTGTATTATATTTTAACGTATATGTGAATATATTGATAAATATTTTTTTTTGGGTTTTGTTTTCCTTTTGTTTTGGGTTTTTTTGGTTTGTTTTTGTTTTTGCTTTTAGACTATGCGTGCTAAGATCACGGGAACACTTTGTAAGGATAGTTTGGGTTCTCCTGCAAGGTTTAATCTGTTATCATGTAAATATTACAGAGTAGGCTACCTCCAAGTTTCTGGTTAGCCTCATGCTATGTTGATAAGATTGATTTTACTGCTTAAAATCATTTTACTTTATCCAATTTTTACTGAACTTTTTATGTAAAAAAAATAAAAATAAAATCAATTAAAGAACTTGGCCTACACTTCACCTATAAAATTAATTGGTTTAAAAAAAAAACTTTAAGAACCAAATGAACCAAAGCTTTAAGAACCAAGACATTATGAGTTTGACTTCTCCGCTTTGTTATGGGTGGCATTACAGTGATATGAACTAAAAGGAAAAGAATACCTTGTATGTCATAGGTCCATGTGAGACAGTAGTAGTCAGTTGTGTTATGTGACTTGTAGTTGGCTCCCCTTGGAATTTTTTCATCCATGGCCTAAAATTACATAATGAGGTAAACTTTAGACATAAAGGACGGTAAGCAGTTGTCCGTTATGAGTCTGAACTGAGTTCTCCAAGTGGGGGTTGGGTCATTCACACTCAGTCAGACTCCTTGATACTGCGATCATAAAGTGAATGTCCTGGAGTAGGAACATTGCGCAAGCAGAACTCAATTGATCTGCTGTGGAAAAAATTCTGCAAAGAACAATGATTGGGTGAAAATGATGTGGAAGCAGATTTTTGTTCACTTTGTGGGTAATTTCACACGGCTTTCCAGAAGTCACATGGGTTGGTCCGTCTCAGATAGTGGGTTCTGCTTCAGTGGGAGGCTGGATGGTCACTTGCAAGGGATATTACAGAGGGAATTTCTGTCCATGTGTAGGTTGAACTAGTTGATGACTTGAAACCTTTCCAACTTGGTCATTCTTGGCCGTTCCTGTCATCTAGGCCTATTTAATGCTGGATTAATTATAATTAAAGAGTGCATAGCCGACTATAAGATGAGGGTCATTTAAGGCAATCCTGCCAGGCCAGAGTCATATGATGTTAGATCTGGAAATGATCATCTAATTGAATCTCTACCTTTTACCCCTTCATTTTATAGGAGAGAAAACTAGAGGCTTAGGGCCTATTAGGCCAATTCCACCTATGTACCTGTCACTTTTCCTGGCTAAAGAGGGGAAACAGCTAGTAGACTCCAACAGCTTACAAAGCCCTGACTTGGGATTGATGGGTAGAGGGGAGGCAGACACATGAGAGCTTCCTCCCCACTCTTTAATCACAGAGATGTGGGTTTGCCTGACTTTAGAGCCTATTCTGTTAACTCTTCACTCTGTCTAAAATCTCCTATTTGCCTAACCCAATAGAGGCTAGAAGAGATAGCATCCCTTACCCCTGGGGCCATCCATCTCAGCAAAGAGACAATAAATAAGTGTAAGATCACTCATAGTACATGTCGTCCAATAAGTGCAAGATGGTGGAAATAGGCAGGAAGTTCTGTAGTATTTTAGAAGAGGGAGAAAGTGGAGTGCTGGAGTGAGTCCTAGAGGATGGGTGGCAGTGACAGTTTAGGGTTTTGTAGTCCTTCATCTTGGCCCTATGAGGAGTATGGTCAGTGCAAGTCTGATCTTATTCCTACTTTATAGAAAGTCCCAGTGTCTCCCAGAAACCCTTTCTGGAAGATGTGTGGAAAGACATAGGCCCAAAGCACACCGGATATAAGAGTGGGTTGAGGTGCAAGTGTTCCAGTATTGGGATTCTTCCTCTCATCTATAAAATAGGGCTCCATTAAAGTATTTTAAGTTAGTGGTTTCCTCATCAAGTACAAGAATTATTCATTTTGTAGATAGGGATGCAGGAGAGGAGGGAGTTGGCATGAGTCATTCAGTGAGTTCATTCAATTAGGGCTCAAACTTGAGGATTTAAATGAGAATGTCAATGCCTCCAGTGCCTGTCTCATAGACATGTGAGAACCAAATGAGATAATGTATTTAAATTCCTTTACAAACTTTAATGCATAATATGAATGTAAATTCTTTACAATGCTGATTTTGATTGGTCTCTCATGTCTTCTACTTAAGTTTTAATAGGGGGAGAGCAGAGCCAGTTGATTACCCAGGGAGTTTTCTAAAGGTTCCTGGAGGCTTGAACTACTCTGTTTGCCAAGATAGTGTTTATAAGAGATTGGTGTCTGAGTGGGGTGAGCTGATTCATCCCCTCACCCTCAGCCTTTCTTTGTGTAACCAGTGTCCCAAGGAGTCAAGTTGAGCTCTCAAGAACTCTTGCTCTTTTACAAGAAAGTTATCAGATGATAAATTCAGTGTGCTAACAGAGGCAGTATGGTGAAGTAAGTAGAAAGATGAGTTAGGTGAACAGAACTAAGATCAAGCCCCTTCCCACACATTGCTTCTTTCTATTTTGGAAAAAGGCTCGTTAGGACGAAAATACCTGAATCTTTACAAAACAGAAATAGGCACTTAGTATAAACAGACTAACGGTAGTCACTGACTAGCCAGAACTCTCCTGCTCTTCCTTTCCTGAATTTAGATTTTCCTTGACCTGGAGAGTCTATAGGCTCCTCAGGTCTGAATAAAGTGGTTCTAAATCCAAGGCTATCAAAAAAATCCCAAAACATACAAGATGAAACCAAAAAGGTTTGAAGTATCCAGCTGGATTCTTTCCAGCTGGTCTGGGCACTTTCAGTCATTTTGCTTACGAAAAGGTCCTTGACTGGCCAAGCTGTGGTCCTCCGCCTGGGGGCAGGGCAGAGTAGCTCCTCAGATTTTCTAAACTGGAGTCGTATTGATGGAGGAGACCTTACAACGTAGAATGATGGAGCTAAGAATGACTTTATTTCTTACATGTGAGGAAAACGAGGTCCAGTGACTTGCTCAAGGTCACACAGGCAGGTCATGGGCGGCAAAGCTCAGTTTCAAATCCAAGTCCTTTGACTTGAAGTTAAATGCACTTAACACCTCTACCTTACTATCTCACCTTAATGACTTTTTGCCATTTCTTTCCTTTGCCTACTCTTGTTTCTGTTATAAGAAAGGGAGAAAATGCCATGTGTTTCTAAAGTACTTACCTCATCCCAAAGGGACTGTGGTTGGCCACTTCATTCCTTTTAAGAAACCCAAGTACCTTTAGGAATGACTCAGGGACAGATATGATTGAACCTAACCCCCTGACTTCATGGAACCCTTGCACAGTATATTCCTAAAGCTCCGAAGCAGATTCTTTAGGGTTTCCCTCAGCAGCTGTGGGTTGATCCAGGAGACAGCCAGAATTGAAAGACTCTTCCGTATGACCTCTGACCATCATGATGACCAACCATGATTCCAGATGACCTATGAAACAGATACCCACCTCCTGATCAGTGACTGACTCAGAATGCAGTTTGAGACATAATTTTTTCTTCAGTTTTCCATTTAGATATGGCCAGGAAAAGAATTTGTCTTGCTTGATTATAGATATTTGTAACAGTGATTTTATCTTTCTGACTTCCTCAGAGGTGGGAGATAAAGAAAGCATATATTCATTTGAAAAAAAAAATTTATTTAAATAAAACCAATAGATGGTTGGATGGGCTTATAGTTTTTTGTCAATCCATGATGTTTGTTCTGTTAAGCATCTTGATCAAAAACAATCCACATTAATGTAATCTAATGAATTTCCATTTTTATGTCAAATTAAAAAAGAAAACCTCCCTTACAGACAGCTCTGGTCACTAATCCTTCCCCAGGGAGTCACAGACTCTCAAATGGGCAGTAACTTCTTCCTTGAGTTGGTTGGGACAACAGAGTTGTACAGATACAGTTTTCAAGGGACCTTAGACAGCAGCTTTCTATTGCTGCCTCCAGCCCAACCTAGCGCTGTGTCTGGGGAGGGCTTGGAAAAGGAAAAGTTCAGCTAGCTCTGCCTAAACCTGGAGAGCAAATTGACCTCAGATACTGATAGATAAGAGGTTTGGGCAAGGGCTTTGAAAGTACAGCTAACAAAACAACATGCTCACTGGTAGTAAACAGAAAAGTTTATTTGTACAAAGACAGCTTGTGGAAGAGCTAGGTAGATGTCTCAGCTCTTTTTCTGTTGGTGTGTCACATCAGGCAAGTCACTTCCCAGGACTTCAGGTTCTTCCTCTGTAAAGTGGTTGGACAAGATCAGATTTTCAATCTTGAAAAATTTGGATAACTTGTTAATTGTTCTCCTTTGCAATCCTATATATTTTACTTGATGCATTTTAAAACTGGATACATTTTGAAAAGAAAACCATCAATTTTACCATGACACAAAACCAAATAATCCTTGGATTAGACTGGTCTCATGTCTCTTCCAGCTGTTATATCTTCTGTTGTAAGAAGGCCTTGAAAGGGCTTCATGTAGTAATAGAGCTGACTTCTCAAGCCTGCTTCTTGTGGGCTATGTGTGTCTCACTCTGCCTTAGGTCCCAGTCCCTTCATGCCCTTAGACTGCTTTCTAATACTACTGTAGGGTGGTTCGTAATCTACAGTGGTAGTTTTCTTACTAGTTCTCTGCAGTGGTAAGCACATGCCGGAACCAAAATTACAAAGTCTCTCCTGATTCTGATGTTAGAGTCTATGATCAGTAAGTTTGAGGAGGGGTAGGTAAGGGTAGTAGGAAAGCCCACAAGAATGATGGTTCTGGTCAAGGAAAAATGGTCACAGAGATGTCTTCTCTCAACATGTCCTGGTCCCTTAGGGCTGTTTTCAGCAACTCTCCAACATCACTTTCCTCACTTCCCCCACCCCCTTTCATTCCCATCTCCGGTGGTCCTGCCACTGGACCCAGATGGCTCTGGAGGAGAAAGTGAGACTGGTGACCTCATATAGCCCTGCCTCCCTGAAATCCAGTTCACTTGTGAGTCTCATCATGGTGCCCTGATGCCATGGTGCTCTTGGAAAACGAAGGACAAGCAACAATAATGACAACCACCCCCCAAAAGACCAGGCAGCTGAGAGGAGGTCAGATATGTTACCCTTTAATTTGTAAACATAAATCGTGAGACCAATATTGCTGCAGAGGGATGGGTTTGGAGGCCCTCTCCACCCAAGCCAAGCCAAAGAATTGGAAACTTCCTATCCTGGCAGGAAGGTCAAGAGGGTCTTCCATTACTCCATCCAGCCCCTAGTCCTCAAGGGACTTCACTGTGGGGCACGAAACCAGGGACCAAAGCCCATCCCTAGCCATTGGACATTACAACCAACCTCCAGGGGCCAGGGAAGCAGGCCATGGGAGCTTTACAAGCCTTCCTCACAGGTAGAGCTATGGTACTAGGAGCCTGACTGGATAAGAGGTATAGAGGAGATGGACCCTGAAGTCAAAGCAGCCAACCATGTTTCCCTGAGAGAAGTGAAGGGTGGTGGAGGAAGGGAGGGAAAGCCCCAGGTTGACAGAGCCAGTAATTCCATACCATGGAATTACTACCCTCATCAGGACTCCACAGGGCCCTAGCTACATCTTCTCGCCCTATTGCCTTCAGTGATGTCTCCAAGACCTCAAGAGTGGCTCCAGCCCCACCTTCCGTGGCCCAGTTGCATAGCAGAGTGTGAGCAGGTGCTGGGCTCTGACCCATCATTTCCACAGCCTCAGCTTCATAGCCCAGTTGCTTAGCCAAGACCTTCCAGTCTGCTCTAGGTGGGCTGCCTGCCACCAGCAGCTGCTCCACCTCCTCCTGTTGCCTCCTAGGGAGCTGCTCATAGAAATGCCACTGACAAGGCTCTGGCTGGGCCTCTGATGAAGGAAAGGTAACAGAGATACGGGGGAATGGGATTCAGTGATGCAAAGAGCGTAGAGATGGGGCAGAGTGGTCAGAGGCAGGAGGAGAAAATTTGAGCTAAAGGGTAACGTGAGCACAGAGATGATCTCACCTTTGCCCAAGCCATGGAGTTCATGGAGTCCTGTTGTGTCCAGGCAGATACTGCTATCACTGTGTAGCTTCTCCCCCTCCGCGATGCCCAGCTCTCCAACCCGGGCCTTTGCTAGCTGCTGTTTCTGTTTACAAGTTCTCCAGCTGTGTTGAGTGGGTAGTTGAAAGAGCATGAGACTTCAAGTGTCCAGGGACTCACGCTCTCTACCCATCAACCTCCAGATTCTCCCTACCCATTGATTTGGGTGCTGGGCTTTGGGGAGGGCATCTGAGAGGGACCTAGGCTTCCCACCTACCTCTTGAAAGCTACATAGGCCAGGAGTCCCACCACCACAGCTGCCAGCAGGGAACAATAGATGGGGATGATGATGCCGGAATCCCTGGGAGGCAAGGGGAAGGTGGAGGAGACACTGGAGTCTGTGCCCTTGACTTCTGCTTCACGGATCAGGATATGCAGTTCCTCATCTAAAGGACAGAGCACGAGGTACGTGGACAAGTTCAGGCTACTGGAATACTGAATTCCAGGTGCCAGGAAAACAAGGGACAAAGGGATGGGGAACTTCCATAGATGAAGCCTCATAGGGATTCAAACAGGTTCAGAAGCTTAGGAGTCAGTTATCAGGTGCAGGGTAATAGGAACGGAAGAAGGTGTAGAAGAATGGAGAATTCAGAATATAGCCAAAGGGGAACAGAATGATAGGGAAAGCAGTGGTGGACCAAGGGATGGAAATCAGGTATGGGGAAGATCGAGTCTGATTGGGACAGAGGGACAGAGAGGTAGGGACAGGAGCCGAGGCCTGGATCCCATCATTCTCCCCCTCCTACCTGTGTTCCTAAAACCCATGAATAGATTGGGCAATGACCCAGAGGGAATGCCATATGTCTCCCGTCCCCAACTATCTCCTAGGTTTGCTTGGGATTTCATCCACTCTAAGCTTCACTCCACCCCTCATCCTCTGAGTCAGTTTTCTGCAGTTTTCCTCCCCACATCCTCTAGCACCCCTCCCTCATCTCTTCACCTTTGCTGTTAAGGGGTGGGGGGTGAGGGGGAAGCAGTACTCATGGGATCCTAGGATTTAAAGCTGGAGGATTAAGAGATCACATAGTCCAACCACCCTGCCTTCTCAGCTACCCTGTACACGGCAGTATTCTGGACGCTAGGGAGGAGAAAGAAGGAGCAGTTCCTTTTCCTGAGTGTTTTGTGGGGGAAGAGAGGTGTGCAGCTGATGACCTGGATGGGGGTCACAAGAAATAGACATGAAATGAGAACTCCCCCCACCCGTGTGATGTTTTGGGTACAACATGGAGGAAGCATTAAGGGAGGACTCATTTCTAAATCTTACCCCACCCAGTCCCTCTGCCTCTCCATCCCTGTGTTCCATGATGAGAAGAGGGTAGAGAGTCAAGGCTTAAATACAGATGGAAGGATGTATGGAAGGCAGAAACAAAAGGGCAGGTGGGGAACGAGGAGAACCAAATAGGAATGCAAGTCAGAGGATGAGGTTAGCTCATGTAAAGAGTTTGGAAGGAGATCAAAAGGAGGAGGCTATACCGCCCTTCTCTAGTGGGAGCTTGGTAAATGATTTTTAAATGAAATGGGGGACAGACATAGAAGGGCCAGAGAGATTAGGATAAGGGGATGGAGAAGAGAGGAAGGGTAACGGGGCAGACGGGTGAGTGACAAGGTAGGGGGTACAGAGGGTCAAAGAGCAACAGAGAACTGTGTCAGAGATGGAGGGATGGGGGACAGAAGGCCGGAGAAATCCTTGCTTCCCTTTTGGTCACTGACCTTTGGACAGTGTAGAACTTTTGCTCCACCTGTGATTGATCTGGGCAGAGTCAGTGGTGACCACCATTTATCAAGTGGACACCACGACTCAGCACAGGCTAAAACCCATTTCGTTTCACTGGCTGCTTACTGCATTATTGCCTGTCCCCTAAAACCTCCAAATCTTTTTCCAGAGGAATTGCTAAGCGAAGGTCCTGCATTTTGTACTTGGGAAATTGATTTTCTGAAGCCATCTGAGATTTTAAATTTATACTGATTAAATTTCATCCTTGGTAACCCCACCTCCCTTTGTCATTTCTAGGCTGAGCCTCGCTTTCCTTCAACCTGTTTACCCCCTGAGGCCTCCTCCATTCTCTAGGATGTCCCTAAATTTGACATTTTCTGTTTTCCCTGGATTCAGGCCCTTGGCGCTTCTTCCTGCAAACCCAAGCAGAATCCCTAAAGCCCCTATGTCCTCTCAATATAATGGAAGCCTCCTGGGATCCTAAGCTTTAGGAGGAAAAGGGACCTGAGAGATCTTAGCACTTTGCAGATCTGGGAAACAGAGGTCCCAGAGAGGTGACAGTAAACCAACAACCAGGATTCAAACCCAGGTCTTTGGAAACCAAGTGCTGGACTCATTCTGCCTTAGAGACTAGGCACCACCTTGCGAGGGGCAGGGAAGGCTGACTTGAGAGAAAAGAGGTTTTGCTAAAGAAATAGTAGCAGTGTCCAGACACCACTGATTGACCAAAGGGCTAGAAACTTTCTCTTTCACTGAAAAGGCTGGTCTGGAAAGCTGAGGAGAAACAAGGGAAAGACCTAGAAGAAGATGACGACTGGCCAGCCCTGCTCAGGGCACCAGAGAAGAGAATGGTTTAGCCTGTCAGCAGTGCACTCGCTCCCAGTTTCCTTAGGCAAGACAGCTTGTTGATGTCTAATCACAGTCCCTTACACCATCTCCCTCGTTAAATTCCTCCTGGCAATGAAGGGTATTACTTCCCCACCTGAGGGGAGAGAAAAAACCTGGACCCTGAAGTATAATCCCTCTTCCTGGAAGGTCTTCATGGTCTGCTCAATGTGGTCCCTTTTCCTAATGAAGGCAGGTCAATCTCTCCATACTCCCAGCATTTCCCCATCCATCACAGGGTAGGGCCTTGCACACAGTAGCTCAAGAAGAAATGTTGATCTGCTTTTTTTGAACTCCAGCTATTTTTGCTTCCCCCACCCTCCTTTCCCAAATGTCCTCCTTGACATTAACTCTGTGATCTGGGCAAGTCATTTCCCTTCTCCAGGCCTGTTTCCATCTCTGGGTTAGATGATCTCTTAAGCTTCCTCTCAGGTCTAGTGTTCTGTTTCTAAGGGCACTTCGAGCTCTGTCATTTTAAGGTCCCTCCTAGTTTAATCAAGGATCCTTGCCAACCCAGCTCTGATATTGTAAGATCTCTTCTAGGGTAGGGAACCTTCCAGTCTTCATGTCATGATTCTGAGACAATACCACTAAATTCTTTCTGTCCAATTTTCCATGCTCTTCCCAATTCTTTACGGCTCATGCACCACCCTCTCTTTGAAAGCCTTTCCCTGAGTAACCCAGTCTCCAGTGATCCCTGTTCACTTTTTGCATCCCAAATTTTGGCCCTGTTTTTCTTGAGCATGAATGTGACCCCTCCCCTCACCCAGTCTCACCCATGCAAAGGGTGTCAAAGAGTCGAGTACAGGCCAGGACTACAACTTTGCTCTGATTGCAATGGGTACAGGCTTTGCAAGGCTCCTGGACACTGCTCTCCTTTGAGTAGGTGTCTGGAGGACAGGGCTGGCACACGGTATCAGTGTCCTTCTCACAATGAATCCTGGCTTCACTTCCTGGAGGGCAGGCCTTGCATGGCTGGCAGTGGTGGGTGGTGTTGAGAAAATGTCCCATGGGGCAGCTGCAACAAGGCCGGCAGGGCTTGGAAGTGCCTTCTAGGGACAAGGTCTCATCTGTGGGGAAAATTGGGGAACACAGTAAGGCCTGGCAGTGCTATCGGAAGAACCAAAGGCCACATCTGAGTTTGAACATCAGCTCTGGTACCGACGCACTGTCAGGCCAGTGACTCCCCTTTTTGAAAGTTTACACAGCGTTTTCTTCCTAACCCTGGAAGGTAGGTTGAGGCAATAAGAATTGTCCCCATTTTATACATGAACAAACAGATTCAGAAGAAATTGAGACTTAACCAGCTAGTGGCAGAGAAGGCATCTTGAACCCAGGTCTTCTGACTGCAAAAGTCAATGTTTTTGCTTCCTACAACTCCCAAAGTGCTTTGGAAAAATTGAAAAGCACCCCACAGGAAGACTGATTACAATTATAAGAAAAAATATATCCTTCCTTTCTCCCTCCCCACCCACTGCCTGCCTCAGCTGCCTGCCAGGCCTCCCCCATCATCTTCTCCAGCCCCAAGCTTCGGTGTGCTCAAGAGAGTGCATGCATGCACGCACACGTGAGCACACACACACTCATACACTACACTCACTCACGTACTGGAAGGACATGGTTTACAATTCACATCAGCTTCTCCACAGGGCTCCGAGGTCCCCCAGTCTGGGGGGCAGGTATTGCAGCACAGATCTCCCCAAGGGAAGAGCCCGCTGGGACAGAAATGTCCAGCCCACACCTGGGAAACAGACCAATAAGAAGGTACACCAACAACTGGAGAGAAGCTACCCCCCAAATTCCAGCTTTCCCAGCCACTCCCCACTCCCCTGACTCCCTCCTTCCTCTCCCCCAGGCTCAGCCCATGGAGGTACAGGAAAGAAGGGAGCCTGACAGAGCAGGGGCCAGAACCTGAGGTGGGGAAGGGTGCTGAGAAGAGGACAGAGACCAAGACAGACAAGGAGAAAGTTGGAAAAGAAACGCTGATGTGTAACAGCTGCAGGCGGGAGAAGGGAAGAATGAGAAGGGGGTGGGGGCCTGAGGAGACTTCCGGTGTGACCCAGCGAAGGGGGCCTTGACAGAAGGAGAGAGAACTAGGACAGTCTCCTTCAGCTGAAGACTGGGGAGAGGGGAGGTGGGGGACAGGGAAGATGGGAAAAGAGAGGAATAGGGAGGGGGGGGTAGATGGGGGAATGAGTGAAAGAGACTTCAAAATACTGATAGAGGCAAAAATAATACATAAATACTACCCCCCTCCCCCAGGCAGTGACCTTTGGACAGAGGATGGAGAAATGAACTGAGGAGGGGAGCACAGTTTGCATCTCCTGTCCCCAATAAATTATTTCTTTCCCTTTCTGCAATCATTTCCTTTACGTCTCTGGACACTAGGGATGATTTGCCTGTATGGAGATGGGGCCAAGACTTTTCTGGAATAAACCATACAAGGCTCTGGACAGACAGGAAATATCTCAGATGGGGTCTTGCTCCTGGCACCCTCGGAAATAAGTGTAATCGATGATACTGAGGCCCAGAGAGGTACGCTCCCTTCCCTCGAGTCCTGCGATGGGACTCCTGTTTGTCAGGGATGCTCAGTGCCAGAGGTGGCACAGGTGGGGACGGAGAGTACAGCCTCGGTCTGGGCTGAGGAGGATGAAATGGACAACCAGGAGGAAGCCCGTGCCAACCCCAGACTGGCAAAGACCCCCTGAACCCCCCCAAGTCCTTCTTCCCCTTCCTTAGAGTTCCTCGAAAAGTGGCATTTCTCAAGCTCTGGTGACCCCATCTTGACCCTAGGGTGCAGCTCCACCTGGGACGCAGGCAGTCTGGGGAGGGGGGGCTGCAGGCACGACACCCCGTGTCTGGGCCCTCCGATCCTCCGGGCCCCCCGCCCCGAGTCTGTCCCCCCAGGTCCCCGGCTCACAGTTTCCAGGCCGCACCCCTGCTGTGGGGCTCTCCCTTTGTGCGCGCGTTCCTGGGCTGGGGCTAGGACGGTCTACACGGCCGGAGGCTCGGGCCCGGCAGGAGGTGTGGACACCACCGGCGGGGTTCTAGCTTCGCTTCCGGCACCGACCTGACGCGTGAACTTGGGCAAGTTCCTTCCCTGCCTCGATGGGCCTCACAAGGAGAGCCCTGGGGGTCACGTCCCTACGGCCCGGCAGCCTCCCCCCGGGGCTCCCCGGCCGTCGGGGGCTCTCCGCATATGGGGGGCAGGCGGACGGGGGACCAAGGGCGGCGGAGCCTCACCTCGGACGGGAGCAGCGACCTCAGGAGCAGCCCCAGCAGCCAAAGGCGCGGCCGCCGTCCGGCCCCCCACATCGTCGTCGTCTCGGGACCCCAGCTCCCCCCCGGGGGCGCAGGACCGGGCAGAGGCCCGCGACGAGGAAGCCCGGGGCGGGCAGGAGCTTCGGGGCCCGACGGGGCCGGGCCGGAGGGGCTGGGGGGCTAGAGAGGGCTCTGCAGGGACTGGAGGGCGGCGGGCCAGCAGAGGCCCCGCTCCTCTCCCTCCGCGCCTCCGCCTGGCTCTGAGGCTCCGGGCGCCCCCCGCCCCCACTAGCTGAACTGTGGGACCGCCCGCCCACCCCCAGGCTGCGGGGGCGGGGCGAGGAGAGCCTGTGGGAGGGGCCCTCCCGCCGAGGCCCCGCCCCCACTAGCTGAACTGTGGGACCGCCCGCCCACCCCCAGGCTGCGGGGGC
>CM053769.1:10610549-10661988 GCA_028658325.1 Potorous gilbertii | reverse complement strand
GCCTGTGGGAGGGGCCCTCCCGCCGAGGCCACGCCCCCACTAGATGAACTGTGGGACCGCCCGCCCACCCCCAGGCTGCGGGGGCGGGGCAAGGAGAGCCTGTGGGAGGGGCCCTCCCGCCGAGGCCCCGCCCCAGCGCCGGGCCCCGCCCCATGAGGGACCCGGCCGGGCCGGGCGAGCGCGGGCGCGAACAATGGAAGCGGCCGCCCCGCCCGCTCCGGGCTCTCCCAGGCAGCTCCCAACCCATCTCCTCTCCCGGGCCCCTCCCCAGGAGGCGCCTCCGCGGAGCCGGGGCCATCTCCCCAGCCCGGTAAAACGAGCGCCGGACGTCTGGGGATGAAGGCTGCCAGCTGCTCTGCCCGGCCTCGGGGACGGGCGGCCTGGCGGGGCTCCTGCGTCGGCCCCCCGCCGTGATTCTGGCCGGGCAGCCCTTACTCAGCCAGGCTCCCCCAAAGGAAACCTTCCCTCTCTCCCGAGTCCGTGACACACGAGCCCCCGCAGCGTGGTCCGAGCCTCAGTGGTAGCCCGGAGACATGGAAAGTCAAGGCCGACGCTGTGCCCGACGCCAGAGCTTAGCCTGCACACGCCGGCCTTCGCCGTGCCCACGGGCTGACCTTGGCAATCCGGGCACGAAGGCCTTGGGGGACCCCTGTACCCCTGGGGTGCCCCACGCCCCGCGCGGGGCCGGTGTGCCCCATCTGACTCCTTCTTTGTGAGTCCAGGAGAGCGCACAAGTCGTCTAAGGACATCCCCTCTTCTTCCTTAAGAAGCGGCCCCCCCCAAGGTCCCCCGGCCCCCTCTGCTGCGGCCGGAATTCGAACCCCGGCGACTCGAGGCCCCAGTTCCACACCTGCCCCACAAGGCCACCCTCGGACGTACAAACACCCTGGAAAAGCCCAGCCGTTTTAGCTTCCTTTCCCTTCCCCTCCCCCCGCCTTACTCCCCGGCCACACATCTTGGGTGAGAGGGAAGTGGTAGACACCAGGGAAGGGGAGGGGGCTGCAGACCCCTCTGGAGAGGAGGGCCAGAGAGGGGCCATGGGGCCTTTCATCTCAGAGGGGTGGCGGATCCAACACCCCCTTCAAGGGGCGGAAGGGGGGTGGGGCAGACCACTTTGGAGCCTGTGGGGCCATAAAACTTTTACTGGGGTGGGGGGGCAGGAAAGGCGAGGAGAGGGGGTGGGGTGGGAGGACGAGCTCGTTCAGCCCCAGGGCTCTTCCTTTCCAGGTCGAAGGCGCTCGGGAGCGAGGATTTGGACCAGCCAGAATAGGGAGGGGGTGGGGCGGGGGAGGAAGGAGGCTGTAAAATGCCAGTTTTAAGAAAGGAAAGGGTAGAAGGTTGGGTCAGTCCCATTACTTTAGAGGAAGAAAATTTGCCCCAGGTTCTGCAGCTGGAGGAAGAACGAGCCGGGACTGGGTAGAGGACGGGTGTCTGTCCCCGCTGTCCTCTTCCCGCAGGAAGTTCTTCCTCACTTCACAGACGAGGAGTCCAGAGGGCACCTGTCCTGGGTAGTCACGGGGGAGCATCCCCTCCTTCCCTGCTCTCACCCAAAAATAGTGGGGCAGTTGTGTATTTGTATAGTGCATGGCGGTGGCTTGGGGCAGTTGTGTTAGTGACCCTCGAGTTAGTAATTACTGCAGCACATGCATCCCCTCCTTCCCTGCTCTCACCCAAAAATAGTGGGGCAGTTGTGTATTTGTATAGTGCATGGCGGTGGCTGCGCTTTGGGTTGCATGTTAACTGCGCCTTGGCAGGACATGGTGTGTATCACAATGTTGACACTTGTTTCTTTGTGTCACTTGTGTGCTACATCACCCGCATGATCGCAGTTGTATCTCTGTGTTGACCTTACACGCACGCACGCCGTCCAGCGCGGTATAAGGTTGTGTAGACTTACTGGACAGAGGGTGTAAGTTTGGGTTGTGCTACATTCTCCCCTCTGCGGATTTCCATTCCCCACCCTCCCACCGAGGTTGGGTCAGCACGCACTTGGGATGCCTCCAAGGAGGTGAGGGGGTGTGAGACCTTCCAGAAGCCCTCGAAGCAGGGTTCAGAGTCTGGAGGGCCTCTAGAGAGACACTGAGACGGGGCAGCTACAAAAACAGGGCAAGTTTATTGTTGGGGGAAGGCCACTTCCAGGGACAGGGTTAAGGCCACGGCACCGGGCGCTGGCCCCTCTGTGCTTGGGGGCTCGGGAAGGAGAACAGGCTGTCACGGGCACCCCGTACCCATCCCACTGCGGGCTGTGCAAAGTGCTGCCACGTGGACTGGGCCAAGGACTAACTCCCCTTTCTCTCCCCCACCCACCCACCCACAGACAAGCCTGGCTTCCCTGGTCCAGCCAGAGAGAGGCTGCGCTGCCTCGCCCCCATACCTGCTAGGGGACGTGCCTTTCCTAGGGATACCGGCCCCCGCCAATCCCTGAGCTGAGGGAGGGGAATGATGCCTGCAAACAGCAGTCCCCATCCCCAAGGCCTATTTCTAGGCATGTGTCTGACCTCCGAGCCCGAGCAGGGGGCTGAGGAGAGGAAGGAGCTTTCTTCAGCTCCCCAGAAGGGGATGTCTCCAGTGACCAAACTGAGGGTCCCACTCATCCTCCTAGGCATGCCACCCACACCGAGGGGGGGCCGGGACTGGGGGGGCCTACCCATCCAGGGGGCCTAGGGCCAGTGCATTTGTTCTCCCGCCCCACTCTGGAGGAGGAGTGGCCTGTAGTAGGCTAGTGCGGAGCCTAAGCGCCAGGTCGAAGGGGCTGGCACCACCAGAAGGGCTGGCATGGCTGGGCAATCACTTTGCCTCCGGTGGGTTATATTCAGTCTCTCCCGATGACACCTGCGAGATCCGCCGCGTAGATCTCCAGAGTCTCCTGGCAAACTGCCCTGAACGCACCTAGGATAGGCCAGTGGGGAAGGGTCATCCTCGTCTTCCAGGCTTTCCCCCACCCCACCCTAGGCACCCTTCGGGGGCCTTCCCCTCACCTCTGAGGGCTGTCCGGCTCCCACGACTATCAGCTTCCCGTCCTCCAGCCCCACAAGGATGTGGCTCCTCTCCTTGGTCACAGCCACGCTGTAAATGGGCACCTTCATGGACAGTGAGGGCACAGCTGGGACCAGACTAAGGAGTAAGAGAGGAGAAGAAAGGGTACAGTGGGATCAAAGCTGGGAATGGGCAGGGGAAAGAAGGAGGATGGCTATGGCCTAAGCATCTGCCAAGCCTAGTACATGGTGAAACCCCAACTTTATGACAACCCCTGGGAGGGAGGTATCTTTATCACTCCAAATTTCCTGAAGAGAAAACTGGCTACACTGTGTACCAGAGTTGGAGCCAGGCCTGGAGCTCAGGAAAAAAAGTATAGCGAGGGGGCCCGGGGGATGAAGCTAACCCTCGAGTTAGAAAGAACTGAGTTTGAATCCTGCCTCAGACACTAACGACCTGGCTGAATCTTAACCCACCTCTCAGCCTCAGTTTCCTCAAGTGTAAAACAGAAGATAACAAAAAAATAGGACTTATTTCACAGGCTTGGGAGAATCAAGTGCGAAGCACATCTTGGAGAATTCTATAAATGCTCATAATTACTGCAGCACATGCTTCCAGAGCTGGGGCGAAAACACTTAGTGAACTCACCTAGATTTCTAAGCTCTCTTCCAGCTCCAACACACTGTAACATTGGGTGTATTTCAGGAAAACAGCTGAAAGGGGACGTTAGAAAACAGGCCATCCTTTCTATGGCTGGGAGGACAGAAGGTGAGGGGAACAAGGCCTGAAGGCTGGAACCCTAGAGACTGGTCTGTGTCAAGATGGACAGACAGAATCCGGGCCTGGAGGTCAGATTAGAGGCTTTCTGACAGTGTCCACGTCTGGGAATCGAATTTCCTTAAAGGCATTTAAAGCAGCTGCTCACTATGGGAGGTCCTGGGATAATCATGACCGGAATGCCCACTTCTGTGGTGCTTTAAAATGACCAAGCACAGACCGCCCTGTGAGGGAGGAAGTCCAAGAACTAACCAGCCTTCTTTTTCCAGAGACTCGGAAAGGTGAAGGGGTCTGGCCACAGTCATGGTCACTCAGCTCAGAGTTGACCCTAAGACACCTTACTCCAGTCCTGGGCCCTTTCCACTAAACCATGCCCTGGAGCCTCATATAAAAATCCTTGATCCTTGCTTGTCTGTTGGTGGGTTGTTGTTTGTTGTGTTTGGTGAGGGTGAGTCCCGGTCGGTGATTTCATCTGGGCAGAAAATTCCTTACAGTAGGAGCATCAACTTGGTAACTTGGAGCTTTGGCTGGGGACACTGAGGTGAAGTGACTTCCCCAGGGTCACACAGCCAGGGTGGGTATGATGTGTCTGAACTGGCTGGTGATTTGCATTTTGACCCCTCATCCCTTCACCTGACACAGTCTCCTGGGAGTACCCATGACTACTGCATGTGCACCTGATGTCCAGATCCTGGCTAGAAAGAAGTGGATTGAGATAAAGAAGGCAGAGCTTCTCTCAGTGCCACCGGCCAAGAGGACACCCGGAAGTCCAGGATAAGGATGGATAAAGAACAGTATTCTTGGCATAAGAAGACCTGGATCCAAACCTAGACCTTCCCGAGTGGGAGTTTCCTAATGGATAAAATGGGGCTGGAGAGATCTTTTCCCTTCTCCTATTTCACATGAATATTTTGAATAAAGTGAAGCCACCATGTGAACGTAGATATGGGACTGGCCTGGAAGCTCTTTGCTAACGCAGGGCTGTCTCTGCCTTCTCTGCATCTTAGGATCTTCAGGTTACCCAGAGCAGAGGTATCAAACATGGCCTGCACTCACCGGGAGCATGCTGGCCCACAACACACCCAACCAAGCCAGATTAAAATACAATGGGGAAAATGTTTAGCCAAATAAAAATGCAAACAACAAGGCAATGTGGTTTTCTGAGTCAGCCGGCAGAGATCCATCTCTACACCACTGGCCCAAAGGAGAGAGAAATTAAGTGAGTGACCCAGGTCACAGGCCATACTTGAACCCAGATTTCCCCCCCCCCCCAGTGCAGACCTCTCCCCAGTCCATGAACTCTGCAGACAGAAGGACGGAAGCTAGAAGCAAGGAGGACAAGGTGCTGGGGAGGAGACAATACCCCAGGCAGGGGTGGTGGTAGGACAGATTTGGGGAATCCATGGAACATCTGAAAACTCTATTTGATCCCAAGGCAGACCTGGGAATGACTCTGGAAAGCAGGGATCTTGGGATAAGCACACATGGTCACAAGGACAGTCACAAAATTCTGTAGCAAGAAGGGACTCCTTTGGGGTTATCTAGTTTAATCTCATTTTACAGAGAAGGAAACTGAGGCTGAGGTAAGGGAAAAGGCTTCCCTAAAGTCAGGCAGCTAGGAAGTGGAAGAGCAGGGATCTGACCCCAGGTCTCCTGACTCCAAACCCAATGTTCTTTCTTAGGGTTGGGGTGCTAGTAGGATGGAGGTGATCAAGGGAAAATCGAAGTGATGTAACAGAATGTGACGTAAATTTACAGGCCAGGAGTCAGCTACCTGGAGTTGAATTAGTGTGCCTGAAATAACTGGATTACAAAGTCCTGCCTCTTATAAGGGCCGCCCAGCAGGTGGGGATGTTTACACAGAAAGGCCATGCCAGATGCAGAGTGGGGAAAGCCAGGCCATGGTGATAGCCACCAAACAAGAGGAGATGAAGACAGAGGCAAAGTCCACGATGGCGAGGAGGGGACCTTACTTACCTTTGTACCTGCCCAGTACTCAGCCCAAGGCTCTACCCACAACACGTGATTAATGAATGGATTAATTCCTAAATTAATTTCAATTTAATTCAACAAAGGTTTATTATGTGTATACCTACTAAATGGCAAGTACTGAACTGAGTGCTGGCTTTGTGGGTGAATGGGGCAGGGACACAGTTTAGCTAAGACATGATCCTTGGCCTCGTGGGGCAGAAATGGTCCCCGTCCTTGGGGAACTCCTTGTCTAGGGGCAGAGAGGGTGGGGATAACTCACTGGAATTATCATTCATTTACTCATCCATGCACGCCTACCAGACTAGAAGTCAGTCAAGGAGCATTCAGGAAGCACCTACTATGTACCAGGGGAAAAACAAAATGAAACAAACCACACTGGCCGCTGCTCTCTGGGAGCTCCACCACAGCAGGGGCTGGATCTTATCTGAATCTGAATTTCCCCTTGAGCACAGCATGGGCCCTCGTAAAGGGTAGGTATGTAATTAGTGGATTCATTCATCCCTCCATCCATCCAACAAATACTTCCCAAATGCCTGCTATCTACAAGGCCCTGTGATCAGTTCTGGGGAAAATCAAACACAAGAGCTTTGTCCTCATGCCTCCAGTCATCTAGTAGGCATGAATGAATAAACTCAACATACATTTTATCTGATCCCTGCAGGGATAGGAAGTTGCTCCATGACTACAAAAGAGGGGAGGGGAAGGGGAAGGAGGGCTTAGCCCTCTTGTGTACATCAGCTGGCCCTGATGTGGAATCCCCTTGGGCAGCCCAGCACGCACATGCCTCTGTGGACATGGATTTGTGTTTGAGACCAGTCCTCCTCTCCACTGTCACTTTTGAGAAAGTAAATCGATATTATAATTAACCCAAGTTTAGGCACTTTGTGCCCAGTACTGAGTCCTAGGTATCATACAGTGTAGGAACTTAATACATGTTTTGTTGAATGAAAGATTGCCATGACTTTTTAGGCATCAAAGGAAGCCCAGAGAGGGAGGGGGAGATCTCACCTGTGCAGGTGGAGGATGTGAAGGTTGCACTGAGCTGTGCCCAGCAGCACAAAGGCATCGGACAGGGCCAGGGCTGTGGGCTGCTCCTCCAGCTTCTGTGAAGCCAGCAGCCGCCCATTCACTGAATAGAGGTGCAGGAAGTAGCTCATCTAGGGCAGAAAAGAAAGTCAGCCTGATTTTCATCCTACTGATCCAGGTACCCCGCTGCCTCCCCCTCCCCATCCCAGAAGGGATGCCCATCTGGTCTTCTCTCCCAGGGTCTCCCCATCATCCTTATCCCTTCTGCTCCATTAGGGGACCTCTCTCTTCTCGTTACAGGTTAAGGTCTCCTTCTTCCACACAGTGTTCTCTTTTAAATATTTTTTCCCAGTGACATGTAAAATGTTTTATTTATTTTGAACTTAAAGACAAAAAGACAACCAGAAAAAGGACATTTCTATCTGCACAGCCCAACGTAAGGAGGATTCGATAAGGGGCCGTCTGCATGTCAGACTGTTCATTTCAAAGTAAAAAGAAGCCGTGCACAAACACTCGACAGTGTTTTCAAAGCTGCCCTGCTTTCTGTGTTTCCTTCTCCTCCGCTGCTCATTAATGGTTGTTTTTAAACATTTGGAGTTCTAAACTTTCTCCCTCCCTCTCTTGCCCCCCACATGGAGAAGGCAAGCGATTGGATATAGGTTATACGTGCTCAGTCATGCAAAACACATTTTTAAGATGATTTCTTCCAGGATGTTCCCATTCACACAGGCACAGACATGCGTACATGTGTGCATACATACATACCTGGGCCCCTGGGCGTTCCTGAGCTAAGCTCTGCACCACAATTTGGCCCTCAGGTCCCAGGGCCAGGTGGGCCACAGGCCCGGGCACTGCACCCCCGAAAGGCTGTAGCGAAGCCACGAACTGACCTCTCCGGATCGTGTGGATGATCACGGTGCCATCCTGGAGAGAATGGGATGTTACAACATGGATTCAGAACAAGGGAACCCTGCCTAGAATCCCTTTCTTATGCCCCCACTAAAAACAAGAGTAGCACAGGATGCTACCATGGTTCGGACTAGCACATCTGGGGCCCCAGCCTCACCTTGGAGCCTGACACAGCCATGTCCAGCTCCGTGCTGATGGCCACACATGTCACCTCAGCCTCATGTCCATACAGTACCTGCACTGGCTTTGGAGCCAGTCCTGCTGACAGGCCACCCTGTGGGAGAGAAACCTGGCATAAGTAGGAAGAGGAGAGGTGGGGGGTGGAGGAAGAAGGAACATCCATGTGTGCAGTAATGCTCACCAGGAACAGGAGGACCAGAAGTTCACACTATTCTACTTGGCGTTCAAGGCCTTTTACAACATTGGCTATGTTACCTCCCCTCTGTGTAGTCTATACTGCAGCAAGGTTAGAGCTCTAGACCCTGAACCCACTCTGCCTTAGGTCCTCCTGCCATTTTGCCTTAGCTGACACTGCTTCCTAGGCCTGGCCTCTCTCCTGCGCTTGTCTGGTTACATTCCTATTTCGCCTTTCAAGGTGGTCCAACTGGATCTTTTTAGTCACTTCTGGCCTTCCCCTCAGACCTCACAAACACTGCCCTTCCAGGGCAGGCTGGCCACCTCAGAGTGTTTATGGAGCAACACTTGCCTGTGTGATAAATATCATAAATTATAGCCTTATGAAAGGCAGGAAAAGAAGCAGGAAAGGAAAGAAAGGAAGGAAGGAGGAAAGAAGGAAGGAAGGAAGGAAAGGAAAGAAAAAGAAAACAGGAAAAAAATATAAAAATAAAAGTCAATGTAACATTTAAAAATACACAAAAGAGAGAAAAGTTGGAGGAGACAAAGAAGCAGGACAACATGGTACACTCGTGTTAAACTGTAGATACTTTGAAAGAACAAGCTGGACATAATGGCTTTGTATGCAAACATCCTTTTCTGTTCTTGGCATATGGAAATGTTTATGTTTATTGATGTCTATGACAGTCCATAATAAAAAAGTATTTTGGAAAAAAGAAATGCTTTGTGGGTTAGGAATGGGTAAATGGGAAAGACCGAACCAGACCAGAAGAGAAACTAAGGACAGAAAAGAGGAGAGAGAGAACTGAAAACATAAAGGAGAAAGAGTGGTGTATCTCTGACCCTGGCCCAGCCACCCCACCCCCACCCCCAGTTACTGCCCCAGCCTGGTCCCTGTGCCCTTGTCCTTGAGGAGCTCACCTGCTGCAAGACCTGCCACACCATGCAGGTTGTGTCCCGAGAGCCTGAGATGAGGTAGAGTCCACACAGATCCAGGGCCAGGCAGGTCACCACATCTGCAGGCAAGCGTACAGACAGATGGAGATTTCGGAGGCTTCCTGGCCCCATTATCCTTTGGCCACAGGATGTCTCTGTTCCCTACCCCCCAACCACCCTGCGTCAGGAAGGCCATACCAATATGGCGACTGAGCTGGCTCAGTAGTTTGCCACGGGGCAGGGTGGTCACTCGAAGGCTGCCATCCCAGTGACCACCACTGAACAGGAGCTTCCCATCTGGGGCCACAGCCAAAGCACAGCCACTCACGCCCCCACCTGGTGCCCAAGGGCCACTCAGTAGTCTCTGTGTCCTACGATAGGAAGAGAGCACTAAGTACAAGGCTGGCCACACACGAGCATATATCCTTTTTCCTGTCTTCTTCATATATGCTTTATAGGTGGTACTAGCATCTGCCCTCCAACTCCCTTATCCTGGCTGTCCCCTTCATATGTATTTGCTAACATTCAGTCTATATCCTAACATTCCTTGCTCCTATCCATGCCATCCTCTTCTCAGACCCTCCCTCCCACTCAACATCTGTCCATCCTCATACTTGGCGTTGGACACAGTAGGGTCTTTGCTGAAAGTAAAGTAGTTGCTGATGTTCCTATCATAAGGCAGCCAATTGTGGGTACCCAGCAGTCCACTGGCACTCACAGTCACCTGTGGGAATAAGGAGAAAAACATGTATCAAAATCCATTTAAATAGGAAGGGCCAAGAGTCAGAAGGGTAAAGGTAGATTGGAGAGAATGAGGCTAGGCAAAGGAGAAATGACTAGCAGATTCAAAGATGGCAGAAGAGCTGGGGGTCCAGGAAGACCACCATCCTGTCCTCCCTACAACTCCTCCATGAGGACTTACCAGCAAGTCTGGAGATCCCTGGGTCATGAAGGAATGGGACTGCCGGTGAGGTACTACAGCCAACACTAGCGGCACTCCATCACTGATGCCCTAGAGCATAAGGAGCACAGCTGACACTTCCTTGCCTAGTCAGACCCCAGGAATGACAAGAGAGGCATTATAGATTCCTAAGCTGCTGGAGAGAATTAAAGGACAGTGTCTTATCTTGTCTTGTCTCCTTCTCAAGTCATTATTTATATCTAGCTGGGTTTTTTATTAATTTTTTCAGGGCATATTAAAATTTTCCGAAGTGCTTTCAAGTCCATCATTTTATCCTCCCAAAGGCCCTAACAGGAGATGAAGGAAATGAAGTGTGAACCCCACTTAACAGATGAAGGAACTGAAGCCTGAAGAGGTGAAGCAGTTCAAGGGCATACAGTATGGTAATAGCTGGCATGTCTACAGGGCTGTAAGGTTTATGAAGTGCTGTACACGTCAGCTCGTTGGATCTTGATTGTCCACCAAAGTTTTCTCCTTTGACACGGAGTTCCTGGGTCTGCACGATCCTGCTCACCTCAACGAAGAAAGCCTTGAGCTGGTCAAGGTTCTGGAAGAGGTTTGGCGAATAGGTATCAAGTCTTGCCAGGCGACGAGCGGCATCTTCGGCAGAGAGTCGGGGAGGGTGGGGTTCCTGAAGACACATCCAGGAGAGAGGAGGAGGCCTGAATCAGTGCCAAGTTGGAACACCAACTCAGGGTACTATTTCCTTGCCCTCTGGGCCCCTCCCACCAGCCCTGGCCTCACCTTGAGCAACTGGCAAGGGGTCTGTCCAAAATTGCTGATGATGCCTTCCAAGGCTTTCCGTTCCGTCTCATCTGCCACAGCATCCAGATCCACAGCCCCTAAGGGGTTTGGAAACACTTTATTATCCACAGACCCCTAGATTTTCACAGGTGAGAGGACCTTAGAACATGGACTAACAGAGGTGGAAAGGGACCCTCTGGCACAGTACCTGGCAGAAAGGAGGGACTTGATTGACATTTGCTACCTTGGCTTGGTTCCATAAGGTGTGGAGAGCAGGGGGAAATTGGTAGTGATCTCCACAGACTGCAAAATTTTTCTCTTTCTACTACGGCCAAATACACACTACCTGTGTTTGGGATGGCCTCCTTCCCAAAAGAGAAAGGGTTACATCTGTGTTCTCATGCTATCAAGGCAAAGGAAATACTCCTTTTTAAAAAATGAAAGAACTAAAATGCAAAAACAAAGAAAAAGGACCTTAAGAAACAAAGGGGAAGCCCGATTTGTGTGAGGAGGTTGAAGGGTGGAAGAATATGACCCAGAGAAGAAATGGAAGAAGGAGCAGCTGAACACGTGGGGTTAAGTGGTAGATAGAGAGGCCCTCCCCCACAAAGAGGAAGCTGGAGCCCTGAGGAGGAGGGAGCTGCCCATCCTCTGAGGATCTATAATGGAATCAACATGTGCTTTCAAGTGAGAATTCAGCCTGTAAAGGTCTGCGAAAAAGCAGGTGAGTCATGGTGACTGGAAATTGCTGAGGGAGACTGATGAAAGCAACAAGACTGCTGTCCTCTAGACATATATAGGAAGTGACGGAGAAGCTCTCAAGATCTGTCAAATTAAGGCTCATGAGATGATAGATTTAGAGGTGGAAGAGACTTTAGAGGCCCTCGAGTCCAGCCTTATTTTACATATGGAGAAACTAAGGCAGACCAACTTGCCCAAGTGTACCTAGGTAGCGACAAAGGCAGGATCTGAACTCAGATTCTTTGACTCCAAATTCTGTGCTTTGATGAGTGCTACTCATTTCTGGTGATTCAAACAGAAACAGAGGATACCTCCAGAAAGAATCTAGAAGCCTTGCTAAAGATGACAGTCTTCGGCAAGAAGTGTTACCTTGGAGGCACTCCTGCCCATTAAAAGCAAGATGTTCAAAATACAAAGGCAGAGCTGGGGAGGTGACTGAGAAAATGGTGTCTGAAAAGAGGATTTCAATTTCTGAGCCATAGCTTGAAAGTAAATGAAAAATAGGCCCATTAGTTAAGATAGCTAATTTCACTTTTTAAAAGTTAGTTAATTTATTTTTAGTTTTCCACATTCATTTCCATAAGTTTTAAATTTTCTCCCCCTCCCTATCCTCTCCCCTCCCCAAGATGGCAAGCAATCCGATATAAGCTCCACATAGATATTCCTATTAAACATATTTTCACATTATTCCCATTGTATAGGAGAATTAGAATGAATGGGGGGAACCAAGAGAAAGAAAAAAACAAATAAAAAAAGAAAATAGTCTACTTCCCTCTGCATTCCAACTCCATAGTCCTTTCTCTGGATGTGGATGGCATTTCCCATCATGAGTCCTTTGGAATTATTTTAGGACCTTGCATTGCTGCGAAGGGCTAAGTCTATCAATCATTTTTTTGCTGCTATATATTGTCATTAGGGTGTTCTACAGACTCCCTGGACAGAAGGAAGAATAAATGGTTGTTGGAAATAGAGAAATTGGGTACTTTGGTAGAAATGGCAATAACTTTAAGAAATATCTAATTACTTTATTTTAGAATTTGTGAACAGAGAAGAAGAAGGCTAGGCTTCATCTGACATGTACTCTAGATTTGGGAAGGGCAGATTTCAAAATGTTCAGGGGATGTCATCCCAAGAGAGTATATCAACCATGAAATTCTGAAGAAACCAAGAGAAATCATTCTTATGAGAAGGGGGTATTGTATTCAAAGAGAATATAGAAAGAACTCATCAACCAATTTAGGTCTTAATAAGACACCAGCAGAAGATGGCAGGTTGAGTAAAGGAAGATGAATACAAAAGGTCAACATTCTACTTCTCTAAGAATAGAGGGAGAAACATGACCGCTCAGAATGAGAGGTCTGTCTGGGAGTCTGTCCGGGAAAGTCACTGAAGACTTTGACAGTTGTATTGGTGGAAAAGAGAAGTATCAAGGAAGGGCTAGAGACCATTGCTGTCAGTACACGGAACAACTGAAAATAGATGATGCAGAACTTTTCTTCAGTTTTCTTTGCCAAGGGGAACAGTCATTGATATGGAAAGGACAGAATAAAAAGTTAGCAGTCATTGATATGGAAAGGACAGAATAAAAAGTTAGCTGGCTGCATTTAAAAAATTCAAGTCACCAAGCCAATATGATCACATCCCATGGGACTGAAAGAACTAGGAGATATGCTTGCCCACCTACTGTCAGTAATCTTTGAAAGACTGTGGAGAAATCTGGAACTCAAAATTTTAAAAAAGAGAGCAAGAAGGCTAAAAATTAATTGAAATCTAAAAATAAAAAAAGATTTTGGAGAATAGAAGCATCTCCACCCTAAAGAAAAACAAATGTCCTAATTCCCAAAAATAATATATAGCATTTATAGAAATTGTAGAATCTGCAAACTGTGGGATGGTTAGCTCTGATTCATGAAAACACTCTGGAACATATTAATTATGAAAGGGATGATTAGTAACTAGAACAGGAAGTGGTAGTCACAAAGAGTCCATGCAGCTTTATCAGGAACAGGTCATATCAAAGGAAAAAGGGACATCAAGGACAGAATACGATACACACTGTTGGAGGGAATCACCAGAGCAGATCTGCTGCTTAATTGTTTTTTTTTTATCATAAGTGAACATTCAATCCAAGCATGGGTTGAAATATCTGTCACAAAATACAAAAAGTATCCATGAAAAAGTAAAAAACACAGATCATTTCCTTTTTTGACCGTGTAATTGGACTTAACTGGATTAAGGGAATTCTAGAATTGGGATGGCCTAGATTTCTTTGAACATTTGACAAAATCTCTCATGACTGCCTTGGGGAAGAGATGGAGAGATACATAGGCTAGACAATACTGCGTAGTTAGTTGGATTCAGAAGTAGTTGAATGACTTACCACAGTACACAGTGATTCAATGTAAACCTGAAAGGTGTCTGGCGGAGGAACCCAGAGATCTGTGTCCGGTCCTACATGGCTGAACATTTTTATTAGTGACTTGGATAAAGGCATGGACAATAAGCTTATCAAATATGAAAGTGACACCCAGCTAGGAGGGAGAGGTTATATGTTGGGTGACAAGAGTCAGATCTAAGAAAAAATCTAGACAAGCTAGATTGCTGGATGAAAACCAACGTAAAATTTTGTAAGAACAAATACGAAATCCAATATTTGGCTCAAAAACCCAACTTTACAAACACAAGATGGGGAAGGGAATGGCTAGTGAGTACTTTGTCTGAGAAGAATGTGGAAAGAATCAGAGATCATCCCTGCCCTCTGGGAGCTCCCAAACAGAAAAGAGTTCAAGCTAGCCTCGAATCAAGTGCTAAAGTGAGTGGTTAAGTGTCATGAAAAGTGAGAGGCCAAAGATAGCTGGAGAAGTCAAAGAATGCTTTCTGAAAGAGGTGGAATGAGAGCAGGGTTGTGTAAAGTGTTCCAAGAGGACAAAGATGGTCAAGAACAGAAGGTGAAACTGGGGCTGTCAGTGAGTGGGGAAATGATTTACCTAACGTCACACAACTCACACGGGCCAGGGCTGGGACTTTCAAATGAGGGCAGAGGACATTTTTGTCTTTTTCTTTTATATCTCTGACACCTTCTATCCTGTGGGCATTCAATAAATGTAGAGTGGGTGTCTTCTGAGTCCAATTTCAGAGTTCTTTCTTTGCCACTGGGCTGCCTTGCCCCATGCTGCCTCCCCTTCCTCGTTGCTGGCTAGGCTTACCTCCAAGACTCTCTCCCAACCCTGTAGTTACACCCTTGGCTTCTCCACCTGTCTGCTCACACTGCCTGATTAAAAACTCAAACATCCCAGCGTAGCTCAAATCCTCCCTGGCCACCTCGGTCTACCACGATCTCTCCCTCAACTCAGACTGTACTTACAATCAGCCCCTCTTCGCCCTGTCCTTTATATCCTGGTCTGAGCTTTCTGGGGCCATGTCTCCCTGACCCAGGTCATAGGATCCCAGAATGCTAGAGCTGGGGAGGACCTAAGGTCCTAGTCCAGCCCCTCTCCTCACTTTTGTGGACCAAGAAGCTGGGGTGAAATCATTTCCACAGGGGCACCTCAATAGCTAGTGTCAGAGCTGGAATCTGAATCCAGCAGTCTTGGTTCCAAGGCCAGTATTCTTTCTATCATAGCAGGCTGCCTCCCCAGTGCCCAGTGGGTATAGTAGGAAGTGAGGCCTGCCTATCCTAGGCTCCAGAGCACAAAGAAGCCTAAGGTGCATTTCCCACTCCAAATCCTGAGAGCTTGCCATCACACAGCACTCCCAGCCTTGCCCTTCCCCACCCAGGGGAGCCACACCTGCCCTCACCCTCGTAGGTGCAGTAGTAGAAGACATTGAGAGCCTCCACAGCAGCAGGCCCCCGCTGCTTGCAGCCAAAGATGAGGTCGATCCATTCATGGAGGTGGGCAGACACATGTTCTGATTCCTGAGGGGGAGAGGTGGGGATGGCCATGGGGGGTGGGGGTCACTGCACAGTCACACACACCCCTCCTGAGTTTGGGACAGTGGGACTTGGGCAGTGGTGAGAAGGGGAAAGGTCTGGGGTGAAAGGGAGTGGGAGGATTAGGGTACACTTGAATAGAGCTGAAGACTGGAGGAAGAGGAGACCTGAGATGAATGGATGGATAATGTATGGATGGATGGTTAGCTTAACTCTCCTCTGGCTCACCTCTGTTCCTTTAACCCCATCCCTATCCCAGCCTTGCTCCCTCTCCCAGAGTTCTACACTTGCATAGACCATACCCACTTACCAGGGCCTTTCGGTGCTTATGAATGAAATCTTCCCGGGAACGGGCCCATCGGGGTAGTACCACATCACCCACCTTCTCATTGGTCAACTGAAGGCTACCCAGATCAAACCCTGGAGGGAGAGGGGGTGAGGGCCTTGGTTCAGATCCCCCTATCCTTGTCCTCTCTTGCCCTGAGGCCCATAGCCCTCCCATTCTTTCTGTTTTTGGGTCCTCCCATACCTCTCACTGTCCCTTAGTTGTATGTCCCCAGAACCAATATCCTTCTCACTTCTCTCTCTGGTCCCCAGTCCTACGTCCCACCCATTCCACAGCCATTTTTTGGCACCCCACCCCTGATTCTGGTCTTTCTCCAATACTGTGCCTGTTTTCCCCACCCCAAGTTCATTCTCTTTTCAAATCTCTAAGCTCTGCCGCCCCCTTCTCTCAAGCCTCCACAGCCCCTGATCTCCCTCACCATTCTGGTTTTCTAGGAAGTCAGGGAAGTAGAAAAACTCCGGGATGAGCTCCTTGACATCAGCTGGACTCTCCAGGCGTGCCTGCCAAGCAGCTGCCACAGAGTGGAACTGGCGATCTGAGCAGTCAAATCTACAGGGGAGAAAAGACAGCTGTGTGAGGGGCACAGGGGTGACCAAGTCAGGACAAACCCAGGGGAATGGGCAGATGAATTTGGAGGAAGAACCCCAGCTCTTCCACTGTGACTCATCAAAGAGACCTAGAGGGAGAGGCAGAACCAAGAACCTGAGCTGAGAGATGCAAGGACCTTCAGAGCTCAATACGTGTTCAACATCTCGGCTCTGCCAAGTGTTGAGGGCTGGAGGCATTCCATGTTTTGAATTTCTTGAAATGGGTTTTGGTTGGATACTTTGTCTCCTGATGGGACAGTCCTCCCTCTGTTCTCAGCTTCTATCACGATCCTTGGGCCTTCTTCTGGCTATAGTCAGTACCTGTAGGTGCAGGGCTGCCCCTGCTGAGACCTATTCACTTATTTCTTTTCCCAATATGATCACAGCTGAGTGGCCAGGGATCTCATATTGAGGAAATTCTGTTGTAATTTTTTGGCTTGAAGCATGAAGCATAGTGTCATCTATGAACAGACCTCACACGTGAAGAGAATTACTCCTGCACTTGGACTCTGCTCTGGACTCTCTCTATGAAGAACTCTACGCAAGCATACATCTTCCTGATTTATGTCAGCTGATATTGATAATCAGAGGAATTTCCTATATCAAGGTTATATCAAGGAACCTCATATGATCTTAACACATGCACAAGAGACATTTTACTAGAGGACAGACTTTAAGGCAATATCTTTTTCTGTATATTGAAATGCTTTTAAAAAAAACCCAATAATCAATGCAGTGCAATGTTGATCATCAAAGTGCTGTCTGCAATAGAAAAAACCATCCCCAAGAGCCTGTTCCCTTCACACATTTTCACTATCTACCTTTGACAAGTACATATGTTATTTTCATAAAAGATTTTACAGAGATGAGGAACTATATACAGATTCACAGTCTTAATATTCCCCCTTTTTAGGTATTAATATTATCTACAATTTTCCCATTCTTATAATTTCTTTCCTTCATCGAGACATCAGCAAAGATTTCCTCTGACCATGTTTGTTTAGGTTTGCTGAGCCCTAATTTCATCTTCTAAAAGGACATTTCTGCTTTCTGACATCGCACGTTTGGACACAAGGTGTTAGAAATGACAAGTTGGGGTTCCAGCATCATCAGGCATAGAACAAATTGCTACAGAAACACTACATTTGTTCCATCTTCTGCTTACGTGCTTTCTTCCCGTCATTTTTCTCTTTCAACTATCTTGGGATGAACTGGTGTTAGATTTCATTGCCAAGTGTCCTGCCCTCTTTTTTCCTCCCCTCTGTTTCAGGAGGCAGTATTTCTCAGTCTCCCATTACCTTCTTCCACAACATTTTACAGATGAGCTTGCCTTTGGCTGCCATGTCTCTTTCTTTGGCAGGACAGTCACGTATTTACTGACAGGTGAATTCAGGGCTCTTTAGGCTTCCTTTTTAAGACGTTTTATATTAAGTATCTCCAAGAAATGGAGAGAGTCAAAGTCAATGTTTCTAGACTTTATCATTCCCCATTTTTCAGGGGTCATTTACAGCAGCTTGGGTTGAAGCTGTTATAAGTCCATGTGTCATAATTGCCTTCGATCGGTCCTCACGTTTATTTTTTCTAATTTAGTGTGGATTCTGACCTATATTTTTCCTATTTGATGGTCTGACGGCTAATTCTGAAACGGACTGCACATTACCTCCTGTCTGTTAAGACACAGTAATTTTCATTCTGTGATGTTTTGCTGGGCCCCTTCTGACTCTTCTTGAAGAGAGTGGGATGTATTCCAGGTAATGTACAAGCCTTCGATCTTTTTCATTTCCTAATCCTGGATCTGGTTTTCCAATAAATTTTTATTTTTGAAATGGAATCTCCCTATCTTGCCATTCATGGGCCTGATATCACTAAGGACTAGCACAGGAATTTTGATTTACCCTCCTCTTGAGCCAGGCCAATTTGCTCCTCCCACTGCCAGGGGCTCGCCGTATTAGGGCTGGACATCGTAGGGACAGACACCTGATGGGTTTAAGTCCTACGACAGCTCAGAGTAAGCTCCAAAGTTCCATCAGCCTCAGAAGCAGAGATTACAGGCATGGGCTCCCATGCCAGACTCCAGTAGATTTTTCACCTGATCCGCCCCTGGGCTCCCTTTCATATTCAGGGTCTTAAACATGAAGGTGCATGCTGACTATGCTCCCTCCAAACAACACTCCAATCATATCCCATTGCCTCTGTCTCCATGCTTCGGCTCACAATGCCCCATTCCGGGAATACATTTCCATCTCCATCAGATGAAATTCTTCCCTTCCTTCAAATCCCAAGTAGGTGCCAAATCCTCACAAAACATTCCTTGACTCAGCTAGATAAACATGATCTCTCCCTCTTGATATATTTCATAACATTTTGCCTGGATTCTTCCTTTGCCCTCGGTTCTTCTCCTTTGCATCATCATTATGTGGGACCATAAAATATTTGACACCAAGGCCATACTTGTGGCTACCTTAGGATCACAGGATTTAGACCAAGATGCGGCCTCACACATCACTTAGTTCAATCCTAAGAATAGAGTGAGGCCCAGAAAGCTGAAGGACTTGCCCAAGGTCACACAAGTGGTCAACGAGCCAGATTTTTGGCTGCAAGTCGGGCCCTTTTGACTATTATGCGGCTTTCCTACTATATACTGAGAAGCCAGAACAGGGCCTCCTAGACCCGATACACTCAATAAATGAATTGAGTTTGAATGAATGAATTATCCCACTTGCAGGAAGAAGAGTGGCAACCCCCCTCCTATCAGTGCCCATGTCCTGCCCACATACCGACCACTCTGCAGCTGGATATGCAGGGAGGTAAATGGCTCCATTCGGATGAGGTAGTGCATGACGCCTGCTGCGTTGGAGTAATGGGTGCCATAATGGAATTTGTCGGTGGTTCCTGTCGGGTCCTCGAAGCTCTCATACCTGCACAAGGTCCAGGAGTACTGAGCTTAGCAGGGAGCCCAGCTCCCTGCCTCTCCAAGCTTTAGGACTAGACCGACACCCTGCCATGGGACCCATATGTGGCTCACTTCTCTCGAACAAGCTGTGCATGTTTGGAGTTCACCACTCCAATGGGCTTGGACAGGTCCCGAAACACAGATGGGTCATTCAGGTCCAGGGTCTCAGATGTATAATCCTGTAGGATCCAGGGGAACTGGAAGATATGGATGTAGGGGAAAGGTGATAGGGAATGAGAGGAGTGAATTCAGCCACAAAAAGCAGGGGGAGGCCCTGAACCCTAACAGAGGAAGGTAGAAAATAGGAATCAAGCAGATGGGGCAGAGGACAAAGCCATAGGGTCAGGGGCAGAGGGGGAAAAGCAGAAGAGAGATTCCTAGAGGAGTGAGGTTGCCTGTGGGCAGAGGAGGAACTTTGATGGAGTGTATCTGGGAAAGGTGTAGGGCTGGCATAAGAAAACTGGTTCATTTGGAGGTCAAGTGTTATGGGGGGAATGATCTGTGGTAAACCACGAGAGTGAAGGCCCTGCTTGAGCAAGGAGAAAACCCTAGAATTCAGGAAGAGAGAAAGCAAGGGTTGTGGGCCTTACCACAGGGTACTGGGAGAGGTCATTGTAGGTCCTCCCTGCGATGGTGTTGAGTTGCATCAGGTACTCAAAGTTGGAGATCTCCCGGTGGACCCATTTCTGGGAAGGAAAGAGCAAGAAGGGTAGATGTTCAAGGGGCACAGTGCCCACTCTTTTGGGTCCCTTATTTGATTCTCTGATCTGGGCTCGTGGGTCTCTGCAGCACTCAACTTAGGGCCAATGTGTAGGAAGCAGGGTGGAGGGACCAGTTGAACCTTGCTAGGGGTATAAGACCATAAGATCATAGAACCTTACAAAACATTTAGTCCAATCCCTCTTATTTCTTAGATGAGAATTCTGAAACTCAAGGAGGGCAGAGGAATTGTCCAAGGTCACCCAGGTAGGAAGCTGCAGAGTCAGAAATTCAATCTAGCCCCAAAGTTCTTTCCACTACCCAACATGTATTTTCTCACTTCAATGCCTGTGCTTACAAAGCTTCCTATGACAGAAATGGCCCCTTTGCCTGTGGCTGTTCTGAAAAGGCAGCTGAAACACCATTTCCTCCCTGATACTCTGGGTCAGCAATGAACTCCTTCCTCAGATCCCACAGTGGATATCAATTGATGATATCTTGTGTAGTTTTGTAAATTAGTTATCTACAGATGCATGCTTTTTACCAACCTGTAAACCCTAGAGGGGCAGGATCTGTATCTTCTTTAAATTTGAGATCTCCACCCAGTGCCCAAGACAGTTCCCCATGCTTAAAGACTTAAGAAAAATTTTGTTATGCTACACGCCCATCCTTTGGAGATGGAAGAATGAGGGAGCAGACATGGGGTGGGAATGCAGGTAGGAGTAGCTTACCTGAGTCAGGCCAGATGCTCGAAGCATCTCCTGTGGAGAGTGGCTTCCATAGTAGCCCTGGCTGGGGGGCCGAAGTCCCAGGATGCATGAGTACACCTTGTTCCGCACCTTAGAGGGAGGCAACCTGGTCAGAATGTGGGGCCATACAAGGCTGTGGATTTCTGACCCCAGCTTCCTCTGCCCCAACATGGACACAAACTCAAGTTCATATGTTGGGAAGACTCAGTGCCAGCCAAGAACCCAAAGCCACAAGGAGTCACATAAGAAATTGAGAAGATCAGTAAATTTTTCCAAGTAGAGGAGGGGCCCTAAGTTCTCTGCAGGACAGAATACTGGGAATCCATACTCTTTGGGGAAATGTCTAAGAAAGTTTATCAGTGCTATCATAGAGAGAAAGTCTAACACTGCAATAGGTGAGATGAATGGAAAGTTTAAACTTCAAGGTATAGGAAGCTCCCAGGAGAAGCCTCCATTTCCCACCTTTCGAGGGAAGTTGAGGAAGTAGTTGGCCTGGTCAATGAAGAAGAGTTCCAAGGCTGAGCGTCGGAGATTGTAACGCCGAAGGTGGACTTCTCGCAGTTGAGAGAGTGGCCGCCGGAAATCATACCCAATACCTGGGGGACAGAAGTGGGTTCCTTCCCTTGACCTGGTCCACATGCCCTTTCCATTCCTAAACAATCCCTCTCCCCACTATCCTTCTCCTTCTGCTTTCAGGGACTGTCATCCCTTCTTCTCTACCAGATTCAACCCTGCTATTGCCTACCCGCATGCTCTTATTGCTGTTCCCTAGGCTCTTATGACTCCCTATTCCCCACCAGGATGATTCCCCTTTGTGTCTCTCTGCACATTCACAGGAGGCTAGGAAGAATCAAAAGGAAACGACCAGGGTCCAGGAAAGCACTGTCGTACTCTACCATTGTTAACAATGCTGTTACTGGATCAGTGGGTCATGCCCTCCATCCTTGAGGAAAGGTAGTTTCACGAACCGCTGGGGCCAAAGTATTTACAACGTGGTGGCAGACTTTCCAGTAAGAAGCCTATGTGAACTTAGCTAGATTGCAAACGCCTTGAGGACATGTACTGGTCTCGTTTTCTTTTTGACCTCTACACTCCGACAATGACCATAGAGCCTGAGACATCATAAACATTTCATAAACTTCCCAGTGACGAGTCTATCTGAACTTAGCTAGACGATAAGCTCCAAGCGCTACGTTTGTTTATTATAACCTCTGTACCTGAACACTGAACACAGACCTTTAGACGTTGTAGGTATTTAATAAATGTTGGTTGCTAGTCTCAGCTTGTGCCAATTTGTTAGACTTGCTAGAACTTGTACTCTGTAGTTCAGCTTTGGGAAACCCTGGGTCATCCCCACATCTTGGTGAGATATTGGAGCAGGACATCAGAGAAAGAATAACAAGTGAACATTTCTGGGGCATCTTAAGGTTTACAAAGCACTTTCCTTCCATTCTCTCATTTGATTCCACAACATCCCTGTGAGAAGGCAGAGTAGGTATGGCTGGTAGCGTTTTACAGAAAAAAGGAGACTGAGGCACAAAAGTACACTTGCCCAAGGAAATAGTAAATAGAAGAAACCAAACAAGTGTGGGTGGCTTGTGCCTCCAGGCATGGACCAGGGCCCTGGGCTTCCCAGGCACTCAACTCACCCTCCTCTGTCTCCTCCTTTTCTATACTGCAGTCATAGAAATAGAGGTGCTGGGTGGTCACCTCAAGGCGGCCTGGGATTACAGCCACGATCGTGATGAGCTGGCAGTCCTCCCACAGCACAAGCTTCTCCTGTTGCCCGCCAAGCTCTGACGACTCCGTGCTAAAGGAAAGGGGGATGAGCATAGGGACAGGTGAGGGGAGCCAGGCTCCAGGACCCCCAGTCCCTTGGTCCCTGACACAGAGACTCAGGGACACAAAAGTTTTTAATTAAGACTAGTTCACTTAAATCAGATGCTTTCTTGGTTGTCTAGTCTGTGCCCACTATGGTGCCCCATGCTCACACTGTGTCCAGCACAGTCAGCTCCTCCTCTCCCAGTTGGTCCTCCTCCAGAGTGCTGACCTTGGCCTCCTTGGCCACAGACAGAGGCAGGGAATCCTCTGTGGAGGGTGTCAGGTGGTCAGTAGCACCTGTGAACGAGATATCAATCAACAAATAGTTATTAAGTGCTTGCCACGTGCCCAGTACTGTGCTAAGCACTAGAGATACAAAGAAAGGCAAAATCAAACTCAGTCCCTGCTCTCAAGAGGCTTATATTCTAATGGGAAAGTCAACATACAAACGACTGTCCAGGACAGAGGGTGTAGATTGAAGGTAAACTTAGAATGCATTAGCAGGGAAGGGAGGAGGAGGGTAATGAGAAAGGCTGACAACGGAAGGTGGCACCTGAGCTGACTCTTGAAGGACGTCCAGGAAACTAAAAGGTAGAGGTGAGAACTGAGAACCTTCCAGGCATGGCAGACATCTAGTAAAAAGGTGTTGACTTAACAAAGGAGCTCAAGAAAGCCAGCTCACTGTATATGGAGGAGAGCCAAGTATAAGGAGACTTGAAAGGCAGAGAGTCCAGGAATGCCAGAGAGAAGACTAAAGATGGCAGGTTTGGGGCAGAAAGCCTAGGTCTGAAACGTCTGATTCCCCTCCTGCCTGAGGGGAGCCCAAGGAGGAGGAACAGACTCCAGAGTGGGGAGAGAGAGGAAATGAGATTAGAACGAGCAATTCCTGGCTCTCCCAACCTCTTCTGCTAGGGCTCGGGGCCTCCATCTCCTCCCTGAATCCCGTGTTTTCAGTCCCTAGAAAGGGCCCTGAAATTTCAGCTTCAGCCCCACACTTACCCAGATTGTCTCGAAGAGCACTGGCCTCACTGTGCTGGTCAAAGTGGTAATTGGGCACTAGTTTTAGCCGCATCCGGGAGTAAGTCTCAGCACTGGATAGTTTCCATCGAGGAGGAGGGGGATTCCTATAGGAACGGAGAGGAGAGTAAGGGGAGAGCCGGGGACAAGGGGCCAGTATGATTGGTTTTTATTTCTTTCTTTCTTTGAGACTGAGTTGCTTTATGTCACACAGGAAGTAGGGCAGCCTCTCACAAGCCAGATCCTGCCACTGACCAGTGTGGAAGTCTGCACTGGCTACATTTCCAGCCTGGGCCAGTTCCCCATACTGCTGCTTGCCTTCTTGATATCAGATTTAGTGCGGACACCCAACCTGCCTTTAGCCTTAGCTCAGAATTCCCAAAGTCAAGCAATCCACCAGCCTCGGACTCCACAGTGGCAAGGATTATAGGCATGTACCATCACACGAGGCACAAGGGGTCAGCAGTGAGTCATAAAAGGTCAGGCAGGAGGGTCATCTACAGGGAAAGAGATGCTGCCAAGCCTGCCTCCTCAGGTTCGATCACTACTGTAGCCCTCTAGCAATTAATTTCTCCTGTCCCAGAATGTTATGCCTAGAGACCACGCCAATTCTCCAGTCCCTTAAATCAGGGCCCTTCACTTCTGTAGACCAATACCCCCACCTAGAAAAAAAGTTTCCTCCTGTCTATCCAACCCTCGATGCCCCTACAACCTTACCTCTGGGCCCAGGCAGAGCGGGGTGCAGTGAGCAAACGGCCCAGGGCCTTCCAGTGCAGCAAAGATATGGCATGCTGGGAGGCCAACTGCTTTTGTACGCTGCTGTAACGTTTTCCCTCCGACCGGCCCCTCTTCATTACTGGTTCCAGCACCAACTCCTAGGGAAATAGTAAGGGGCCAGGTAAGGCAGGGGCCAGAGGTCTCCAGGCGTAAAACCTTCAGCCTCAAATAGCACTCTGCAGATCTAATTATCATTCATTCTCTACAATTTCCACTTAGCAATAATCTAGTTGATTTGACACATGAGGGGGTGAGGCAGAAACTAAGGCTAGAAATGGAAAGAGAACTGCCCAAGGTCACACAGATAATAAGGACCAGAATTGGAACTTGGAACGTCTGACTCCAAATCAAGTGATCTTTCTGAAACATCTCAACGTATAATCCTGAAATAGCCTCCCTATTCCTACCCATCTGCTGTCCACCTTCATGAAGCCTCCCTTGACACCTCCAGGCCACTCAGAAGTGCTTAGAGGGTGCCTGACCCCAGAGTAAGGGCTTACTAGATGCTTTTTCATTCATTCGCTAATTTCTCCCATTCTTGGTAGCTCTGATAATCTATAATATTTTATTTGATATTATGGTACAATCAGTTTAGTAATTTAGTATAGCTCAGCTAGTACTATGGGACATGCGTTAAGTTCTCATCGAAAAGCAAGAGAGACTTTTCACAGAGCATTCTGTGTGAAATTGAATTCAAGGTCGGATTTGGAGTCAGAGGACCTTATTAGCTATATGATTTTAGACAGGTTAATTCCCTTTGTGGACCTCGTTTTTCATGTATATAAAAGGAGTGTATATTAATGCTCCAATCAAAATAACTTCATCATCAAAGTTGCAGAGTATAAAAGAACCCCATAAATTATCAGTCTTTATGCATATTAGCAATAAAATCCAGTGAGAAAGGGAAATTTCATTCAAAATAACTACAGGATATATAAAATATTTGAGATTCTACACACAGGAATTATATGAATACAATTACAAAATACCATTTACAGAAATAAAAGACAAACAAATAGTTGGAAAGATCTTAGCTGTCCATGGCTAAAGGTGTCATTACGATAAAAAATGATGACTCTACCTAATTTATTCAGCGCTATGCCAATTAAACTGCCAAAAGACAACCTTTACAGAATCAGAAATTACATCAAAATTCATTTGAAAGAACAAAAGGTTAAGAATCTCAATATAAAAAAATGAAAAAAGGTGAAAAGATCTTCAAGAATATTATAAAGTCAAAGTCATCAAAACCATTGGTTGTGGGTTAAAAAATAGAAAAGCCTGTGAGATGAGCCAGAGGGGAATCCTGAAATAGTGTAAAACTCAATGACCCAGCTTTGACAAAGTGAAAGCAAATGAACTGTCATTTGATCAGGACTGCTGGGAAAACTGACAGGGATCTAGCAAAAATTCGACTTAGACCGGTATCTTATACCATATTCCACACTACATACTAAATAGATACATGATTTAAATATTAAAGATTCTTAAAATACACAAAAGTAATACAATTTTAAAAATCAGAAGGTAGGCAAATCCTTATAGGTATGGGTAGGCGATACATTATTATAGGAAGAGGTCAGTTACAAAAGATAATTTTAATTAATTACATGAAACTGAAAAAAGCTTTGATACAAGAGGAGGAAGGGAATACATATTTATATAATGCCTGGCATGTGCCAGGCACTGGGTTTTTAGTGTATTGAACAAAAAAACAGAAACAGGGGCAGCTGGGTGATGCAGTGAATAGGACACTGGCCCTGGAGTCAGGGTGACTTGAATTCAAATCCAGCCTCAGACACGATACTTACTAGCTGTGTGATCTTGGGCAAGTCACTTAACCTCAATTACCTTCCCCCCTCCAAAAACAAACCAAACCAAACCAAAACACACACAAAAAAAGCCAGAGACAAAAGCAATACATCCTTAATATACAAACAAAATTATGAGTTAGAAGGGTCATAATTAACTAGAAAAAAATCTTTCCAGAAAGTTTCTCTAATAAAGGTCTGATATCCAAGGTATGGAGGAAACTGTTTTAAAAAATATAAGAACAAGAGGTATTCTCTAGTAGATAAATGGTTAAAAGATATGAAGGAATATAGTTTAAAGAAAAAGCAAGGTACCCATAACCACATGAAAAAATACCTCAGATCACAAATAATAAGGGAAATGCAAATTAAAACAACCCTTAAGTTTATCTATTAGATTGACAGAGATGACAAAAAAAGGCATAGAAAAAAAGGCATTCCCCCCAACTTGGGGGAAGGACGCTGGAGGGCCAGTGTACTAAGGTACTGTCGTGCACTGAAGTTGGGAAATGGCCATTCTGAAAAGCAATTTGGATCTATACCCAAAAGGTTATTAAACAGTACATGTCCTTTGACCTGGTGATACCACTCCCTAGTAGTCACAGACTCCAAGGAGATCAAAAGAAAGGGGAAAAGGGCCTATAAGTATAAAAATTGTTCATAGTGATCCTTTCTGTTGTGGCAAAAAACTAGAAACTAAGGGGCATGGCTAAACAAATCATGTTATACAGATGTGTGCTGTGTGAAATGACCAGAACCAGGAGGAAAGTTTACTAAATGCCCATAATAAAGTTGTAGTTAACGACTTTGAAAGACTTCAGAACTCTGATCAAAGCAATGACCACCTATGACATTAAAAACTGATGATAAACCAGCCTCCCACTTCTTGACAGAGGGGTGTTCAAAGAGTGTCAGAATGAGATGTCCATTCTGAAACATGACCAATGAGCTGATTCAGTTTATTGACTATATTTATTTGTTACAAAGAAGAGCTGGATAAATATGCAGAAGAAAAAAAGAAAAAACAAATGAAAAGTTGGCAGATGTCTTCCTTGAAGCCAGGTCAAAGACTAGGCCAAAGGCCAAGTGAACCAAGAGTGGAATGAAACCAGAGACTTAAAGGACAGGATCACAGATATGTCAAACTTAAGGGGAAGACACTATGTCTGCCCCTGTGCTAAGTACTTTACAAATACCATTTCATTTCATCCTTACAACAACACTGGGAGGTAGATGTTTAAGTAAGTGAAACAAGAAAGAAAGCCTTTATTTAAAGACATGTCAAAGGAGTTGAAAGACAAAAACAAAATCATAGGTTTGTTAATTTAGAGATGGACGGACCCAGTGCAATCCCCTCATGTAAGTACTCAGTGATAGGGCTGGGATTTGAATGAAACTCATTGAATACCAAATTCAGTGCGCAAGACACTGCTTCTCATCATCTATCAAAAATACCAGTATGCACCAGAGACCTCATGTTTGCGGTCAGTAGTTGTGCTCAAATACATCATGCTTTACATCCTGCCTGATCATATGTGGTGGGTGGTTTAATATCTTACAGTGTAGGAGAATGCATTACCCTTTACCAACAGCTGGCGGCGTTGTATGTAAATTACAGAGACAATTACTTAAATGAAAGATACCTGCGTGCAGACAAGGAGAATCCACCAGCACACAGGTAACAGATAGCACGACACCTCCCTTTTCCCTTATGTGGATTTAAAACATCCTCCTTCCTGTGTAATTTCCTTACAAGGGAACGTGAGCCTCAGCTCTGCCTCACCTTTAGGTCCTGTGGACTGGGAATAGAATTTCTTCCCATCCCACACAACTAGACCTTCCTACCTTGGCTCCACAGAGATAAGGCCGTGCTGTGGTCTAGCACAGAGTCCTGGATTTAGAGTCAGAAGAACTGGCTCTGCTATTGAATACTCGCTCTGCGTCCTAGGGCAAGTCATCCTCTTCTGTAAAATGAGCCAGATGAACTACATAGTTGGAAGTCCCTTCCAAGTCCACATCCCATGATCAGAAGGAGTCCTCTCCATGACCTTTCATAGTATCCCTGGATTAGGGAGCTTTTGTACTCATCAGACCATTCTACCCCTGCTGGATGGTGAGCTGCACTACTGTATTTGAGAATCAGAAGACAGAACATACCTACAGTGCTTGGCATATTAATTCATTGATATATATAATTAATGTTGATTAATCTTTAATTAATATTCATAAAGGTACCATATCAATGTCAGCTGCTATTATTATAGACTTCCTTTTTCTATAATGATGCCACCCCTTTGAGGAAACTCTTTGCAAATCTAAAAGCACATTATAAATGGAGTCATCATCCTCCTCCCTTGTAGGGGGTGACATAACCTGAACAGGATCATAGAAGCTCGGCCCCTGAAAGGAGTGCAGGCATCATTTAGCTCAGCTCATGCCCTAGCAGAAAACCCTTCTACAACACCCCTGACCGGCTGCCCTCAAATCTGCACACGGGCTGCCTCCAGAGAGGGAGCACCGACTCTTTTTTTAAGGCAGGCCCCCTTCTACTTTGGGGCAATCCTTATATGGAGCACTCATGGATCTCTCCCTTTGCTCTGTCTGACTCTCTGTGGAGGCCAAGAAGGATGCCTCACCTCTTCCTCATTACAAACTTTCAAAAACTTAAAGACAGAAACTACGTGTCCCCTCAGTTTTCTCTTCTCCAGTTATCAGGGAGTCCAACTCTGTATTTGAGGTTTTCTTGGCAGACGTACTGGAGTGGTTGGCCATTTCCTTCTCCAGCTCATTTTACAGATGAGGAAACTGAAGTAAACGGAGTTGAGTGACTTCCCCAGGGTCACACAGCTAGTAAGTGTCTGAGGCCAAATTTGAACTCAGGTCTTCCTGACTCCAGGCTCAGTGCTCTATCCACTGCACCAACTAGCTGCCCAAAACACAGGCTCTTTCAAATGATCCTCAAATGCCAGGATCTGAAGTCTATCACCGTTCTCTGGACATTCTCTAGCTCGCCAATGCCTTTCATAAATGGTGATGGACACCCAGATGGATACAACATTCCAGGTGTGGTCAGACTGGGGGCACAGTACTCTGGAACTATCACCACCCTTGCTCTGAACTCCTAAGTCTTTTTAAATGCAGTTTCCCATCAGTACTTTTGGTCACCATGTCATGTGACTGGCTCATACTCAGCTTGTGGTCTACAAAGTCTGCATGAGTCTTCTGGCCATGCAATATCTTGCCCATCTCAATGGTTGCCCCAGCCTCTCCCAGCCTCCCCAATACTCAGGAACCTGGAAGAGGTGCCGGCTCTCAGTCCGCTCTCCATCTCTCCGAAGGCTGCTACTCATAAGTGCATCATAGCAAGAGTTCCAAAAGCTGGACATGTGGTCATGGCTCCTGGCATAAGTGTCCATCTCAAACTGGGACATGGTAGGCTGTACCTGGGGAGGGGAAAATGGGCCCTGAGGTGAAAAGAATGAATCCAGAACTGCCTAGCCCAGGGCAAGGCCCCCAAGCCCAAGAAAGACTTAGTGAAAGGTAGGGAGGAATGCACCTGGGACAGAATGGATGACTCCAGCCCTCCCATTCCCCCTCCTCCCTATTTTGAGACCACTCTTTTTCACCTCCTTTTTCTTATGCCTTCATGCCCTTTATCCACTTCCCTGTCTTGGCTCAGTCCTTTCAGCTTCACCCCAACCATCTCTCTTGCCCCCCTGATTCCATTCTCCTTCCTGCTCCTTCTTCCTTCTGCCTTCTATCACTGTTTACCCCATCCCCACCCCCATCAGCCTCTTTACATCCTCCCCTTTTCTACTCATTTTCCCCTCCAGAACTCACTCCCTGTCTAGGGTCATAGAATAATTTTATGTTAGAGACAGAAAGCATCTTAGAAATCATCCAGTTCAACCTTTCATTTTACAGAAAAGGAAACTGAGGCACAGTGAGAGTATGACACTCAGTAAATTAGTAGGAGAGTTGGGACTCAAAGCCAGATATAGTAACTTCCCCAAGTCCTTACATCCCTCCCACATTCCCAGGCCCCAGGTCCAGCTGGTACCTGTTTGTCAATGAAGAGCCGCCATTCTGGGGATGTGCAAAAAGCCTGGAAGTCCTCATAGAAGGTGGGACTGCCATTGGTGGGTGGCAGGGAGGGTAGCCCCCACTGCAGGCCCAGTGCTGTGTAGGCCCTGTCCAGTAGGGTCCGGACCAGAGGCACAAGCCAGGAGCAGCGCTCAGATTCTGCCTCTAGTGCCCGAGCCAGAGGGGCCTCCAGCTTGGCCAACAGATAGCAGGCCTCCTCCCGCCTTGGTGGCACCGCCGTCTGTAGCAAGCCATGGAGCTTCACGTAGGCCAGGGCATGGAGCTGGAGGAGAGCACAGGATAGGGATAGATGGATTACCACACACAGGGAAGGAAAAGGATGGGGAGGAGGCCAAGGCAGAAAGGCCCCTCAAGGCACTACGACACATTGATCACAGAGGTGGCTGTTCTTTGGATGAACCGCTTGCTCATATAAAATCTGACTTTTAAAAATGTTAGTTTGGCTGAAATGTTTCTTTTTTCTCCTCTTTTTCCTTTTGAAAAAAATAAAAGACTTTGCCGTAAGATGGACAGGAAAATTGAGAAGGAAGCAATTTGACGCAGATCACAAGCAAGTCAGTCCTGGAGCGAGAAGGAGGAGTCAGGTTCTCAATGCTTCTCAATGAGATCAGAGCTCCCTTTGCCCATGATGGCAAGACAGGCTTCCAGAGGGCTGCAAGTTAAGACAGGGGAGGGCTGGAGGAGAAGGAGTCCCTGTTCTTCCCTCCCCTGCCAATTCCTTGGCCTGCTCACCTGGGTGTCTTCCAACAGCATGTAGCCAAGGACAAGGCGCAGCCCAATCTGCGCCATCTCCCGGAGGTCAGCGGCACCATTGGTCAGATGCTGCCACACGCCTAGGTGGTCCAGCAGGCTGCTCACACCTTCAAAGAGCTGCCAGAGAAGCCATGCTGTTAGGGAGTGGGATGGGTGTCCAGGAACTCTCAGAAGATAGAGGGAGGGACTCTGAGACCCAAGAGAAGGAGCCAGGGCCAGCAGAGCTGTTATGGGGCTAGGAGAAGGGGGGGTTTGGCCTTAAGCCTCTGAAAGTTCATGTGCACCTTCACAGACTTAAAGAGACAATGGGACAGATGATGGCAGCGATAGGTCATCTGGTCCAGCCTCTTGTTTCCTAAATAGGAACAATGATGCTCGCAGTTTAAATGACTTGCCCACAGGCACAAAGGTATACCACTCACACATACACACAGTAATAATAGGTAAATAGACAGAAGGATACATGGATGGATGGACGATGTATTAATGGATGAATGGATGAACAAATGAAGACTCCTAATTCTTTAGCATTTTATAGCTTACAAGGAGCTTTTCTCACCACAATTCTTTGAATTAGGCAATTCAGTTATTGTTACCCCACTTTGCAGATGGGCAAATTGAATCCCCCCAGAAGAACTGACTTGCCTAGTAAGACAAGGGCTAGCATTTGAACCCAGGGTTTCTAGACTCTTCCCCTCTAAAGTTACTTCTTTGTATGTATCTACTCTGCATATATCATGTATACACCCAATTATTTGCATGTTGTCTCTCCCACAAAGATGTAAACTCCTTGGGGCAATAGACTGCTTTTGAAAACTCTGTTTGCATCCCTAGCTCTTATCACAGCGCCTGGCATGTAGGAGGCACTTAATAAATATTTACTGATCGACCCATCCTAGCCTAATACGCTTTTCTAATACAGTGGCATTTAGCGCAGTGCCTGGCACATAGAGGGCACTTCATAAAAGTGAATCTACACCTCTGTCTTGTCTCACATTCATTGATGTACAGACACACAGCATAAATTAAACTATCCATTATTCATTGAACAATAACTTCCCTATGCCTGGCCTTATGGCAGTCACAGAAGGTAAAACATAAACATATGAAAAACTGACTCCTGAATTCTTGAGGGGCCAGTCCTCAAATCCTTCCTCTTCCAGGAAAGCCTTCCATGCCCCCCTGCCACAATCCACGGAGTCTTGTCTTCCTCTGAGATATGACAGCACTTTGTGTCGTGTTCTAAGAATGGGAAAAACTCTTTATATTTCATAGTCATGTGAATGGGAGATCTTAGAACTAGGAGGAACCATAGAATTCAGAATGTTAGAGCTGGAAGAAACCTCAGCAATCATGTAGTCTGACTCCTCCACCCCCATATTATAGAGGAAAAAATGAGTCCCTGAGAGAATTAGAAACTTACCCAAGGCAACCCAGGAAATTTGGGAGAGAAGTAGAATTAGAATCCCCAGGTGTCCTTGTCTGAAAGCCAGGACTCTTTCCATGCCACCACAGTCCTCCTCATCAGTACCACCCTCCCTACTCATCTTCTATAGAGCAGAGAATGTGTCTCCTTGGTGTTTGCCCAGATTCTAGCCTGGGGCCCTGCACACTGGACAGCTGCAGTGCTTATGGAATGAAATCTATGATTCACATATCTTGGGAAAGGACTAGATCAGATGGCTGGAGCAGACTGTAGGTATATCAGTAAGTAGACTATATATACAAGACAATCATGGAACTAGATTGTGGAAGTGCCCGAGCAGGCTGGACTTTATGTGGCAGATGCTTATATGAGAGAATTTATCATCATAGGATCTTCTATACAAGTATATGTAAATATACATATGCACATACATGTATATAAACATATACCCATGTATATAAATATATTCTGGATCAGATCTGAATTTGTTGTTATTGTTATAGGAAACTTCCAATGAGGAAATTTCTTCTACCAATGGAGACTGGCACCTACCTGCTTTTCAACCTACAGTCTTTGAGGTTGCCTAGGGAGGGTTGGTGGGGGACACAGAGATTAAGTGACTTGCCCAGGGTCATAGCTGTATGGGTCTTAGTCCAAGGCCAGCTCCCTCTAGTGATGACACCATGCACATGACCACCTGCTTACACTCGGCAGGATTTAGAGAACTGCTGCTTATAGAAGGAATATGGAGAATCATCCATAAAGCCAGGAGCACCCACTGAGGCTTAGTAGCGGTATCCTGACTGATGAAGAGCAAGAGGCTGACAACAGAACTGAGGGGCAGGCCTGAGAGGGGAGACAACGTGCACATTTTTAGGTCTATAGAAAATCAATACAAGTGATTTGGAGGGAAGGCATCAGCAGCTGGGGGGCGTCATGGAAGATGTAACATACAAGGTGTGCGCCTGAGCTGAGCGCAAAGGAAACAAGGTGTTCTAAGGAAGGAAGGCATTCCAGGCATGGGGAATGGCCGAGAGATGGGAGGAGGATTCTGAGTTTAAGAAGGCTGGGTGGTGGGCTGTATCCCCCAAAAGTTAGTCATGGGCATGACTTATCCAAACTGGTAAGTGAACAGAGCTGGGATTCGAATGCAAAGCCAGTGCCCTCACCCCCAAGCCATCACACACGCACACGCACACACATGTGCCTGCACACAGGTGCACATGCATGCACATACATGCACACACATATGTGCACGCACGCACACACACACACACACACACACCTTCTCACTCCACAGAGCCTGGTTCCCATGGCCCTCAGAGTGCAGGAAGTCCTGTAGCAAACGCAGCAGCTTCAGCACATGGTGGGTAAGGCTGGGCAGGGCCACAGGCAGGGCTTCCTGAATGTCGGTCAGGGCTGAATCCAGCATCATCTCGAGAAGGCTAAGGATGGCAAGGGGCAGACATGGTTTCTTCCCTACATGGATACCCTGAGCATCTGTAATAGCCTCTACTTAGAAACGCCTTTGCTAAGTCTCTCTTTGTGATGCCACCCTCTTATTTCTTCCTTAGCGCCCTCCCTGCTCTCTCCCAGCATCCTCCTCAGCCTCTTCCCCTTGTTCTCCAGACACCTTTCATCCCTGCCCCTGTCCACAAATTCCCCAGCTTCTGACCCCCTCCCTATTCATCTCCCTATTCTTATCCCTCAATGCCATTCATCTGATTGTCCTCTCTCAACAATTTTCCCCAACCCCTGACCCTCTTTCTCCTGTATCTGTCGACTCCTGAGCCTTTCTCCACAATGTCTTCTTAACTTGACCTCTTGTCTCCCAGCATTTATTCCATTTTTTCTCTAGGGACTCCTACATATTCTGGGCACCTTGCCTCTCCTGCTCTAGTGGTTCTGCCCAGCCCCTGCCCCTCTCCCCCAGTGTACCCTTAAGCCTAAGCTTTCCTCCTCCAGTGTTTTCCTATCTCCCTTCAGTCTCACCCACCCTAGCCCTTCCCTCACTTCAGTGACCCTTACACACTTCCCTCCCAGCCCCACGGTTCTAGATAGAGCCCTTGATGAGGCACCAAGCTGGACCTTGGAGAGCCTTACCTGCGCTTGATCTCATCAGGTGGACGCACCAGCTCCCCAGCAGCCCCCAGTTTTGTGAGGACTGAGAAGACCTGGCCCCGTTCACGCCATGCGGCCTCATCATCACCCTCCACCCCGCGCCACGTCACCGAGAACAGGATATTGGTCAGCAAATTGCATAGTTCTTCCTCCGGGGCTTGCTAGTGGTAAAACCATGACAGAGGTTCAGGGGGTGAGGAGAACATTTGGAGAGGGGACCCTAGAGGCTGAGGGGGGGTGCAGTCCAGACCTCAGTGAGTAGCCAGAGTAGGCACCAGCCCTGGAGGCAAATAAGGGGATAGGGGAAGAACTATGGATAGAAGCCTCCTCCTTCGTCTACCCCATGGTCTAGTGGGATGACAATGCCATTGGCGTCACAGCATGACCTACAGCAGGTGTTCTTAAGCTGGGTCTATGAACTTTAAGATATATATATTCTATTAACTGTACTACAGCATGGTTTCTTTTGTAATCTTACATATTTTGGGATTTAAAATCATGACTCTGAGAAGGGTCTGTAGGCTCCAGCAGACTGCCCGAGGGGCCGTGATATAAAAGGTAAGAGCCCTTCTCTAGAGTCATCTTGGATTTGCCAAACAGTCACCACAGATCTCTTACAGAATCACGGAAATGTTAAGATCAGAAAGTCGCTTCCAATCCTCAGAGGATCATCGTACACTCTACCCTTAGACTGGAAGCCATGCCAGCAGACCATCCAGGCCAGCTCTCTGTCTGCCAGGATGGTGACTATAAACTGGGCAATCCCAGCTTTGTTAGAGCTACCAGCCTTTACCACCTCGGACAGATTTCTCAATCTCCTCCCCAAACCCCCACAGGAAGCAGCTTTTAAAGCTGTTTCTAGAGCTCTTAAAGGATGACAAAGCCGTCACCTTACAACAGCCCTATGATGGAAAGAATTCAACCATTTTATCCCCATTTTACAGAAGGGGAAAACTGAGACTGGGAGAAATAATGTGACTTGCTATAGATCTCTGACTTCAACTCTAATATTCTCTCCACCATATAACACTGCCCCTATTATGTGAAAGTCACAGATCTGGGCACTAAGGGGAACATGATGGTTAAGACAAGACCCCAGACCTTTAGAAACCTAAGTCTAGTGGGGAAGACTGGATAAAAACACTTTGATAACCATGGAAGAGAGCAATAAGCAAGAGGTTGTAAAGAATAAATACCAGCGAGAGGTATGGAAAGTATAAGCAGAGAGAATCTGAGAGGGAAGGATCACTGTGGGTGGGAGTAGCCATCCAGAGAGGGCTTCCTGGAGGACCTGGGACTTGAACTGGGCTTCAAAGGACAGTCAAGGTTTAAGAGAGACAGAGAGGAATGGGGAGAGGTATCCCCGGCTAGGGGAGTGATATAAAGAGAGACACAGAAGTTCATAGTACAGGGCCAACCCAGCCCCATGGACTAGAAGAGATCTTTCCTATTAAGCAGGTTAAGGTGACATCACGCTCCTTTAACAGAGAGGTTGAGACATGCCCATTTCTGGACCCTTGTCCTAGTCTTGCTCAAAGGGGCAATTGGAAAAGTAGGGAATGACACGGTGAACTTGGTAATTTGCTATAGGCCCGGACAAGTCTTTACCTCCCTGGGTCTCAGCTGCTACCTATTAAATAGGGACACACCTAGAAACTTTACTGATAACTCCATGAATGACCTCCAGCAAGTCACTTCCTTTGTCTGGGGCTTGGTTTCCTCCTTCTTAATGTGACAGGGCTAGACCAGATGGTTTCTACCTCTAAAGTTCATTGAATGAGTCTAAATGAAACGAACTGAGGTCACCACTGTCCCTATTCAATAGTCCTTCCCTTATTCCAGGCTGAATGAACCATGCTCCTAATTTAGCCACTTAGGACCCATTCCCCACAGAGGCCTAACCTGAGGGTTGCTGGTGTTGGAGGTATCATCCCCAAGGCTGGGCTCCTGGAAGCTGGTCTCATCCAGCACATTGGAGAGGCTGGAGCTGTGGCGGCCCCGGAGGGGTGGGAAAGGTCGTCCCCCTTCCAGTGGAGATGGTGTGCTAGGTAGACTGACGGGGGTCAGGTTCTCACCGCTGCCCACAGTGGCCCCAGACCCTGTGCTGGCCAGTTCTGGACCCAGATCAAAAGGTGAACAGAAGGGTGAGAGTGGCTGGTAAGTAGCTTCTAAAGATGGCGGGTCACTGGGGACCGTGGCAGAGGAGGAGTGTCTCGCACTGTCAGAGGAGGAGTGTCTCGCACTGTCGGGGGGTGAGGTCTCAGTGTCTGGAAAGCTCTCGGAAGACTCAAGAGATGCCTCAAAAGGCAAAGGCAGGAAGACATCGCTGCTCAGCTCCGCAGGGGCTGGTTCCGGGGGGTTTAGTGAGGGGGCAGCAGGGGCTTCTCGGACGTACAGACGAGTTAGGATGTCCTGCCAGCCCACCTGGCGGGCCAGCTGCCGCACCATATCTGGCTGCCCATAGATCAGGTGGAACAGCTGCATGGGATTAAACCATCATCTCAGCTCCCTTTCTTATAACCCCTCAGGTCTGACAAAATACTATCCTCCCCTCTGGGAGTTGGAAGTGCATTGCAGTGAAAAGAGCACTGGACAGTAAACTCCCAGAACCAAATCCTGGTTCTGCCTCTCACATGCCTGCGTGACCTTGGACAAATCATTTTTCTCTGAGCCTGTTTCCTCATCCAGAAAGTAAAGGGGTTTCAGAAGATGGTCTCTCAGGCTCCTTCCAAGTTTAAAACCCATGATCCTACAGTAAGTGTTCTTGACCCTACTTTACAGAATAGAAAACTGAGGCTCACAGAGTCTCAAAGATTGTGACATGTCCAACTGTACACAGCTAATACGTGACAAAGCCAGGATTTGAACACAGGTCTTCTGAATCTCATTGGATAATCTGGTCATGAAAGTAGTAAGTAGGAAACATAGGATTTGAACTCCCATCTTCCCAGGTCTTCTTGACCCCCAAATTTGTTACCCGATCAGCTGCAGTAAGCTGAATCTCATTGTGCCAATGGGGATGGTCTCCTTGTTTACCTGGGAACTTTCTGATTTTTCTATTATCATCTCACCAGAGAGGAACTCAAACACTCTCTATCACCCTATTCAAAAATTTTGGAAGCATCCACCAACCACTGGTTCATTTTCCTTGTTTCTCAAGGAGTTTAGGCTCCAATCTCCCTTTCCACCCCAAACCCTGCCTTCCTTCCATAACACCAACTTGTTTCTGAAGAGGGCTGAAAGAAGGCGGGAGGGGAAATGGTACAGGCAGTAGGGGCATCCTGCCCTGGCCCAGTTAGCCCCTGGGCTGGTCTCTTCACTCACCCCTTTTTTCTCCTCTCTGGGGTTCCTGAGTCCTAGCCCCCTTTCCCTCAGCCTGTAGTCCCCCCTCCAGGAGGAGGACCCAGCTTGCATACTCACCTTCCTACACATGTCCAGGCGGACGCTGAGCTGAGCACGATGGGACAGGGATACAACGGCCACCAAGTCCTTGAGGTTTGGGCAGTCTGCGAGAGCAAAGGGAGCATAAACAGCTCCTCCTATGCTAGACCACGGAGCCTCCCACCTCCAAAGGTGCTCTCCTCTTGGCTTCCCTGGTCCTGTTCCTCCAGCCCCAGCCACCAGTCACATGGTTTTCCCTCACTTCCTTCCACTAAAACCTTTAAGGTGATAAATTCTATGACGTCAGGGCCCATAACTGCACTAAAGAAACGTCTGGGGAATAAATGAAATTCCACGACCCCTAGGACATCCTTGAATTCCAAAGTTCACCAGTCTGCTCCACCTTTCCAGCTCTGGAAACCCCCAGATCTACCCTCCTCTCTTCCCATTGTCTCACCTGCACTCAGGACCTGCTCAGAGAGGCCCCTGCAGAGGTGAGAGGAGACGGGCCCCTCCGGCAGGCAGGCGATGAGGCCCTGAAAGCCACAATCCTTCAGCTTGAGCCGATGCTTGCAACGCTCTGGCACGCGATCGTTCTTCAAGAGCTTATTCAGGATCTGGCAGAAGTTAAAGTGAGATGAGCCAAGATGAGAAGGGCAGCTTATGATGCCATGCTCTCTGCAAGGTCCTATTCTCTAGGTATGGGAACTCAGAAGCAGAAAAAAACCTGTATTTAGAGCCAGGATCTCCAGGGGTCTAGGTTCAAACTTTCACTCTCCCATCTGTATGACTTGTAGCAAGACCTTTTCTCCTCAGAGTTCTTAGAGTTTGCTCCTCTATACAGCAGTCTAGATCATCTGGCTCTAAATTCTGTCCTATGAGCTAACTCAGCTCCATGGAGGGATCCCCAATTTAAAAATCCAGTGTTCTCTCTACTGCTAAATATGGAGCAGCATGTCTGAGACTTGAACTCAGATCCAGTGACTGACTCCAAATTTTCTGTTCTATCTGCAACAACCTGCAGCTTTTAATCAGTTTCTTGCTTAGTTCCCCTGGCCCACTCTCACTTGTTTTGTTGGAGGCAGTTAGGATGAAGGGACTTGCCCAGGGTCATACAGCTAATCAATGTCTGAGGCTGGATTTGAACTCATGTCCTCCTGACTCAAGGCCTGGTGCTCCATCTACCACACCACCTAGCTGCCTATATTCTTTCTCACCACTCCTTACAGGCCAGTTTGAACCCAGACACATCAGCCCCTTTCCCTCCCTGGAAAGACTGCCAGTGTCCCTTCCCTAGCCCTTTTCTCAGCTGGTAATGGGAGCCCTCCTGTGGATGGAGTTTGTTGCCTATGTGCAGCACGAAGTGTCAGAAGGGAGCCTGGAGACACTCCAGTGATAGGATCATAGACTCAGAGCTGGAAGGGACCCTTGAGGACACTTAGTCTAATTCTCTCATTTTACAGGTAAGGAACACGAAAGCCAGAGAGGGGACTTGTTCAGGGTCACACAGTTAAATGTAAGAGGGAAGATCTGAATCCAGGTCTTTCAGGCTCCAAGCCCAATACTCTATCCACAATGTCACACTGCTTAGAGAAGTCACATATATAGACAAATGTAAGCACACACACACACACACACACACACACACACAGAGCTCGTGAGCTGGCAAAGGTTTTGTAGATGTAAAGGCAGGGGTGGACTTTGGGATGTAAGTAAGGTTCTCTGGCCCCAAAACCAGTGCTGTTGTGAAGATAGCATACTGAGGGACAGAGTTCTCTTCTGCTTCCATCCCCCAAAGCCTCCCATTCTCCCTGAGATACTGACACAGGGTATAGACATGCCTACAAAGCTCATGCCTGGATCCTCATTCAAGTCTCCAGAGGGAATATCAGTGTAGTTTTCCTGGCAGAGGCTAGAATAAGGGGAGAAGATGCCAATGGCTCACCTTGAAGACCTTGTCACGTAGCTGGTCGGAGAAGGACCTGTGTACCAACAGGGCAAACAGTACCTCCACGTTATTTGGCTCTAGCAGGAAGGTGCAGAGGGGCTCCTGGACTGGTGAGCTCCGTAGCAGGTTCAAAAGCATGTCCAAAACCCCACATACCTAAGGTGGAGGTAGAGTCACTCAGCCCATAGATTCTCCCCAGGATTCAGAACAGGTAGGACTCCTCTTACATTCCCCCATTCCCCACATCCCAGTCATTGTGCCAGCTTTCAGGCTGCTCCCCATTCTCTCACTGAAGTCATATTCATCCTTTAGGGCTCATCTCAAATGGCATCTGTCCCAGAAAGCCTTCCTTGACAAGCCTCTTCTCTCCCCGGGATCTTTTACAGCATGTTATTTGCATTTCTCTTAGAATATTTCAAGAATCCAGGATTTTGTCACTGTGGTTCTTCCACCTGACCCAAGCAGATTCCCACCACTCCATGTCTTTGTGGGTTTAAATTCTATCCCCAGGCAGCCGAGCCCCCGTACTTAGACCCATCCTCAGACTGCACATACAGCACATCCCTAGGTCTGTGTTGGAAGCCTTTCTTTCTTCTGCAAAGCTTGGCAGAGTCTTTGAGAGCCCGGGGTCATGTCCAAGGGACAAAGATGCTCTCCTCACCCAGAAGCCTCTACCTGTATTCTTGATCCTATCCTCTCTTCTCCCCTGCCAGTCTGTCCCTTCTCCCTCCTTTTCCTGCTACTTACAGCATTCCCTGAGCTCTCTGACCCTTAAAAAAAGCTGTTTGATTTTGTCACTCCCTGAAGCGCCTATTCTGTATCTTCCTAGGAGCCAAACTCCTAGGGGAAGTGGTCTACCTCATGTCATCCCCTCTCACTCACTTCTCAGTTTTTTGCCATCCAATTTCTGATGTTTCTGCTGCTCTTTCCAAGGATGCCAATGGAAACGTTAAATGCAATGACCTTCTTTCAGGGCTCATCCTCCTTGACCGCTCTGTGACTGTGGATGGAGCCAGTCACTTTCTATTCATTGATAGTCTCTGCTCCTCCACCGCTGATGTTAACTTTTGTGACGCTGCTTTCCCTACTCATCTGCCTCCTCGTCTGACTGCCCCTTCTCAGTCTCCTTTGCTGGATCATCATCATCCATGCCTCGGCCCCTAACTCTTGGGAGTTCCCCAAGATTCTCTCTAAGCCTTCTTCTTCCTCTACTCCCTCTGCTTTGACAAGTTCATCAGCTCCCATAGGTTTAATCATCATCTCTATGAAGACTTCCAAACCTCCATAACCAGCCCCAATCTCTTGCTTGAATTCCAGTACTGAATCACCAACTATCAGACTGGGTGTCCTGGAGCATCCAAAACTTGCCTTCTGTGCTAGACTGCCCATTTCCATTGGAGATACCACCATACTTCTAGTCACTTGGATTTCCCAAATCAGAATCATCCTTGACTCATCTCTCCTTCATTCCCCATATTTAATCAATTGACAAATGTTGTCCTTCCATGGTATTTCTCTCATATAAAGTACAAATTCCTCAGTTTAATATTTCAAACCCTTCACAATCTGCATAGAATTCTTTTCCTCCTCCCTTTAGCCTCTCCAAAATGCACAGAATCAAAGCCCAGCCCAAACCACCTCATCCAGGAAGCCCTCCTGATGCTCCCCCACCCCCACCAATGGCTGTTGTTGCCTCCATACTATCATGTCTGCCTTCTGCGTCCTCTAGGAAAATTATAAGCTCCTGGGACAGAAAGGGTTTTTTTTCTCTTTCTTTGGATTCCCAGAATCTTGTATAGTGCCTTGAACAGAACAAATGTTTAATAGAGGTTTGTTAGGTTGAATTGAGGAAGCATTGGAGGAGGATATCAGCACATGAATCAAAGAATACTGTGCATTATATACACTTGTGCCTTATACTCCTTATATATATTTGAGTGTGTGTGTGTGTATATACGTATATATATACTGATGCCTTATACTCCTACTAGTCTTGTGAGCTCAAATATATAAGTGTATATATGTATGTGTGTGTATATACATATATATACACATACATACACACATATATACATACATATATACATGTATACATGTATGTGTGTATATATACATATATACATACATACATACAAACACATATGCCTTCTATATACCTGTGCCTTCCATTCCTACTTGCCTTGTGAGCTCACGAGAACAGGGTCATATTTCAATTTTGCATCTTCCCTAGTGCCTAGCACAGAGTTCTGCAGACAGTGGGCTGCTCTCCAGTCTTTGCACCCTGCTGGAGGCCTTAGGGCTGCTCCTGAACCACAGCTCATGCTCTGCCTCCTCTGGCTGCATGCACCTTTCTATGATCCACCCAGATGCACTGCACCCTTGGGCTGCTCCCAGCCCACCCCACCTTTGTACCTGGCCTTCATCACTGGAGCCAGCCAGGTAGTTGAGCACTGCATGCATCTCCTCTGAGGAGAAGCTTCGAGCCAGGAACTCCTTGACTAGACTGAACAGGGAGGTCTGCACTGTTCTCAAGTCATCCTCAGCAAGGGGAGGCTCCCTCTGTGAGCTGGGACACAGGGAAGGAAAAAGCAGAGGTGAGAGAGGAATAAACAAAGGCAGAGACACAGGATAGGGAGGAAAGAAGGAGAGAGACAGAGAGAGAAAAGAAGGAGGTGAAAGAGAACACCCCACTGTCACTCTGTCCCAGTGCCCACCTCCTTACCTGTAGTGGGCACGCACTGAGTCAAGGATGTACTGGACTCCGTACTTCTTTCGAACCCTCTGTCTGTGCTCCTTAATGATGCTGGACAGGTACTGAATGTGACCTGCCCCAGGGCAGAGAGAGCTGTTTATTACACATACTTCCCATCTCCCAGTCAGACCTGGGCAGAAATTATTTATCCCCCTCAGACTGGGAGCTTCTTGAGGGCAGGGCTGACAAGTTTTCTCCCCTGGCTCTATCAGGTCAGTAACTCCTCAAGAATACAGCCATGTCTCCTTTTCTCTTCCTAGCACTCTTTCCTAGCATCTAGTCCAGGGAAGGTGAATGTCCATCATGGGACGGGGATAGGAGGCCCAACTGCAAAGAGGGAGCCTTGTACAGGCTCCTGATCTCCCTTTGGGGTCTTCCACACTCCTAAGACCCTGCCCCTGCCTGTCCCAGGAGAGCAGGGCTTCCCGATCCCATGCTGTCAGGGGAGAGAGGGGAGGTATGAGGGGATAAGTCTCACCCAGCCGGACGGCAAAGTCACTCTGGCTCCATAGATGGAAGTTGAAAAGCAGGTGCTGGTAGAGTAGGTGCAGGAGGGGCCCATTGCCCTCAGAGGCTACCTGCTCCATGAGCATCTGGGCGGCCATCAGGACATTCATATCCATGCAGTGGCTGGGAACCTGGAAGGAACCCCAGGAAGGTTAAGGTGATTTTCCCAAGGTCACACTGGTCTTAAATATCAGAGAGGTGTAATTTAAACCTAAGTCTTCTCATTCTAAAGCCATTGGAGTAGGCAGGAACCTTGTCTGGAACATCTAGTTCAAGAGTTCTTAACCTGGGATCTATGGCCTTTAAAAAAATTATTTTGATAAATGTATCTCAAAATAATTGGGTTATCTTTTTAATTTTATACATTTATTTTATGCATTTCAAAATATTATTCTAAGAAGAGGTCCTTGTACTTCCAGACTGCCAGACTCAATTATCATCTAATTTTATAGTTGAGCAAACAGAAGCTCAGAGAGGGTGACTGATCCAAGGTCATTGGATTACTCAACTGTAAAGTAAGGGGGTGGGGGTGGGGGCTGGACCAGAATGATCACTCAGATCTAAATTGGCGACGAACCTATGGTACGAAAAGTAATAACTCCTTCTATTTGCAGGTGTTTAGTTTACAAAGGATTCCCAGAATGCCCAGAACCTTGCAAAAACTCCAGGATACAGACACATCAGCATTACTACCCCATTTGACAGATGAGAAAACTGAGCTCGGAAATGGGAAGTAACAGTCATCATGACCCAATGTATTCACTACACCCAAATTGGAAAGTAGGGAATGAGTTGTCAAGTCCCAGTTCAGAGCGCATAGACCAGTGGAGCCATGAAGGTTAGGACAAGCTCGTTCTTTTCCCTCATCCCATGTTTCCCTCCCAAGAGGGCCCAGACCTCCCTCTCTAAAGACCCTCACCTTCTGCAGCAATGCCCCAATGATGGCTGGTCCATGGCACTGCATCAAGCTCTCCTGATTCACCAGATGTCCTTGGAGGAAATTCTTCACCATGAGCAAGAAAGCTGCCACACCATTCCGTTCTACTCGGCCCTCTTGGGTGGAGGGGAGGCGAAGAGGAAGGGGAGGTCAGAGGGAGGGAAGGCAGAGAGGACAGTAGGATGGGGCTGGTGATGGGATCTGGGGGAGGGGAAGAGTCACATAGGGATGGAGGAGGAGAACCTATCACTGGGGGGGTCCCACTGCGGACCTCAGGATGTCCCAACTGGGGGCTGGGAGTGGGGGCCTGAGAATGGAGAAACAGCTGAGCCTTGTCAGACTACATCATCTAATCTAAAGTCTTCACTGGGGAAACTGAATTTAGAAAAGTTAAGTGACTTGCCCAAGGGCACCAAGCCAATAAGCAGTGTTCTTTTCACTGATGTGGTTATAGAAGAGATTTTCTAGACCACCTAGTCCAGGGATTCTAAACCTGGGCTCTGTCATTTTGTTTCAAAGTCTAACTGATTGGCTTCCATTCTAACCCTCAACACATATTTTTTAAAGGTTCTATCCTATTTTGTTAAAAAAAAAATATTCTCAGAGGGGGTCCACAGGCTTGCCCAGAACATTAAGGGAGTTGAAGACACAGAAAAATTTAAGAGCCCCTCATTTAATCTGACTCCTTCATTTGACAATAAGATACTGTGGCCCAGAGAAGGAATGTCACCTGCTGAGGGACCCATAAGGAGCAGGAGAGGGGATTCGAACCCAGGTCCCTTGGCTCCAAATCTGGAAATCTCATCACTCTGTCACACTTCCTCAACTACAATCATACACTCATGGGATTTGGAGTTGGAAGAGGTTTTGGTACAGAGGGTGGTGGGAAAGGGTCAGAAAAGGGTTCTTGAGAGAAGCCAGACCCAGGGACAGGAGAGCAAGATGGCCTTCAAAGAAGGGCCCACACTCTTCAGAAGAGAGGAGAGGCTTACCTGAGGACTTACCCAGGGGGATAAGCAGCCCCTGGGCATTGTGGGAGGAAGTCAGCTCAGGGCCCACTAGGTCATGGGTTTCAGCTTGTCCCTCAGGTTCCTGGGGTTGGGAACCCACCTGTTCTAGGAGGGGCAACAGAACTCCCATCCCTCCCACGCAGTTCACCACATCCTAGGAAATAACAGGATAGGGGGGGTCACAGCACCTCCCTTTGCATACCAGGAAGCCACAGTCCACAAGCTCCAAGGTTTGCTTGGACTCTTTACCTCCCTCCCTCTCATTCCTTTTACTCTCCAAACATGACTCCATCTTTCAGGAGCCATTTATACAGTCCTGGCCCACAAAGGTCGCCCCCTGTCCGGACTTTCCCCCCACGGTTAGTCTCAATCACACAGGCTACGGCCTTCATTAAACAATGCCTCCTGAGTCTGAGTGAGAGGAGCAGAGCCAGGAGAACTTTGTACGCAGCGACAACCACAGGGTGGGAGGAATTTTTCTGGTAGACTTAGTAGTTCATTGCAATGCACGGAGTCTTGAGGCAAATCACCTTCCACATGCAGACAAGAACGATGGAATTGGATCACAGACAGAAACAGATCATTTTCTTTTATATTATGTTTTGTTCTGTTTTGGTTTATGGTTTCTTCCATTCATTTTAATTCTTCTATGCCACATGTATTTAACAGAAATGTATGTGTAGAACCTATGTAAGATTATATGCCGTCTCTGGGAGGGAGTGAGGAGGGAGGAGAAAAAATCTAATATATATGAAAGTGACTTTAGAACACTGAAAACAAATAAAATAATTTACTAAAAAAATCCCAGTGCCTCCTATACACTGTGAAGCCTCGTCTCTCCAGTCTCTAGAGCATAAGGTCCTTGGGACTATAGAAAGGAAGACCAGGATGGAGCTGAATGAGGTTAAATGAATAGAATGGAACACAACAGGGCAGAACAAAATAGACCGAAGTATAGAACCCAACACAATAAATTAGAGAATAAGGATGCTAGGACTGGTGTCTCACTGCTCTGACACCACCTTTGAGCTTGGCCTTCAGACCTAGAGCAGCCATCACCACCTTCTTGTCCATGACCCTGCCTGCCTTGGTTGGCATCTGAGGTATCCCAGCTATCTCGGGCACTGTGACCCTCTAGCCAGGAACCAGGAATCCCAAGGCCATTGTCACTCTACAAGGCTTGGGGTCTGGTGTTGCCTCCCACGTCATCCCACCCTGGGACATTCCTAATGACTGCCATCATACACATACCTTCACATCCCAGTTCACCACATTGTGGCCTGTTAAGCGGCCATCTAGCCCATGAGTAGGAGACAGGTCCAGACAGATTTTGTTCTTACAGGCCTGAATGAAGGGAAAAATGAGCCATCAGGGCCTGGGGGTCTCCAATCCCTACTAACCTTACCCAGTAGGAAGGAAGGGAAAAAGAGAGCTACTCCCTATGATCTGTATGGCCCTACCCCACTCTATGGAACTTCTTTTCTCCCTCAGGATGGGATACATTTGGGGGTGGAGAGACGAACCTAGGGACCCATTGATAGGCTCTCCTCTAGAAGTCAGAAAGAGAGGCTGGAAATCACTCTTGGGGCAGAAAGGAAGTGGGGGTATTAAAGGGTAGGATCTGAGGCTGGGCAGTTCAGGATGCCTGCTTTCTATTTGGGCCAAAGTCCCTACTGTACAAAAATCATCACATCTCATTCTAGCCCTTGAACTCTGCCCTGGGTATAAGAATGCAAATAAGGACTTAGGAGTGGAACCCAACAGTGGGCAGCGATGGAGACTGAAGATTGGGGTGAGTAATAAATGTAGAGAGTGTATGAAGATGGTAGAGAGTGGCTGCTGTGGGAAGGTTGTGGGAAACAGGGGATGAAAGCTTCTTAGGGATAAAAGAAGGAAGAATGGAGTTGCAGAGTAGGTGGGGGGGGTGCAGGGGGTAGGTATATGGTAAAGGGCAGAGGAGGCAGAGGAAGGAGATGGACAGGGATGAAATGTAAGAGATAACTATAGGGAATGGCAGATGGGATGGAGGATGGAAAGTGAAGGACAGCTGTGAGAAATGAGGGCAGAGATGGGGAATGGTGCTAGAAAGAGCAAACGGGACGTGAGAGGGAGAGTTTCAAGTCTGAGGATAAAATATGAAGGACAGAAGCTGTGGAGAGAGGGCAGGGATGGAGGCCCTGAGTAGAGGCGGAGGACAGAATGTGGCAAGGATGGAACCTGAGGTGTGTAGTGCAGCAGCATCTTGTTGCTCAGCTCCTGCATTTCCCCCTCTGGCTTGAAAGGAGACGTCTCATTGGGTCCTAGAGAAGGGGAAAAAAGTCTCAGTCTTTTGCCCCATCCTCTGTCCTCCCCCAAGATGGGCTGGTGTCAATTTAGTCTAGTCCCACTCCCCTCCCTGACTTCACACATCTGGGCTCCCCTCACTGGATGATGGTCCTGTTCTCTGGATCCTCCCAGATGTGGATGAGATTGCTACATGTCCTGTCCTTCAGTCCCACTCTACCCAGAGCCAGCTTTGCCATGAAATGAAGGTGGCCCAGGGATGGAGTGCAAGATAGAGAGGGGTGCCACTGGGGACCCTCTTAATATGACTTCTTGAAAGTGCACCAGTTTTTAGTAGCACAATCCCTACTCTCCATCACATGCAGGGATTAAAATCACTTGTATTATGGTAAAGCTCAAAGCCTCTGGCAGACAGCCAACAACCTGTATGTGTATGGATGAGTGTGTGTGCACATATACAGTAGTTTTTACACTGTTGCCTAGGCATTTACACAAATGCCTAGGCTCCCGGCTCTGTAAATGTTCCCCTGACTGCTCCAAACCTCAGGGACCTCTCCCTGCAGCACTGCCCAAGGATGATAAATGCCAAATTAGGATATGAACCTGACATGTCTGACCATGTCACTCCCTTCAAGAACCATCAGTGGCTCCCTATTACCCATAGGACAAACTACTTGCAGAGAAAGGCACTCAACTCTCTCCACAATCTTGCACCAGACCACCTTTGTAGCCTGATTTTCCCCTAATCCTTTCCATGTTCCTGCCAAACTAGACTATTAGCTGCTCTCCCATCTCCATGCCAATGCATCCCCCATGCCTGTAACATACCATGTCCTCATCCCTGACTGTAGAAATCCTGAGGGTAGTAACAGCTGGTATTTATGCAGCACTTTAAAATTTGGAAAATACAAAACCAAGAAATCACCTACCCAGCAAAACTGACTCTAGTATTTCAGGAGAAAAACAATGAAATAGAGGAATTCCCAGCATTCTTGTTGAAAAGACAAGGGCTGACTAGAAAATCTGACTTTCAAACACAAGAATCAAGAGAAACATGAAAAGGTAAACAGGAAAGAGAAGCCATAAGGGACTCATTAAAGTTGAACTATTTATATTCCTACATGGAAGATGATATTTGTAACTCATGAGACCTTTCTCAGGATTAGGGTAGTCAGAGGGAAAATATATATACACACATATATATGTACACACACATATACATACATACATATATATGTATATATGTCTGTATATCATGTATGTATAGATATGTGTATATATGTATGTGTCGTGTGTGTGTGTGTGTGTGTGTAGAGAGAGAGAGACAGAGATAAAGAGAGGGCACAGGGTGAGCTGAATATGAAGGGGAGATCCCTAAAAAGCAAAATTAAGTGTTGAGAGGAATGTACTGGGAGAAAGAGAAAAGGAGAGATAAAACATAGTAAATCATCTCTCATAAAAGAGGCAAGAAAGAGCTTTTGCAAGGGAGGGGATGAGAGGGGAGATGAGAGGGAATAAGTGAGTCTCACTCTCATGGGATTTGATTTAAGGAGGGAAAAACACATATTCAATTGGATATGGAAGTCTATTTTACCCTGCAGGAAGGCAGGGAGGAAGGGGATAGGAGAGGGAAGAAAACAGAAGGAATAGCAGATTAGAGGAAGGGATAATCAGAAGTATCACTATTGTGGAGGTACAGGTCAAGGGAGAGAATGGAATAAATGGAGCACAGGACAGGGAAATGTGGTTAGTCTTTCACAACATGATTGTTAGTGAAGTGTTTTGCATGGCTACATATGCATGACCTATATCGAATTGCTTGCCTTCTCAAAGAGGCTGGGTGGAGAGGGAGGAAGAGAGAAAATGTGGAACTCAAAGCTTTAAAAATGAATGCTAAAAATTGTTTTTGCATTCAACTGGGAAATAAGTTGTAAAGGTAATGGAGTATAGAAATCTATCTTGCCTACAGAAGAATAGAGGGGAGAGGGATAGGAAAAGGGGGGGTGACAGAAGGGAGGGTGGACTGGGGAAAGACTGGGTTGGAGAGCACCCTGTCATTGATTGGGGGGAGGGGATAGGGAGAAAATTTGAAATTCCAAATTTTGTGGAAGTGAATGTTAAAAACTGAAAATAAATAAATTATATTTTAAAAAATTTGTAAAACACTTTACAGGCATTATCTCATTTGAACCGCACAAAATCTTGAAAAAGGAGACACTACAGGCACTACTATCCCCATTTTACAGATGGGGATTTAGGTTTAGGAAAATTAAATAAGTGACTCACCTAAGGTCATAGCACAAAGTCAAAAGCAAAAATCAAACTCAGCTCTTTCTGACATCAAGTCCAGCATTTCATGTAGTCCTCTACAAAGTGATTTTCAGTATAGCTCTGGCCTCATCACTCCCCTACTCAATAAACTCCATTGAAGCTCCCTATTACCTATAAGAGCAAATATAAACTTCTCTGCTTGGCATCAAAAGGAATTTTTTTCTTCTGCTTGGCATTTAAAGCCCTTCATAAACTGGACCAGTCTTTCCGAACTTATTCTTTATATACATCGTTCTTTGTATTACATTTACATACATTATTCTCTATATTATATTTCTATTATGTTATTCTTTATATTAGTCATTTTCTATTTCTATATATATTATTTTTTATATTATATTGATATATACATTATCTTTTCCAACACTCTTCCCCTTCATGTATGCTATCAACTAGCCAAACTTCCCTTCCTCTAAATCATACACAGTCCCCAGTTCCTGTCTCCATACCTTTGTACAAGCTGTCTCCCATGCATAGAATGCATTCCTTCCTCACTTCTACCTCTCAGAAATCCCAGTTTCCTTCAAGACTCAGATCAGTCAATACCTCCTCAAAGAAGACTTCATCCCCTTCCCCTTCCTCTTCTCCAAATCACCCTTTGTCTACTGGTGTAGGGGCAGGGACTCTTGTCTTTTTATTTCCAATGTCTATCACTGTTGGTGGCACACAGGGAGCACTTAATAAATGCTTTCTGATTAATATAAATACTGTTACTATCAATAATGATAGTGACAATAGACGGCAAATAGGAACAGTTCACGTTTCTCCAGCTCTTTAAAGTTTAGGAAGTCGTTTCTTAGTGACAGCCTTATCAGCAGGGAGGGTGAGGCTTCTCACCCTTAAGTGACTTATCCTTGAATTTAGATAGATAGATAAAGCATTTATTAAGCACCTAATACACACACACACACACACACACACACACACACACACTAGCTTCTGGCTAAGTTGGAAAAGACTTTACAGATTACTGAGTCCAATTCTTTCATTTTACAGAAAAGAAAACCTAGGCTAAGAGAGGAGAAACAACTTGCCTAAAGTCACATGGACGATGGGTAACGATCATAGTCCCCCCTGCTCTAGGACACCCCCTCCCCTGCCCCCAGTGACCAGATGTGCCTGTCTTCTCTTTATCCTTACATGTGGAAATCCTGCTTTTCCTTAAAGCCCTAACTCAAGGGTCACCTCCCCTCAGGAGCTTTCCCTGATTGCCCAAGTGAAAGCCCCAGTGTACTTTATTGGACTCTCCCCTTCGCTCCCAAGATGGCTTTTAAAGCAAACTTGAACTGTGCTTACATGGGCACCAATCTGAATCCTCCCCTTGCTATGTTCTTAGTACTTGAAGGCAAGGAATGTCTTTTTTATTCCCAGTGATCAAGAATGGGGCCTCACACATAGTAGGCACTTAATAATACAAGTTGAATCAAATTAAGCTGGCAGCTGTCATTCATTGACTCACTGTTTTTGAATTTTCATGATGATACACACATCATGCCTCACTTCTCAACTAGCTAGTAAAATCTCTGGGGGCAACGGTTATGTTTCATTCACCTCTATAACCTTCCCCTCCTTTTACGACACCTAGCATATGCACAATGCTAAATAAGTTTTTGTTGAATGTGTGATATAAGAAATCATTTTCAATCAATCAGAAGCCAGACCTCTAGCCTCCAACTTGTCCTGCTGTGATCTAATTGGATAGCTTGGGCTTTTCAGTCCCCAGTCTGGTGAATGGTATGGAACAAACCACCTCCTCCCACCTGCCCAAGAAGGGGGAGG
>CM053769.1:10591800-10610049 GCA_028658325.1 Potorous gilbertii | reverse complement strand
GTCTTAGGCCCTTCACTTTGAGACATAGATGAGGAGGATGGGGAGGATGAAGCAGACTGATCTGTCTTCACCAGCTATTATAAGACTCTTGGGGGTGTCCCTCCCTTTAGGGAACAAGTCAGGAGAAAAAAAGCAAAGTGAGAGAACAGTAAAATGTTTGTATGTCTACAACACATGAGGGTTAATAAAGCATTTTCCTCATAATTGGGGGTACTATTAGCCGCGTTTTAGATACAAGGACACTAAGTTCCAGAGAAGAGAAGTGACTCTTCCAAGGTCAAACAGCTATTTAGTACCCAAGACAAAACTGGAACCCAGGCCTTCTGATGCCCAGGTCCACTTTCTACTATAGCAGTAGTTATCGAAGTGTGGTCTTCTGAGTCTCCAAACCCTTTCAAGAGATCTGTGAGGTCAAAACTATTTTCATAACACAGTTTCTAATACAGTAAATGTTTATAGACATAGGAACCACATAAACAAAAGCTCTTTTATCCTGAGTAATTTTTGAATAAAGGATAAAGTATATAAAGGGATCCTAACACCAAAAAGTTTAAGAACTTCTAAATTATATCACATTGCTTCTGTCTATGAAGGACAGGGATCAGGAATTCTGCTGGGATATCTCCTTGCAATAGGTACAATGTCTAGGTGATGCAAGGTAGGTAGTGTCCTTTAGGTCCAAGTAGAGCCAGAGATATTGGGGTCAGTACTAGGGGAAGCAAAGCAGACTGAAGATATTTGCACCTCCAGGGAACTCCCAAAACACATCTACAACCGGAAGCAGCCCACGGAAAACCAGTTGAAGGGGAGGGACACCCTTAGGGTTTTGCTTTGGCCAGTATCCATGTGATACAGAGCAAAGGGCTGGGCACAGGTGGCCATGCAGCGCTAGGGACTGAATCTAAGAGATCTATGGTCTAGTCCTAGTTCTGTCACTTGCTTGTTGTGTACCAGTCACAACCTCATGGGCCTGAGCTTCCTTCTGGGTAAAAATGAATAGATTACATGCCAAATTCATTATATATTTATGTTTTAAATTTATTACATACTTAAAAAAGAAAAGCTATACATAATAGAAATTCATAATTTCACATATTCACTCTTTTTCTGTTCTACTGTGTATATGAAAAAGTTCATTTTATTTGGTATTTGTTAAGTTCAGAATTTAAATTTTTTAAAAAAAATTACAAAAGTGGGTTGAACTACAGCAGCAGGTCTCAAACATTTTGGTGTCAGGAAACTTTCACACTCTTAAAAATTACTGAGAACCCCAGAGAGCTTTTGTTGTGGGCTATATCTATAAACATTTACCATAATAGAAGCTGAAACATCTTGGTATTATTATGAAAATAGCATGATTTTCTGGTATATGTAGTATCTGAAGACAGGCTGCTAGAGGAAAACCTGCTCCTTGCCTTTTCAAACCTCTTCCCACACACACCCTTCGCTACTTGGAAGTTCACAGGGCATCTGCCTTCATGATCCACTAGGAGAAGTACATGGTCCAGTTCCCCCAACCCGACATTCACCTCATTGAGGGAAGGGCATCGGAGCGGGGCTGTTTTCAGAAGCTGCCCATCGGCATAGATGTACAGCAAGTTTTGGCTGAAGGGTCGGCGTCCAGGAACATGGATGATAGCAACACTGTGCTGAAAAGAGAACCTTTTACATTAGATTCCTTGTGTTCTGTTTTTGGGAAGCAGGAGGTTTTCAGGGCCGGGCCACAACTCTTGATTCTACCAAGTCCCCATTCTGCCACCTATCCCAGGACATCTGTCTCTTCCATTTGAAAAAGGAGGTGGATGACTACAGGATCTTCCTTAGCAAACTAAGGTTGACCAAGGTGGGGGAAGCCATACATTATCCTATCACCACGGCACCTAATACAGGGCTTGGTGCTTATCCGGTACTGAAGTCCCCAGGATGGAGGAAAGGTCACTAACCCAGTAATCAAGAAACCTGACTCCTCTCCTGAATGACCTTGTCTCTTTCCCTCTGTGACTTATGTACAGAATGACAGACTCAGATTAAATTGCTGCTGAATTCAGAGCTGAAAAGGGCCATGGAAATTATCTAGCTTCATATCTTCATCTAACAAAGAAGCAAATGGAGTGTCAGAAAGGCTAAGATAACCTATGTGGGCAGTTAAGGCAGTTCTACTCAATTCAAGCAACTGTTAAACACCTAATGTGTCAGGGATGTAGAAACAGAACCGATCACAGCCCTGCTCTCAGTGAGATTACACTCTATTGGGTAAATATGGAGCCACATTTTCAAGGTCTCTAAGATTCCCTTCAGCTCTGACATTCTATGACTGATATATAGCAGATCATTTTTACCTAGTACTTTAAAGTTTTTAAAACTTCAGTACAACCCCTCAAAGTTAGAAGGTCGAATATTAACGTCTTTATTTTCACAGAAAAGTAAACAGACATTCACACTTCACAAGATGACTTGTGAAGGTCCCAGAGCTGGTGAGTGTCAGACTCTAAACCCAAGTATACCAACTTCAAGACCGGTGCTCTTTCCACTTTCCCACAGTATGATTCCCAATTTTCATTGAGTAGTTTATCGAGATTGCTTATAGAAACAGGTCGGAAAAAGGTAGAGAGAGGACAGGAAGGAAGAGACAGAGAGAAGGTGAGGTTGGGGGTAGAAATGGCGGGGGTATAAACTCCACCTTCTCCACCTCCCAGCACATCCCTGCTCACCCAGGCAGAATCGTTGAAGGGGAACTCTGGCAGCGATACTGTCATATACTCCTTTCTGGTGCACACAGCTACCACCAACATTCCAGCAGGTGTGAAGAAGGCCTCAAAGCCTGTACCACTGGGTGTGAAAAAGCTGGGCCGGGGACAGCCCCCATCGTGAGCTGTTGTCACTTTCCCTTCCCAGACAGAGTAAGCAGGGGAGGTGGCCCCTATGGACACCAGTGCCTTGGGGTATTGGTTCATCCAAGGCAATGGTGCCAATGCCCTCCCACTCGTGATCCACTGGCCCACATGCCACCCAAGCAAATAATTATATCCCCCTATCTACCACCCCGAATCTTATTCAACAAACACTTATTATATGCCTCCTAAGTGTAGGGCACTGTGTTTAGTATCAGGGAAAATACAGAGATGAAAGAAAACACAGTTCCTGTCAAAGAATCATAGGATTTGGAGCTGCGAGAGATCATAGAGATCATTTAGTCCAACCCTCTTATTTTCCGGAGGGAGAAACAGAGGCCCAGAGAGTAGAAGGCATTTACTCAGTCACACCTGTAGTAAGTAACAGGGACTCAAATTCTGGTCCTATGACTTGCCAGTGTTAGGGGAATAAGCTCTGGATTTAGAGGTGAAGAACATGTCCTGTAATCCCATCTCTGTTATTTCCTAGTTGTGCAGCTTTGGGCACTTCTCTCCGGACCTCTTTCCTTCTCTGTGCCCCTGAGACATCTCCCAACTCTAAATCTTAGGAAATATATTCAGTACAATTCTAGATTCCCTGTGTCCAGCCCTGACTGCAAGTTCTGAAATCACCTTCCCCTCTTCCTCCTCCTCCTCCTGCTGTCATGGGGCACAGATCATCACCACCCAGTCACATCCCACCAACTCCTCCCTTACCTGTACAGCTGCTTCCTCTTGAGCTGTGGGGAGCCAGCAGAGGGGAACATGGAGGATCCTCCCCTTTGGAGGCTGGGGGTGGGTGGCTCCTGATGAAGGCAGAGCCAGGCATGGAAGGAGAAGGCAGCCCCTGGCCACCGTTGGATAGAAGGCACCATAATGCCTGCCATGCTGGGTGTCAGGTCAAAGTAGCGTAGGGCCCGCTCTGGCCCCTTCTGACGGGCCATTCCTGACAGAGCCCTTATCACAGCAGCAGTGTAGGGATGGGCACCCTTGCCTGGCTCTGTCCAAAGCAGGCGGAAAAGGCGCCTCAGCTCCGCTGGCCTAAGGGAGACGCCCCCCAGGGCTTGCAGGAGTTCCAGGAGGTTCTCGGCTGCCTGACGTTTCAGCGCTGGCTCTGTTCCCAGTGCTTCCAACAGGTAGCTTACCAGGCCAGCTTTCACACACGTGGTGCGGCTAAGAGGGCCCCCATCACACAGAAGGCGGAGCCTCTCTGAAAGGTACACCTGAAGGTCACTAGAGGACAGGACTGGAAGCCACTGGGCCAGAATCAACAGGGGCTGCTCATTCCGAATGGGGAGGGGTGGGCAGGCACTGTAGTCCCCTTCCATAGCCTGTCAGGGTAGGGAAAAAAAAGTTAATCCCAGTGTAGTACAGTGGAAAAGACACTGTGGACTTGGAGTCCAAATATCCAGACTCAAATCCTGTATTTGCCACTTATTAGCTATAAGGTATTGGGCAGCTCATCCTTCTGGGCTTTAGCATCTCCATCTGTAGAAAGAAGAGGCCAGACCACATGGTCTATAAGACCTATGGTCTATAAGGTCTGTGGACCTCATCATCTACAAGGTCCTTTCCAGCACAAACATTCACCAATTCTAACATTTTTGCCTCTAACCCTCATGTCAGTCTTGTGAAGCCAGTCTTGGGGATGAGAGTGGGAACTTAATTTCTTTAGATTTCAGTAGGTTTTACTTGATTAATTTGGAGAGCACATTATAAAAGAAAGGGAGCATGTCACTAGCCCTTGAACTAGTGTGTCACAATTCTCCCAGCATTTAGAAGGAGGCATGAGGAACGAGAGGTGATTAGTCATGAAGTCAGAGCTTGGGGACACTATTAACACTGTAAGACAGACAGAGAAGCTGAGCTGGGGGTGGTGGGGTGGTGGCAGAAGGCAGTGACAACAGCCCTCAGGAGACACTAGCCTCTCTCCTTCTTTGAGGTTACTTGCACCTAGCACACAAATGGAGAGAGAGGGAAGCTTGGTTGTTATTTGGAAGCCAGTCCTCAACACAGTGATTTAGAGACCACTATAGAGTCTGATAGTGTTAGAAGAGGAAGAAAGGACACGGTAGAAAAAGGGAGAAAGAAGACAGCTGAGTGGTTGTGGAGATCACATATTCCTGAGATTTTTGCCTAGCGTGGGTGTGCACCCCTTGAGCTGTGAGTACCACTGTAGGGTGATGGGTGAGGAGAAGCAGAGATGAGTCTTGTGTGCCAGGCCAAGCTGATGAGCAGCCTGAAGTTTCAGGCAGAGATAGCAATCAACTAATCAATCAAGCATCATTTATCAGGTGCTGTGTGAGGCACAAGGGGAGAGGCCACAAAATAGTTCCAGTACAAAGCTTACAATCTAGCCAGGAGATTTGTGCATGTAGTGATTTTTTCAATTGTATTGTATACCTATCAAAGATACAATAAATCAATAGAAGATATTTTTTTTTTGGCAGAGGGGGATGTGGGGAGGCACTAGCAGCCAGAGGAAATAAGAAAAGGCTTCATTTTGAAAATGAAGCTGAGCCTTGAAGTGAGAAGACATTCTAGGTATTAACGGGCAGTCTATCTAAAGGCAAAGAGATGAGAAATGGTACTTAATAATAATTGTTGCTGTCATTTCTGTTGTTTCTGACTCTTCTTGACCTCATTTGGGATATAATGGAGTGGTTTGCCATTTCCTTCTCCAGCTCATTTTACAGATGAGGAAACTGAGGCAAACAGGGTTAAGTGACTTGCCCAGGGTCACCCAGCTAGTAAGTGTCTGAGATCAGATTTAAACTTACATCTTCCTGTCTCCAGGCTTGGGGCTCATGAGAAAGGCTAGTTAGCTAAACCAGAGCATGTATGAAGAGGAGTAAGATGTAACAAGGCTGTAATGGAAAGTTTAGGTGCAGGTTTTGAAGGGTCACTAGAATTTATTTTATAGGGACCTGTAACTTAAAGAAAATTTCCCTGGTAAGTAGACTAGACTGGGGAGAGACTTGAAGCAAGAAAACAAATTTAAAAAGCTGTGTGACTTGAAAGAAGAGAGCGAGAGGGGAAATGTTATGAATGTAAAAATAACCATCTGACCAATGACTGGATGGGGATGGGGTATGCGAGAGAGAGGTGTCAAGGATGACACAGAGGGCAGAAACCCAGACGACTGGGAGAAGAATGGTGAGCTAAGTCAGACTTCTCTCTGTCTCTGAAAGCCGCCTGACTCAAATGCCACTTCAACCAGGGAGGCTCTTTGGATTCCACCCGAATGGTAATGATGACCTGTACCCCTCTAATGCACTAAAATGTCATCCTCATTTTTGTCTCATCTCCCTAGTAGATTATCAGCTTCACAAAGATAGGGATTGTATCTTATCTAACCTTTACGTCTCCTCCAGCACAGGTCTCTAAACACGGTATGTTTTTTAAATGAATAAGATCCCTTCTCCCTCTGATGTTGCAAAAGCTCCTTTTCAGCTCTGATGGTCTGTGAGTCAGTCAAGCTATGAAACACTACGAGAAACACTAGTGGGGAAATCTGTAGTAGTGTCTCACCATAGAACCAAATTCCCTCAATTCAAAAGACTCAGTGAATTAGTTCAATATTATTTGACAAGTAAAACTTTCTTATTTATTATTAATAGGATCATAGACTTCAGATTTCAAAGGGACCTTGGAAGTCATCAGGTCCAACCTTCTTATTTTACAGATGAGGAAAATGAAGTCAGTACGGGGAAAGTGACTTCTCTAAGGTCACACAGGCAGAGAGTAGCAGTCAGGATTACAAACCAGGTCTCTAGAGTCCGAATCCAGTACGTGTCTGACTAAACCATAAAACCATCCTGAAAACAAAACCAGCCTCACTGAAATCCACACAATTCTCCACTCAGGCTGCTACCATTTGCCAGATGAAGAAACTAAACTAGAACCCAGGGAAGAAAATTAATTTGTTTATGTCACATTACATAAATTATATTATATGGCACCAGACTAGGATTCTTAGATTTCAAGTCTCAATTCTGCCATTAAATACATAAACACATCTATCTATTTGTATGATTTATACATATAATATATCCATATATAAAATATTAATGCAATTTGAACTTATTAAAAGCTTCTAGGGAATCCTAGATATGAGGGGCTGAATAAACACTGATTAAATGAATTAATGGATAGTTGAATGAAGAAACAGATGTCTTCATTATAACCAGACAGTATCTAAGGTGGGAAAAACAGAGACAATAAATGCATACTTTCTGGATGCCAACCATTGCACATGACCACTCCCACCCACCCTTATCTTGTAAAAATTCTGCATGTGTGCCCTATGTGGGATACAGGTAGAGTTCAGCGACTGGTGAAAATTGGACAAGACAAGGTAGCTCAGGTGAAACTTACAGAAAATTCGCAAATTTCACTAATCAGTGTCTGACTGATAATAGAAACCTCATCATTCCTCCATCCCTTTTCCCATTTCCATTTTCTTACCATGTTGAGCAATTCCTGGAGAAGTCTTCTTGTGGGTGGACCTTGGCTCTTCAGAACCTCATACAAGTGGGAATAGCCAATTCTCTCCTTAAACACCTCCTGAAGGAACAATTTTATACAATAAATTCTAAAGAAAAACAACTTTGAGAGAACTCTTTCAAACTCTTTGAGAACTCTGATCAATGCAAATGACCATCCCTAATTCCAGAGAGCTAACGATAAGGCATGCTACTCACCTCTTGATAGAGGAGAAATGGATTCTGGGTAAAGAATTAAGACGATATAATGGGGATATGGCCAACACGGGAAATTGTTTTGCTCAATTATTCATATCTTTTTTTTTTGCAAAGATTTTGTCTTCCCCCACTCACAGCGGCAAAACAGTAAAGTGGGAGATTGAAAAGAGATTTTTATTAACAAAGAAACTTAATTTTTTAAAAAAGAGAATGAGAGTTGGAAGAAACCTCATATGGGGATGTGACCCACAGTTTAAGGAGCACTGAAAGGGCCATGAGTGGAAAAAGTGAAAGAAGCTCTAATCTAGTTGAGTCCATACATGAAAAAATCCTCACTATAACTTATCTGACAAGTACTTGTCCAGCCTCTGAGACTTGAGGACCTCAGAACATGAGGAGACACCCAAATCTTCAACAAGTCATTCCACTTTTGGCCAGGTTTAGTTCTTAAGAAGACTCATGGTTTGTAATGACTTTTGAGACCTGTCTGACTCTTTCAACCTTGACTGACTACGTGGTCTTCTTGTCCATTATATGCCCTGATCTTTGCTATCTGAATGCATCTTGTTTCTGGATTAATCACTGGGTCCTAGATCTTTAGCTCTGCTTATACCCCTTTTAGAGTCTCTTGACACAGAGATGTCTGAGCAAACAGAGAAGGACTCAAAAATATAACTATTCTTTTGACAGAGTCAACACTGCCCACATTCTTTTATTCTTTGTGCCCAAGACTTTCAGGTGGCTTACAACAAAGCTTGGCACACAAGACCCTCTAGGTATATGCAAAACATAAACAGATAAGGAAAGTCATATAGGACCACCAGAAAGAACTCCTGTGATATACTTTTCTGATATCAAGAGGTCTCATCTATTTCTCTTCCACCATCAACATAGTCAGTCACAGTATAAAATTCTATTTAGGAATACTAGCACAGCTTCAGAGTAGGAAAAAGTTTGGTAAGATTTCTTTATGGATAACGATAGCAATGGCTCCCTTATAAGCCAACGCTAAGGTGCTCTGCCTCCCTGGTTGTACTAACACTTTTCTTATCTCTCTGTCCAATCCCATACTCTTAGTCCTTCCTTGTTGTGCCTGTTCACCATGCAGCCGTAGCCCACTACAGTCCACCCCACTCTTGGCCCTTGCCCAGCAGCCGCAGGAAGCACCCCAAGATGTCTCCCATGTCTTGTCCTGTTCAACAGAGCCCTACCTTGGCAGATGGAGAGTTGCTCATGATGGAAGTAAGCACCCTGACAGCATGGACAGCAATGGCATCAGTGTCTTTGTCCAGCACCTTCAGGGTAAGGAGAAGGAGTTAAGCTGTAAAGGACTAGGAGTTCACAGAGTTCTTTGCTCCCTCCTTATCCAGTCACTTGGTCCCCAGAGTCTAAAGTCTTTGGGGGATTGGGAGATTATGAAGTGGAAGGGGATGTGTGCTCCCCCTAAAAGATGACAAAGGAAAACTTTCTGAAAACTTTCCCGGGGAGAGAGAACTGAGATCCAATGTCCTATCTTCTCATTCTGTCCTAGTTATCTCAGATCATCAGCCAGGTCCAGAAAGGAAATAGCTGGTCCTCTGCAGATCCAAAGCCTTCTTCTGTTCAGTGCTGACTGAAGAGATCTGGTATCCATGGGATAGGGCAGACATGACCCACAGAACCTTGATGCTGAAGCCCATGCCAGGAGAAATTAGGCTGAGATCGAGAGATAGGACCAGGTGCTTGGGTAGTAATACTGGAATTCTTGGTGCCACAGGCATGCTCAGTGACCAATTCCCAATATGATTCAGAACACACAGGCAATGAAGTACCAGGGGAAAATGGGGAGGTTGGGATTTGTGGGTTGTCTTATTGGGAGACTAGAGACTCATTCCCTGAGCCAGCTAGACCTTTGATTCCAGGAAGGGTTCTGCCTCTCCCTACCCCCAAGACTTCTGTTCAGTTCCCATTTCTCTGGACTTCTGTCTTCTCCTGCAATACCCTCCCCTACACCCTTCTTCCTCCTGCCCAATGTATGCTGATCTTATCTACAATCAAAGAAGCACATGAATTGATTCCTCCACCGATTCTAAACAAGCAGGGAAATGGGGAGGGAGGGGAGGATAGAGAAATGGAGAATAGATTCTAAATTTGGCCAGAAGCGGGGAGCTCTCGTTATCATGACCTTCAATTCAATCTTAAGAAACTTGTTGGATCATGCCTTGCTTGGGGAAAAGAGCCCAATTGAGAGGCTAATACTACTACCTCGTTTAATAAGTTCACCTATTCCCTCCTAGTCAACCCTTCTGTGAAAATAATGATATCTTAGAATCCAAAGGGATCCAGACTCCCCAGATTCACAGGAATTTGAAGATGAAGGGGTCTTAAAAGATTCAAACCAACCCCCTCACTTTACAGAGAAGGACACTGAGGCCCAGTTAGGATAAGTAACCTGCCCAACACCTAACTGTTAACGAATGGCAGAGCTGGACTTGAATCTAGTTTGTGGCTACTGATGAGCTCCCATCTCCCACAAACAGTATCTTCTCTGGCACAGAAAGATTCCTATTTTTCAGACAAAGGCATTTTTCTCCTGAACAGCAGGAGAAGCAGTGGGCAGTAGAAAGGGGTTGGATGACTTCATCAGTAGGGCCAAGCAGATTGACCAGATTTGTACCATTTGGTCTCAGAGCAAAGGACTAAGAGCGAAAAGGGAGACGTTACAGAGAGGCAGACTTTAGCTCAATGAGGAAAAAACTGCTGAGAATTCAAGTAGCACAAAGGGATATGGGCAGCCTCATGAAGAAACGAGGTCCTTCTCCACAGAGGAGAATTATTGGGAATGTTGTACGTTAGACTGGACACTCTTCTAGCTCCAAAACTCTGCAGTTCAATAATCCACCAACCTGAGATGCTTTTGACCCCAGAAGCCAGTTCCTGTGAATGTATGACTTGGCGTTGGGGTTAGAACATAGCTGGAGTTGGGGACATGAAGGACGGTTAACAGGGAAAGGATGAGACAGAGAGAGGACCAGGGGAATCTGGAAGGAAAACCAGTTTCATTCACCACCATGCATGGCCAGGACACACCACCAGCCACCGCCAGACCCACACTGGGGATGCCAGCACTGGAACTCCCCCACCCCAGGGGCCATGAGAAAATCTCGTGTTGGGAGAGATTAAGGGTCTTCCCTTGGGTTTTAATGTTGACCTACCACCCTCAATTTGGGGCCATTTCATCCTGTCCTTTCCTGCTAACAATCTACTCCGAAATACTCTCAGCCTCGGTAGGGCCCTGCGGGAGGGCAAATGAACTTGGCACCCAATCTGGTAAACATAGAACTTCACCTGTCCTCAAAAACATAGGATAGTGTGTGTGTGTATGTGTGTGTATGTATGTGTGTGTATGTGTGTACGTGTGTACGTATGTGTGTGTATGTTTGTGTGTGTGTATATGTGTGTATGTGTGTGTATGGGCGCACATGCACACATAGGTTGAAGGTGCACATGTTAGGCTCTGTCATTTCTGCCTTACAACAAGAACACTTTACAATTTATAGCCCTGTGAGGTTGTTGGCACAAGTATTTTCTCTATTTTAGAGTTAAATAGAAAAACTGAGGCACAAAGGGGAAATGGCTTGAGTGATGAAGTCAGCCGGCTAGAAGATGTTGGAGGTGAAGTCCCTCAGCCTGAGCTCCGTCCTCATTCCACTACAGGCGTGGGCCTGTTCTCTCCACACATATTGTTGATGAATGAAAAGGATGAGACAACCCAAAGCAGGGCTAATCAAAGATCTACCACATTATCAGACTCGGGGCATATGACGCAATACTTCTCTGTTGTGAATACAACACATACAATACAATTTTCACATATTGTCCTTATTCTCACTGACAGACTGAGTTTTCCTCCACTGAAGTCCTGATCCATTGTCTTACAGTGTCATAGGGGGCTTTGCCCTGGTAAACCCTACCAAGCTAGAGGGACTCCAAGTCTGACTGACCAGGGACGGTGAAGGACCAGCCACAATGAGTGCAAAGAGGTGGCTTAGGATCCCACTGATTACCAGGTGACTGGTTTTGTTTTTGTTTTAAAGCAGATATAATTCCTAAAACTTCTAAGTTGTGCTGGGGCTAGCTCTGTGCCAGCTGAGAGGAGAGCATGACTCCCAGTTTACCAGGGATGAGCAGACAATGGGGAAAAAGCATCCTGGCAGCACCAGAGGTGCCCCTTGAGGTTGAGAAACAAGGTCAGTATTACAATGACCCTGAGGACAAAGAATTCTTCTGTTTCAAGGGATCTGTGACTTTACATAGGCAGGGATTTCATTCCTTTGATCTAGAATGTTACATCCTCCACTCAGTAGCCTTCTTAGACAACAGGTCTACAGTGACTTCCTATGGTATCCGGCATAAAGCACAACTTCTTAGCCTAGGATCTAAAGCCTGCCACAATCTGACTCACCTATTTCTATTCTTCATTTCACATCATTTTCCTTTGATATCTCTATCTCTTATTTTTCCACTTGTGTTCTCCTTAGCCCCTGAGAACAGACTGGTAAGGGATTCGAACTCGGCACTCATGTTGTATTACTGGCAAAGAGGATAGCCAACTGCAACCAACATGAAGTCTTCTCTGCTTTGCTAGCGTGGGGCAGGGAACACAGGATTTGGGGGTGGGGAAGTGGTGCTGGCATCTCCAGTTGGCCCCGAAGCTACCCCAGGAAGCCCAAACCAGCACATCAAGCAGTACCTTCTGAATATCGAGCTCGGTCAGTAACTGAGTGGCGAGATCATTGCCCCCTTCTGGGGCCACTGGGCTTCTAGCCCGCAGGTAGAGCTAGCGGAAGGAGCAACAGGCCAATGTGAAAAGAGGAGGAGAAGCAGGGTAGGGGATGGGGAGAAGGAGGTAAGGCAGAAAAAGGAGAGAGACAGAAAATGAGTTATAGCAGAAAACCTGGCTGTCAATATTTTCTCCCTCATCAAATTTTCTTAGAATGCCAGCTGGATCTCTGTGTGTGTGCACGCGCATGCATATGTGTGTTACTACTCCTAAGAAAATGTAAACTTCCTGAGGGCAAGGCCTATGTTATATTTCATCTTTACATCTCTGGTGCTAAACTTAGTACCTTGTACATAGGATGTGCTTAATTAATGTTTGTTGGGGGAAAGAAAATTGAAACTAAATACCGTGGAATACAATGACCAGGCTTGGTCCCAAAGAAGGGCTATGAGAAGGCACCTCCCCCACTGCCCTACAAAGGGGGAAGGTCAGGGGGGGGCGAGAACTGCATATGTCAACTATTCTAACACCCTGGTTAATTCTGCTGAACTGTTTGGGTTTTTTTTTCATTCTCTGTTATAGAGGACACCTTTCTGGCGGGGGCAGGGAAAGATATATGAGAGATGAAAGTGATGTAAAAACAAAGGAACAGCAGCCAATCATTTGAAAACTAAATGTCTGTTGTAGCTGAGTTGCCTTTAAGCTGTGAGCACAGCCGTTACTACAACCATCACCTCCAGTATAGCTTAAAGTAGCTGAGGTTCAGCCTGGAGGCAATGAACCATGCGTGGGGAGACATACAGTTGGGCCCCACTGGCCACAGCAGCTGCACTGGGGGGCAGCATGACCAGATACAGCTAAGGCAGAAGAAGGTCCATCACAAGGACTGGTGGACTTAATTAGGGCAAACTTTATGCCCATGGGTGGATTTAGCAGCTCACAGGTGAGCACATGGGTCATGAGAAGTCACCACCACCTTGAATGTGCTTCAGAGGAAGCCACTCCCCTGATGTATCTCTCCTCCAGCGGACTAAGGGCAGGGAAAAGGGGAAGGAGTAGAGAAGTTGTGTGTCCAGGCATCTGGTATCCCATGGCAGCATCTAGTACTGTCCTACTGGGTCAAGGGATCAGCTTTCTGTGCCAGGCGAGGCCATACTGTGACGAGAAGACAACTTTTACTACATTTCTGATGCACTTCTGGCTCTGAGATTCTGCCCCATAACTGCAAGGGTACATTGTGAGAATCCAAATGGAATAATTTCCATTGTGAAGTTGGCATGTAGTAACACAAAGAACTTTTCAAATGTATCTTATTTGATTCTTACAACCACCCTGGGCAGAAGGTGCCATCAGCCTTAATCCCTACCTCCACTTAATTCCATGTATTCTTAAGGGTCCTGGTACTCCTCTCCCTGGCAGCAGGCAGCCAGCAGCACAGAGCTGAGAGGATGTGCCCCAGAACTCTAGGGACCAGTGTAAAGAGGCCTGACCAGCAAAACATCCAAAGGTTCAGAGATGGGTATGTTACCAAGGAGCAGATTGGAGAGAACCTGGAATCCAGAAAGAGCATATTCACCTATATGATATTCCAGCTCACTAAGGGACTTAAAGGCTAAAGATCGTGGTGTGTGTGTATGTGTGCACGCGTGCGTGTGCATGTGTGTGCATGTGTGTGTCTACATGTATGTGTGTGCACGTGCTACTCTGCTTCTCTCTCAGAATATAAGCTCCTTGAAGGTAGTGATTGTTTCCACTTCTCTCTCTAAATCTCTAGAACCAGCTGACTACAGCGTATTACCCCTATAGTCACTTAATATCTATCAAGTAGAGATTACAGTATAACCCTTTCATTTTACAAATGAGAATACTCAGGTGGAATGACTTGCTTGAGGTCACATGGAAGGCTACTAGGAGAACTGGAACTCAAACTCAAGACACATGGGACAACAAAGAAAAGGATGAAGGATAGGAGAGAAGGCTAGAGGAAAGATGGGAAAAGGTAATACACCTAAGTGTGTGGTTCTACCCCTGACTCCCAAGGGGCTAGTCATAAACCACTCACATAAGTCCATCTGTCTATCCCAGCACTGCAAAAGAAGAAAGAAAAAAACATAGAAACATAGAAAAAGAGGGATAAGAAGAGAAGGAAGAAGGCACATTGGGCTCCCCGTCCAGGGGCACTGCCAAAAGAAAGAGGCTGAAAGGAGTCAGGCAGGGAATTCCCAGGTGCTGAACTCACCAAATCCCCAAGCCCAGTGAAGTCACTAGGGTCAGGCCCTTGCCTTGAAGCAGACCAGGGATCTGACCCTCGTAGATGATGGTGCCCACTCCCACAGTCCTCTAGCAAGAGAGCTCCCATTACCTGCCATGATCCTCCAGTGATACCACAGGGGAAGCTGAGGCAGGTGGGCACTAAGGGTGGGAGCTTTGGGAAAGCCTCAAGCAGAAGGCATGCACCTCTACCCATGGACTGAGCCCTATCATTGCCCATCCCACCGCCCCAAGTCAGACCCCTACCTTGCTATTTTGAATGAGGCGCGTGATGTGTTCAAAGCAGTTGTTGCTAAGGAAGACAGCTTGGAGGACAGGGCGGTCAGCACAGTCCAGCATCTCTGGAATGGCATCTGGAAAGGGGCAGAGAGAAAAGGAAGATAAAAAAAGCCAGGATTCAAAAAAAAATCTTACGGTCAAGAGGACTAGGCTCCATCTAATAAGGTGTAATTCAAATAGAGAAAAACAAACTTTCACACCAGGGTTCAAACCATCAACTTCACAACTATAAGATGGCAGAGGTGTGGGTATAAAGCAGTTTATCTGAAAACGATCAGAAGGGTTCAGTGGCCTGCAAGTTCAGTATGACTCAACAGTGTGTCACAGTAGATAAGGAAGTCACTGCTACGCTGGGCTGTGTTAAGACATGAACAGGAATTAGAACTAAAGAGGTGAATTTTGCTTTCATCTGCCCTAGTCAGATCAGATCTATGTTCAGTTCTGGGCACCATGTTTTAAGAAGCACACTAATAAGTTGGAGAGAGTCCAGAGATGCAATCTGGGATGGGGGAGAGCCTTCAGTTCCTTCTGTAGGAGGGCTTGAGATCTTTAGCAAGGAGAAAATTTGGGGAACAAATGATAGCTGTCCTCAAGCACTTGAAGGCTGGAATGTGGACCGACAATTCCATGGTTCTGCTCAGGCCCAGAGGGCAGGACTGGAAGCTGCAAGAGGCAATCTGAGAACTGAAGGAAAAACCTTCCTAACAGTGTAGTGTGTAGTGGGGTTAGTAACCGTGTATCTGTCATCTGAGACTACCCTAGCAAAGGGAGAAGTTCACTCATCAATAGGAGGCCAGTGACCAGGGAGATGGAAATTTTGGCCCCAGAAACACATGGAGAGGTCTGGGAAAAGATCTAGAGAAGGTATGTTATATTGGTAGAGGAAAGCCCCACACTGATGAAGTCAATTAAGTATTCAAATGTAAAATACAACTCTTCATAAATTTATGAATGATATAAATGACTCTTTCTAAAATTGCGGCCAATCCCTGACCTAGATTATTTTTTTCTTACTGGCCTAGAGTCGACTCTCCCTCCTCTCCACCTCCTTTCCATCTGGAAAAATCAAAAAATTAAACCTAGCACTTCACATCCCCCAAACTCCTCAATGAGGCAGTGAAGGTAAGGGCTGAGGGCTAGACGTTAATTCAGACTCCAAAAAGATCTCAACAAGCTAGAACCCATTAAGAGAAACGTGTATAAGGGCAAATATTAAATCCTGCACCTGAATTTTAAAAAAAACAACCATAAGAACAGGAAGAGGAAGACGACTGGACATCAGCTGCAGGCAGGCAGGCAGGCGGAAAAGCTTGCTAACATTCAAAACTATCTCCAAGTGGAATGGGCTGCCTGGAGAGTGAAGGGTCCTTATGCCCTGAAGGTCTTCAGACAGAAGCGGGATGACTGCTTCTCAGGGACATCGTCAAGATTTCTGCTCAGGTATGGGCTGGGTTAGATGCCTTCTGGAATGCCTCCCATCTCTGAGATTCTACAAAGACTTGGAGATTCCAAAAGCGTCAAGGAGTAGAAATACCATTGGTCAGGGAATCAGGAGATCCAGGTCCAAGACCCAGCTAGAGCACTAAGTCACAGTGTGGCCATGGACAGGTAGCCTAACCTCTCTGGGCTTTAGTGTCTAAGGCCCAAGTTGGAGCGGGGAGAAGCAGTCCAGGGAACTGTGGCTGAGTGCCTATGGCAGATCTTGTTTCACTGCTTCACCCTTGCCTTAAGATGGTGATACTGTGCCACTCAGAGAACCTAGCCTTCGGGCAAATGAGTGCCAGGCATTTCCCTTCCCATATCCCTTTCCCTAGGGTAAAGTTCTAGATTTTACATACCAAGCATGTTGACGCGGAGCATGATAAGGCCTTCTTCTCCACCAGTAGGGCTGGGGATGGGACTATTGGCCTGGGTGGTGGCTGGGGGTCGGTCTGTGTTGAGGACCCGGAAATATCCTTCCAGAAGGGCCCGGAGTTCTGGGCCCCGCTGAGAGGCACCACTGGCATGGAGGAGGTGTACAGCTCCCACTAGCCCCCGAAGGGCCAGTTGCAGGAGCTGGGGGTCCTGGGAGGGGCTGCCCCAGCTGCGAAGCACCCCCAGGAGTCCCTCCACAGATGCTGGGGTGACAGCAGCCAGTGCATTCTCCTGGATTGGGGGAAAAGGATCACAGAGGGTATTAGACACAGAACACACCTGCCTCCCAACTCCAAGGTCTAGAGCTCCAAGGATTAGAGAAAAATTTCTGTAATTCCTCCCTTCAATTAACCTACTCTATCCCCTCCCAGAATGATCTCACACTCCTCTCTGTTCTCTTCTGGGATAGGTACAGGATAGAATGTAGGATTATAGGATTTAGAGTTACATGGGACAAAGATCATTTAGTTCAAGGTTTCGTAACTTTGGGTCCATAGGCAAAAAAGATGAAGAACTTCCAACCCCTTATTTTACAGATGAAGAAACTGAAGCCAGAGAGATTTGCGTGCCTTGGTCAGGGCTACCCAGGCAATACGTAGCAGAACAAGGCTTAGAACGCAAACCTTCTTAACTCTAAATCTCATGTTCATACCATCATGATGGATGATTCAAGATACCTCAACCCCCCGCCCTGAGCTGTGCCCCACTTTAAGCAAAGCTGAGGAATGAAAAGCAACCTTTACACAATAGTTGGTCCTCCAAGACTGATTATTCTGGTTAGAAAGAATTACCAAGACCCTTAAACTAGGATAATTTAACCTTTCTCGCTTCGGTTTCCTCACTTGTAATGAGGAAAATAGTATCCACATCACAGGATTATTGTGAGGCTCAAATGTGATAACATAATCAAACATATACAAACACATACAAACATATACAGAAATAAAACGCTTTTAAAAATTCTGAGTGCTGTTAGGTTTGGATTCTGTTTACAGATAGGGTAACTATCCTGAGAAATCTTCCCTGAGCCCTCTAGATCTTGGTTCTCACACTATCTGGACCTCCTCTATGTGGAGCAAGACCTGCCTCTGGCAGGGTGTATCCTTAAGGGAGTTAAGGATGGTTCCAAATCTCCTGCCTGTATTCCAAAGGAACCCTTGCATCCTATTATCCAGGGTTTAGAGAATATGGCTGGAGGCTTCTTTTGATCTCCTTTAGGAGGTTCTAGGTGGGGAGAGACCAGAGGACTCAACTGACCTCTTTCCATCAGGATCTTAATCCACCCAAAAATACAGAACACAGAATGCCAGAACTGTGAGAATGCTAGAGCTGAAAGATCCCTTTGAAAATACAGAATATTAGATGTGAGAGGGGCCCTGAAATACAGAGGCAGTGAAGGTAAGGGTTGAGGGGTAGACACTAAATCAGA
>CM053769.1:10516517-10591300 GCA_028658325.1 Potorous gilbertii | reverse complement strand
ATTTTGTATCCCCCATTAGACTCTGAGTTCCCCAAGAACAGAGACTTTTGCCTTTCTCTGCATTCCCAGGACTTAGCACTGCCCCTATAACATAGTAAGAACTTGGTAAATGTTTGTTGACTATCAAGTAAAGTAAAAATAAAAATTCATATATAAAGAGAGATAAACAAAATAACATTATTCTTAGAGGAATCAGAGACAATAAACCATTTGAATATTAAACTCATATGCACCAAATGGCAAAGCATATAAAGTCCTAAAGGAAAACTTAACTGAACTGCAAGACACAGATAGTAAGAAAGAAACAGTAGGAGATTTTAATGTTCCTCTCTTTCTGGGCTGAACACAACTTAACAGGAAGACAAAAGGGAAAATATAATGGTGGGGAAGAGAAAAGATTTACAGATGAGATTTTATCGGAGTATAAGGAAAAATTTTTCAAACACTCAGAGCTCTGCAAATGTAAAATAAACTGCCTTGAGAAGGTATTTAGAGTCACTGAAAGCTTCCAAATAGAGACCAGATGACCATTTGTCATGGATGTTGTCTGCATCACGAGGTCTGCAACCTCGCTGTCATCCTTGATTCCTCATCTGCACTCATCCCACGCAGCTAATCTGTTGCCAAATGTTATCATTTCTATCTCTACAAAATCTTTCATCTATGCCCCCTTCTCTCCACAATTGCAGCCACATCCTGATTAAGGCCCCATCACTTCTCTCAGGGACTACTATATACTACATCAGTCTCCTAGCCGGTCCTTCTGCTTCATACCTCTCCCTGCTCCAATCCATCCTCCACGGAGCTGCCAATGTAATTTTCCTGATGGGTAAGTCTGACCATGTTTCCTTCTCAAAATAAACTGGTGGCCCCCTCTGGCCTCTAGAATCAAACATAAACTCCTGTATTTGGTGTTTAAAACCTTTCACAAGACAGTCCCAAACTCTGACCTTGTTATACATGACTTCCCTTTATGCACTCTCTGCTTAAGTCAAAGTGGCGCTATTTCTTACACATGATACTCATCTCCCTCCTCCATGCCTTTGCAGTGGCTGTCCCTCAAGCCTAGAAAGCACTCACTCTTCCTCTCCACCTCAAAAAATCCTAGATTTCCTTTAAAACTCAAGCTAATACCACCTTTTATGTTTACCCTTTTCTGATGCCCCAGCTGCTTTTCCCTGTCCTCCAAATCTTGCATTTATTTTGCATGGACTTCTATATGTACATGTTATCTCCACCAACTGAGTATAATCTCCCTGAGAGCAACAATTGCTTTACTATCCTCTTCATGTGACCAGAACCTGGCTTATAACAGGCACTTAACAAATGCTTGTTGATTGACTGACTCCGGCAGAAGTTGGACCGAAAGACAGATATCTAGTCATTTCCCTTCTCTAGGTCTCAACTTCCTCACCTGTAAAATGGGGCTAACAGTGCTCACACTTCCTAACTCAAGAGAGTTGTTGGGAGGAAAGCCTTTTGTAGAGTACTACTTTATAAAGTGTGATGAAGTGACCTCCGAGTGCCCTATCATTCTACGACCTGGGTTCAGACAGTTCTGGTTCTTATCTGCCATGACTTGACCACGAGCATGTAACTTCCCCTTTGCCAACTTCCTCACTGGCAAAATGGGAAATATCACACTTGTGCTTCCTATCACACAGGGAGGACAGGAGGAAAAGCACACTGTAAACCTGCCAACACCACAGAAAGTTCAGCTACTAAGGCAAATACACACACACACACACACGCACGCACACACATATACATACACACATTTTATTTTCCCCAATTACATTAAAACACACATATACAATTTAACTTTTAAAATCATAACAATTTTTAAATATTTGGGGTTTTTTTGAAGTTTTCAGTTCCAAATTCGATCTCTCCCTCCTTCCTTCCCCTCCCTACTCCCTGAGACGGTAAGCAATCAGATACAGTTTATACATATGCAATCATTTAAAACATTTCCATTATTAGTGCAATTATCCCTACAGATTACTTTAAGATATTTCTATGACCAGAGGGGCAAGCACCTGATTTGGAGTCAGGGGACCTGAGTTCAAATTCTAACTCTGCTACTTCCTACCTACAGGAAATCTCACGGCAAATCACTTCCCCTTCCTTTTCCTTCCTCCCTAGCTGTATGATCTTGGGCAAGTCATGTAACCTCTTGCCTCGGTTTCATCAAATGTAAAACGCAGATAACAAGAGCACCTACCTCCAGGGTTGCTGTGCAGATCGAATGAGATAATATTTTCATAGTGCCTGAGTTCATGGAACTCAGTTTCCTCCTCTGTAAAATGAGGGGGTTAGACTCAGGGGTCTCCAGAGTCCTTTCCAGTTTCAAAGCCTATAACCTTATTAAATGAATGGGTGACTGTTGAATGATTGATGAATGAATAACTAAGAGGAGAAGTGGAAGGGAGAAGGAGAAAGGAACAAGCATTGATTAAGGGACTGCTCTGTGTTAGGCATGTGCTAAGCACTTCACAGATATCTCATCTGATCTTCAACAACCACGGAAAGTAGGTTACTACTGTTATTTCCATTTTACAGTTAAGGAAACTAAGACAGACAGAGGTTAAGCGACCTGCCCAAGGTCACAGCTAATATAAGTGGTTTAGGCTAGATTTGAACTCAGGTCCTCCTGACTTGGGACTCGGAGCTCCATTTACTGCATTACTAGATGCCTTCTCACCAGCAGGAGAGAATAGAAAAAAGAGAGGAAAAAAAAGCATTGGACTCACTTTGAAAGAAAGTGCTGAAGTCCTTCGGCAGAGCTGCTGGAGCAAACTTGTACTTGCTCTTCTCCTTGGGGCTCACAATTTCCCTAAAGGAAGAGAAAAAGGAAGGAGCCCCTGAGACTGGGAGTTGGAAGAAGGGGCTGTGGGTGCAGGTAACACACCGAGGGTTCCTCCGAACCCTGCCTATATGTCCATCACACCTGATTTCTATCCTCAAATATATGCCCCACCACCACCCACCCACTAGGGCCGCAGAAATAATCACCCAGCCAGGTCCTCCAACCAGACCCTCTTCCAAGGGAAAATACTCCTAAGAAACCACCTCCTTCAAGGGACCCATCAAAATCTGATGAATGGGGATGATAACCTCAACTCTTCAGATCAAAGCCTAATGGCTCACTCTACAACAGATATTTATCATACCTTCTCTACTCCCACCCCTCAAAAAAAGAGAGGGAAGAAAAGTCCTGACATGAGTTCCATAGATCCTATCCTTACTTAACCCTTTAATTCCCCATGGCCAAACCTAGAAGTAAAAACTCCTCAATCTGGAATCCAAGGCTTCCAATACTCTCCCTCCATGTTACATTCTACCTTCACCAGACTGGTAGACGCCTTGTCTCATTGTTCACTGACTGTACCATGCTTATTCTCCACAACGTACCTTTCTGACACCACTCTACTCTCCTAGTTCTTCCTTCAAGGTCTAAATCATTCATTCAACCAGTCAGTAAGTCAGCAAGTCATCTAATAAACACCTGTTAAGTGCTTCCTTAGTTTCTAGGGTACCAAGGTCTTCCTTCCTGCCCTGAGACTATTGCAACAGTATCCTATGTCTTCTTCCCCTCACAAAAGAAACTAAACCACCTTCAGTCTAACCCACTGGACTTCAGGGTCTGCCTGATGGAATGTTCCTGGAATTCGGAATTCATCACGTCTGCAGTGACTTTGCTCAAAGATCTATAGCAGCATCTGTGGGCTCCCAAGCACAGCTGGAGTTCAATCCATTTCCCCCATTTTCCAGTCAAACTAAACTTCCTTCTCAACATTCAGCCCCCAAGCCTTCTCACCCAGGCTTTTGTGTGTCCGAAATGTCTTCCCTCCCCATTTCCATCTGCTAGGTTTCTAAAGAGATTCTAAAGCCTATCTCCGAAAACACTCTTCTCCAGGAAGCTTGCTCAATCACCCCCCAGCCTGAGAGCATTCCCCATCAGAGCTCAAATCATGCATTGCTGCTCTCCCAATATTAACCCTTGTCCTGTAATAGCACATACGATAATTATCTGTGTTGACTGTGCTTCTCCCCTCATTAAATTGTGCTCTCCACGGGGCAGGGACCATGTCTCGGCTAAACTCTATGCTTCCCCAGTGCTGAGCAATGTTTGGTACACAGCAAGGACCCACAAAATGTTCGGTTTTGCTTTAACAATTGAGTGGATGACATTTAACATGTATGTGACTGCCCTGGAGTAAGTCACAGGAACCACTCTGGGCCTCAGTTGTTCCATTATAAAATAAGGGGGTTAGATCAGAGGGCCCCTAAGGTCCTTCCTTGCTCTAGAATCTGGATGAACAAATCACAGAACCTCAGCATGGGAAGGAACCTGAGAGGCCCTCTGGTTCACCCTACACACCATGAATCTGCTGTGAATAAGGTAAGGCGTGGTCCCCATCCTCAGATAGCTTAAGGCCTTAGTCCTTCCTGTAGAAAGAGCCTCCCTGCCAGGACTCAGGCTGCAATGACCCCCTTTTTCAGGGTTCTCTTAGTACTCAGTGTCTCTAGTTCCCCTTTAGGCAGTGCCCGGTTATCATTCGTTTTCTCTACCTGTGTGGTGGCCCCAGGCCAAGTGGATAGGCCCTGAAGGCAAGACCCTGTGTTCTCCTTCTACTTCACTGAGTTTCTACCACCACCATCACCACCCCCAAAGGCCCAGTATAGTGCTGGACATAGGGAGGGGTGGGGTAGGATGGGAGGGGTTGTTGTTGCTACTTTCCGATTGGCATAATCACAGTTCCTTGGCCCTTCTTTCTCCACCCCACATACATACTGAGAGTCCCTCTATGGCCTTCCCACCCTCTCCTGCCAGTCTCACCCACTCAGCTGCCGTCTCCAGGTCTGATAGGGATCGAAAAGGCACTCCAGAAGATGGAGGGCATGAAGGGCCACACTCTCCAGCTGAGATCTGCAGGGGCTGTCAGGGGCTGGGGCACCTCTCTTTAGCTGGAAATGGAAGGACAGATTACCAAGTCAAAGAGGGTATTGGGAGGGCAACAGAGTTTCCCTGAACTGAACCAGGCAAGGTCACCAAGCAGCCAGGTGTTGTACCCTCCATAAATCTGGTCTTCACAAATGGACCAAGAGTTCCCACTGTCCCCTGCACAGTTCAGCATTGGACTGGGCACAGGGATCATTCAACCAGCACTAGCTAAGATTTTCAGGCCCCAGAACAATTAGGAACTTTCAGATACACATTCACAACATCCACAATCACACAATGGCACACACATATTTTTTGGGACAAGATCTGTGATTTAATTGGTATGGGGAACTTCAGAGGGAGGAAACTCTCTGCCAATGCAGATATTTAATGATCTGTGATCACAACTACCAACACTCAAGTACATACATGTTCTTTTTCTTTTTTTTGAGGAAATTAGGATCAAGTGACTTGCCCAGGGTCACACAACTGGTAAGTGTCTGAGGTCAAATTTGAACTCAGTTTCCTCCTGACTCCAGGGCCAGTACTTTATCCACCATACCACCTACCTACCCCCATATACATTCTTAAAGGCACACACTCGCAACCAAGCAGCTATGATGCCCGGAGTGATCCCTACAGCTTTGTTTGTCCCCTTGAATAGAAAGGGCTCTAGGTTTGGAAAGGGTCCAGTCTCAAGGGACTCCCTGCTCCCCTAGGTCAGGGGACTTAACATCAGGCCACTAAAGAGAAGACACCTAGGGAGAGGTGGCAGGAGCTGCTTATCTTGAATCCCACAGGCTGGGGAAGGGCCCTACCCACTCTCTACCCAGAGGGCCTCACCTCTGTGCTGCAGGCCCCCAGCATCATTATCACTGGGGGGATGAAGATGGGAGTCGTCTCTGCCTGGACGTTTTCTAGGTTTCTGCAAGGATAGAGGAAAGGGGACAGGATTAGAAATTCAAGGGGAGGGCTGTGAGCATCCTCAGTGCTTTCCCAGGATTTAAGTACAAACATGGTGCATACATCTCGATACAGGACGTCCTGAGTATGTGGTTGGGTCCGTGATGATAAAACGACAGAGAGCCTGACTGGGCCCTACACACAGGTATAAAGAACCGTCTGAACACGGGAACGTATATACACACAAAAGGGCAGAAAAAAATGGGCATGAGATGACAATGACACAAAACCAGCTTAGCCCTAAACACACACACGAAGACATAAAGACATACACAATCACTCTGGTAGCCTCTGCATAGAGTCGCTCTCATCTTTTAGAGTGATAGGGGAGATAGGTATAAGGGAAAAGAGAAGAGGGGAGATAGAGGCAGAAATGAAGAAGGAGAAAGGCATCTCCCCCTTAGTCTACTTAGGGAAGTCCTCCTCCCTCACCACACCCCCTAACACGTTATTAGAAGTCACTTAAGGGACAGACACAGAGAGCTGAGCACATGGCTGGCCTTGGTCTGCTTGGTGTACCAAGGACAAGAACGCAAGAATGGCCTTGGTCTGCTTTGGCTCTACTAACTTCAACCCCAGATCAGTAGGGGTACCCCCTGAGAAGCTATGTGGAACAACCCCTGAATTGGGAGTCAGGAGATCTGGGTTCACACGCACTAACTGTTTGACCTAAGGCAAACTACATCATCTGTCTGGGCCTCAGTTCTCTACTCCAGAGAACAGGGACAGTAGTCCTTATAAGGCCAATTTTAAACAGGATATCCAGACTGTTGCCACATCTTGTCACCTCTCCACCTTTACAACATGTCTAGCACACATCCTCTTTTCTTTGCACACACAGAGCCACAACACTAACTGGGGCCATCTTCCCCTGGACTATGGCAGGTCTCCCTCCCTCAAGTCTCTCCCTTCTCCAGTCTAGCCTGCGCTCACTCAAACCTCAAGGTGATGTTTCTAAAGTGTAGCTCTGGACATATCCTTCTCCCTATCTGCTCACTGAGCTCCAGCAGCTTTCCAATTATCTCCAAAATCAAATAGGAGGTCCCCTGGCATACAAAGGTTTCCATAACCCGGATCTTTCCCTACCTTCCCAGCCTTTATATACTTTACTCCCTCTGTGCATACTCAACAATTCAACAATCCAGCAGGCACACTGTTTGTGCCTTTCTGTGTACCCCAGAGCTTAGTGCAGCGCCTAGAACATAATAAGAACTTGCTAAGTACTTGCTGCCTAACTGAAGAAACGCTTTGTAAACTATAACATGCTAGATGAATAGGAGCTGTTCTTTCAGTTCCCAGGGATGAAGGAGAATTTCATTTTGTCCCCCATCCTTGACCCCGCTCCGTCTCACTGAAGACGTTTGTAGGGTGGACAGCCTTGCCTTCTCAGCCTTGGCTGTTAGCACCCAGGCAGGGCTCTGCTTAAGATCTATGTTATATTAAGCATGTTCTGTGCAATGTTGGATTGCAAGCATGCATGTATCATGTGTGCAGATAGGCAAACATACATACATATCCACAGAACAGGCTCTGCTTATAAAGCTTTACTGAACTAAATCAAACTGGAAGGATCCCAAGGTACTCAAAAGGAAAGGTGGAGTGAGAAGACGAGCCCTCCAAGACTCAAGGAACTGAAAAGAAAAAACCAAAGAGGTGACCTTGCTACTCCAGACTCTCAGAATGTTTGAGTGGAAAAACAACCTTCGAGATCATCACATCCAACCTCTGTTCCCACTTTAGACGAGGAAACTGAGGATCAGAGAGTGGAATGACTTGGCCAGGGTCTGAGAGCAGGCATGATGAAACGTCCAAGGAAGCCAGAACTAGATGGGACCTTCAATCGTCGAAAGTTAGGGCCTGAAGTGGATCTTGAGACCTCACCAATTAATCTGACAAACATCTCCATTGTACAGAGAGGATAACTAAGTCTCCAAGAGGGCGCCCCTGCCCTGGCATCTCTCTCCTGGATGTGCCTACCTGCAGATAATGATGAAGAACTTGAGAAGCAGCAGGGCTTGGGTCAGGTTGGCTTCCCCCAGGCACTCGGTACATAGCCCCAGCTGCTGCCCCAGGACCTGCAGCACATTCTGGGGCAGGAGGGGAATCTCTGATGTAGCCTCTTCTGGCCTGGGTGGAAAAGAGGGATCAGTGACAGAAAGCATGGTTCCCTCCTTCGATCTCCATCCCCACGTGGTCTACTAATGGGGCAAACCCATCTGCCTCACCCTGAAACCACCATCCTCTCTACCCCAGCGGGCTGGTCTCTCCCTTAGAGCCCCTCCCCAGGGGCACACAAGCTGAGGGAAGGGCCTGAGAGCGTGCAGAGCAGTAATGAGGACAACAGTCACAATACTAAATAAAAGCCAGCCTTTATATGGTGCTGCCTATGTGCCAGGGACTGTGCTAAGCCCTCTTATAAACACCATCTCCTGGATGGCAGGGGCTGTTATCATCCCCAGTTTTTTTTACAGCAGAGCTGATTATGGCTCATAGAGATTAAGCGACTTGTCTACAGGTTACCCATGAAGTAAATGTCTGAGGCTGGATTAGAACTCAGATCTTCCTGACTCCAGGCTCAGCACTCTAAACACTACACCATCTAGATGCCTAGAAGGGTAGAAGGTTCTCCTCTCATCTTTTCCCTTTAATACAAATTAGCTGTTGACTTGGAAGGTAGAGGGAAAAGAAAACCCATGAAAGGAAAACCAAGGATGGGTAGAATGGCAGGGAGCATGATGGCATGAGGCAAGTCAGGAAAATCAAGCCTTAGACAGGGGTGGGGGAGAACATGTTTTTATGTGTGTTTGTGTGTGTTTTTATCCTACTGCCATATATTTGTGGAGTCTCCCACAACTCGGCCTTCTCTACCCACTTCACCCCCTGCCACACTTAGGTGGAACCTGGATTGGGGATTGGTAGAGGCATGGGTCTGTGCCTTGGGCCCCTTATTCCCCTTGATTCCCCCTACCCTTCACCTTCGAGGCTCCAGAGAATGCACTGCAATGACCTTCTCAAAGCTGGCGACGAAGGCTTCCAGCCACTGGTGCAGGTAGCTCAGGTCTTTCTGAAAGAAACACAAGGCCCACGACTTGGTGAGGTTTCTGTTGCAGGGTGAACAGGCCCCAGATGCCCCAGGCGCTCCTACTGACCAGGCCTGCTCATGGTGTAACGGCAGGTGCACCGAGTGTGGACTCAAAAAAACCTGGGTTCAAATCCTAACAGACACTAACTAGCTGAGAAATCATGGGAAGAACACTGCCTCAATTTCCTCATCTGTAAAATGAGGCAAATAATGTTACTATATATAATACAGGAATATTATAGGAAGAAAAAAAAAGAAATGGGGGTATTTTTTAGGTAGCTAGGGCTGCGTGACTTCCCCAGGGTCACACAGCTAGTAAGTGTCTAAGGGCTGGATTTGAACTCAACTTCTCCTGACTCCAGGGCCATTGCACTATCCACTGAGCCACCTAGAGGTTCCCAATTATTTTTTAAAAGTTACCGTTATTGTTATTGTAAAAGCACATGAGAAATGGGAGATACTTTTAACATTTTACTTATATGTGTAAATACTATGTCCCCTAGTAGAAAGTAAGCTTCTGGAAGGCAGAGATTGAATTGTTTCGACAGAGGAGTCCTCTATAGAACCATAAGGTGAGGTCTCACCTGCTCCCCCAGGGACTCTTGTCTTCTACCTGTCCAGGTGCCATAGTTTTCAGCTTGAAGTTAATTCCAATCCCTGGTCCTCCTCCTCCACTGCCTATAGCATCAGTCTGCTCTTCCTAAAACATGGTTCTGATTTCTCCCCTGCTCAAACACCTTCAATGATTCCCTATGGCCTATAAGGTAAAATTCTGCTCTTTATCTGGGCATTTAAAGCCTTCTTGAGTCTGATTCTCATTTACCATGCCAACCTTTTCTCACACTTTTCCCCTTCACCAACCCTATACTCCACTTCTCTGATCCCTGAACAAGCCCCAGACTTCCTGTTGCTACTTGTCTCAATATTACCCATCCTTCAAGGCTCAACTCAAATAACTTTCCCTGACATGTCCCCCTCTGGAAGTACTCTCTCCCATCTCTAACTCTAACACCTCTTTCTTTATACCTCTCCTTTCTTTTTGTGCTTCTCAGTGTATGCCTTGTATGATAGTTATTTCCTTATGTATCTTGGCTCCCTACTAAAATACAAGTCCCCTGAGGGCAAGACCTGTGTCTTACCCCAAACTTGTAACCTCAGACTGGCTATGCCCCTTCCCTCTTCCTAACCCCATCAATTGCCAAGTCTAAAGAAAGCATCATGGTGTCAAGTACAGAACTGGTAACTAAGAACCTGTGTGCCAATGCCACTTACTGCCTGCATAGCCCCAGGCAAGACCTTTCCTCTCTATAAAGCTCAGTTTCATCATCTGTAAAATGAAGGAGTTGGATTAAAAAGCCTCCAAGGTCTGTTACAGCTGCGTACGTAGGATGCTGCTGCTCCCTAACATATCTCCAGCCCATCCTCTCTTTTCCATTCCCCCTGCCTACACCCACTCTCATTCAGGCCCCCATTTCTTCTTATTGTAATAATTTTATAGCCAGCAGCTTCTTCCTGCCTCTGGTCTCTTCTCTCCAATCCAATCCACTGACCTGCTTCAATCACATTATTTCCCTTCTCAAAACCATTCAGTGGCTCCTCGTGAACTCCTGCATAAAGTAAAAACTTTCAGTTCTGGGGTCCAAGGTCCATTCTACCAGTACAGCCTTCCCTTAGCCCCCTGGGCAGTTGGCACACATGAGTTTCAACACAGAAACGAATATTAGGGGTCAGGAAGCCCTGCTTACCATGGGAAAAGGCCACAGTGGGATCCCTGCACATCATGAAGGAACTAGGGCCCCCACTGAAGGGTACAGAGGCCAAAGGAAAAGCCACCACCATTGAGCAAGGGATGGCCCTCTCCCTGATCTCAGCTCTCCCAGATCTGCCAGACAAGAACCACCAGACCTCAAGTCACCCTGCAGGGATCTAGGAGTCTAGATGTTTAGGGTCAACATGGGGTAAGTGTCAGGCCAGAACAGAGATCTCAAGGTCACGGGGTGGAGGTACAAGGCTGTGTACCCATTGTCCGGTATATGCCTACTTCTAGACTCCCCTCCCCTCCCACAAATACACTCACTCACAATAATAATCATTCCATTTCCGCAGTATTTAAAATTTTCCTAAGCACATTCCTCCCAACAACCCCATTAAGGTGAATATGGTGAGGACTGCTTTCAGCATTAACAGAGGAGGATCCTGGGGCTTAGAGAGCTCAGAATCTCAAATCTAGGAAGGATCAGAGCTGAAATTTGAAACTCTAAGACCACTGCTCTCTTTCCACTACCCCAGTGATGTCAAATACACTGCCCCAAACGTGGAACTGGATCAACATGTAATTGGGAAATATTTAACCAAAATAAATAAAAAAGAGATAATATTACATTTTAAAACTGAGATCCTTTTGTTCCAGTGAATACCAGATTAAAATGTAATTGGGAAATATTTAACAAAATACATGCAATTATAACATGACATTTTTAAACTGGCCCACAGAGATCCTTTCGTGCCAATTAATCAGGCTTGCTTCTATTTGAATTTGACACCCCTGCGTTTGTCTCCAAATCCTGTCAAATCCCTCAGCACTCAGCCCAGACTCCAGGCTCCAGGAAGCATTCCAGTGAACTCTCCTTAGGGCCTGTGACATGTCATCTGGCACAGACCACACATAGGAACTGACCTGTCTCTAGCACTTTATAGTTCATAAACTTTCCTTCTGTCTACATCGTCACACCTGATTCTCACTGCCCTGTCAGGTGGGAAATGTGAGATATTTTACAGATGAGGAAAGTGAGACCCCAACAAGGGACCAAGTGTGCCCAAGGTCACCAAGCTAGCAAGTGGCAGAGAGGGAGACTCTAAGCCAGATTCCCTCATTCCAGATCCCATTCTCAACAGTTTATGCAACATGTTATCTTAGAATGTGTCAGAGGCTGGAGTGCATGCGATGTCTAACCAAGTTAGGAGATCCATCTCAATACACCTCTCCCTCAGCATCCTCCAAAGGGGAGCCCAGAGCAGGACCATGCACTTGGGGGCATCCATATAGACAGACTATCTGGAATGAATGAATGAATACATGTAGATCAGTGAAGGGAAGTTCTACCCAGTCACGCGAGCCTCAATATGGCTCTTCGCAGCCACTACAGGTTCCACATACATGCCAAAGGCAAAGCCCCAGGACGGGGTGAATAAACATTGGAGGTAGGTAGACACAGCACTAAGAGGGATATCTTTACTGGACAGAGGCTCAGCAAGGGGGAGAGGAGTTGGGAGGGATGGGCACTGAGACCAAAAGGATGAGGAACTGATGCTGGGATACATCTCACAGCCAAAGCTGACACAATTCTGGCACAGCATCCACTGGGGCAGAGAGATGGAGGAGTGGTCTCTCTGAGGAGGAAGAAGCACAGACCCACTGAGAAAGGGAGAGAGAACACGAGTGTGGATGAGAATGTGTGCTTTGGAGGAAGATGGGCTGGTGCCCCTAAGTATGGATGTGTCCTGTTTCCCCACCCCCCCTCATCTTGTACATATATGTTCTGCATTCATCTGCATATGGAGAAGCACCTGCCAGGAAGCAAACTGGGTTGGGATCTTGGCTGCCCCACTAACTACCAGCTGGGGTACCCCTCACCCCGAGCCTCATTTTCCTTACCCATAAAAAAGTAGAATAATACTAATACTTGTACCCCCTCCTCCACATAGTCCCATAAAGAACCTGCTGTAGTGGAAAGAACATCAGTTTAGAAGTCAGAGGCCCTGGGTGTGAATCCACTTTGTCACTTTCCAGCTGTGTGGTCTTCAGTGACTCACTTATTCTCTAGGAGACTTAGTTTCCTCTCACCTATTAAAAAAAACCCAGTTGGACCATCTAGACCAGGGCTTCTTAACCTAGTTTGTGTCCTAGACCCCTGGGCAGTGTGTAGAGAAGGCTATGGTAAGCCCCTTTTTAAATGCCGAAGATAAAATCCCCAGAATTACAAAGAAAATCAATTAGATTGAAATAGTCGATAAAATGAGAAAATCAAGTTCCCAGGTTAAGAATCCCTGCTCAAGCCCAGCAGGACTCAGAGTTCTGGGTCTCAAGATCCCTTCACACTCTATAAAATGACTGAGGGTCCTCCCAAGAGCTTTTGCTTTTTGTGGGTAATATCTATTGACAGTTACATTCTGGGCCTCGGGGACCAGAACCATACTTGCTCCTAAGCTCCACTCAGCAGACTTTGGAGTGCTACAGAAAGGGCAGTTCTGAGGGCGATGCTGAACTTCTCCATGCATGTATACAGACACACAGCAGTATGTGGAGATCACACACATCAGGATGTGTGCACACATCTGCTGCTGTGGATGCCCCCCATGAACCCGTGCCAGGGCGTGTGCCGGCAGTTGTGGCATCTTGTGTTTACAGCTTGCTGGCTCCCTTGCACAACTCAGGCTTTGCTCTGCTTTGCTACTGGGAAGGAGCAGGTGGCTTCAGTTTCCTCCTCTGTAAAGGGAGGACAGGACTCAGTCGTCCCTTGTCCCCTTCACCCTCTGAAATCCTATGAGTCCCATGAAATGAAATACATACTTACGTAGCCCACAAGCAATACCTTCCACTGTGATATGGAGATGTTCAGATACACACACCTATCCACCCAGCATAGTCACAGAGACATGCAAAATGAAATTCACGGGTACAAACAGACAGCCATAAAAACACAGATCTTGCAGGTAGCTACTCTTGAAGAGATTGACTCAAACACAGATGTACACAGACACATCTACACTGACTCAGACAAACACAGGTTCTCATACACAGACATACAGACACAACAAGTCCCCCTGTCTCCTTCTTTCCCCCATGGGAGCACCAACTCCCCCAAGTGCTACCTTTTTTGATTTCCCTAGACAGCTCCCATGCACTGATGGAGTTCAAGCTAGTGGTGTTGGCTGAATGACATATCCTCTACCTGAACCCCTAAGCAACTCCCTCCAAACCTGCATGAAGACTTCCAGAGCCCATCCCCTTCTGCTGACCTGAGCAACCCCTGCCCACCAAGCCCCCATGCCTGCTGCTGTCCCCAGAGTTACCTGGAGCCCCATCCCCCAGACCGGCTCCTTGGAGTGGGGTGGGCACCAGCAGATCTGAGAAGTGTCCATGAGGTTGAGCACGGGGGTAGGAGCCAGAAAGGGAGGGCAAGAAGAATGCGAGAGTAGGGTACTGCCTCAGGAGGAGATCAAGTCTTGTGCAAAGGGGAAGCAAGTCTCACACAAGCAGGCCTCATATCCCCGCTACTACCCCCCACTCCCCCCCGCCCTCACAGGACTGGTGGCAGGAAACGCAGAGTCAGGGTTGGGGAGAGAGTCAGCTTCCTCTCCGGGGGAGGGGGCCGGGGCCCCAGACCGCAGGGGATGGGGAGGAGGGAAGGGGGTGCACTTAGGAACAGGCCTCCCCAAACTGTATAGTCCAGGCAGGGCCCCCCCTTCCCTTTCCTTGTCCCCAACATTGCTCTGTCTGGGGTGTATGTGGAAGGGGTATATAAACTTCCTGATCATCTCAGGGTCTTTAGTGGGAGTCACAGGTAATGGAGAGAATTTATGGGCTGAGGGGAGGGCCTCAAAAGGGTGCTGAAATATGGAAGGAGGCAGTGTGGTGGGACAGAAAGAGACAGGTTCAATCTCATCTTCGCTGTTGACTGTATATTGTTTAGCAAGTCAATGAACTTCAGAGTCTAAGTTGACTCAGCTCAGAAATGAGGAAGGTGGGCCAAGCAATCTCCGGAGAGATTCAATACAGGGCAGCCTGGACGAGGAACTGAAGAAAGGAGCCTGGGTTCAAATTCTGACTCTGCCGTTAACTACCTAGGTGAATCTGGATAAGTCCTCCAACTTCTCTAGCTCTTTTCAACTGAAAAATGTGGGGGTTGGACTCGATGACCTTGAAGTTCCCTTCCACCTCTCAAAGGGATTCTTGAGCCCCTCCCAACTAGGTGGTGCAGCAGATGGTGCATCAGGGAGACCTGACTTCAAATCCAGCCTCAGACATTGATGACCTTGTATGACCTTGGGCAAGTCATTTAACCCTTTTTGCCTCAATTTCCTCATCTGCAAAATGATCTGGAGAAGGAAATGGTGAACCCCTCCAATATCTTTGCCCCCCCAAAAACAAAAATAAAACACACAAAAATGGGGTCACAAAGAGTAGGTCACAACTGAACAACAGCTCTGAAATTCTACGGTTTTCTGAGGTGGAAGGATGGGCTGGAGAAAGGGAATGAGCCTGAGAAGGGGCAGCCACAGGGCACGCACCAGTGGGACAGAGGAAGTCAGGACACCCGAGTGAAAGCGCCCCTGCCACAAGACGAGGGACAGAGAACACCCCATCGTCAACAAGGCTTCCCAACACCATGACCTCTAGTGATCAGCCTCCCCTTCAGACACAGCGTCTGCTTTCGCTTTAGAATGTCATACCTGCAAGGGACCTTTGAACACAGAATGCTGGAGACCTTAGGACACACACTGTCCAAGCTAGAAGGGCTGGCCAGGAGTCAAGGAGAACCAAGTTCAAATCCAGCCTCAGACACTGATGACCTTGTGTGACTCTGGACAAGTCACTTGATACCTATCAGCCTCTTCATCTGTAAAATGGGGTAACAACAGCACTGACCTCACAGAGTAGTTGTGAGGATGAAAATGAGACCCTGCTGGTAAGGCTCAAAGCACTGAATAAATGTTAGATGACATTCTTATTAACGTGATTATTAGTCTAACTCCCTCACCGTAAGGAGGAGGAAAGAAAGGCCCAGAAAAGGAAGCAAATTGCCTAAAGTCAAATAGTCAACTGGTCTGGAAGGAAAAATCAAGTCAGGGCAGTATTCTTCCCATGACCCACAGCTGCCTCTCTTACCTTCCTCTCTCCTCCTAAAAAGGTTGCAACTGCACCCCCACTTCCCTCCAGTCATGGGAAAAGAAAGTATCTTTCCCCTTATCTCTCACAAGTCTTGGCCACCACAAGAACAACTTTCCTCAGAAGCTCAGGTTCCCATAAGCTGACAAAGATTAGGGAAAATGTGTAATGCCACAAGCTAGAAGAACATCACAATCCAACAACGTTACTGACTCCTGCAGCTGCCACACAGCTTCTGGCTTTGGGTTGGAAAGATCACCTACCACAGAGCACATTCACTCGAAACCAGCACACATGGCTGCCCTCATGCATTTATGCGCACGAGACAGTTATACATAACATCCACAACTCACTACATATCGACATGTAGATAGATCTTCCCTATAAATATGTACAAATCTTCATAATAGGAATGACTTCCATTTCTGCAGCACTCGACTTTCCTCACAACCGCCCTATGAGAGAAGCTTCATCTCCATTTCACAGGTGAAGAAACCCAGGTTCAGTGATGGGAAAGGAATTGCCCAAGATCTCACAACCAGGAAGTGCCAAAGCAGGGAAAAGAACTGAGGTTTCCTGATGCCAAGCCCAGAATGCATTCCATTGCACCATATTGACAAGGTACTTCCCTGGTTGGGCATGTTGATCCATGCCTGTAATTCTGCCTCCTGGAGAGGCTGAGGCTGGTGGATCACTTGAATTTGGGAGCTCTCAGCTCCAGTAGGGTTACAGTCAATCAGGTACCCCTACAAAGTCTTCCCCCAGTCTTCCTCTAGAAACAGAGGGGAGTGAGTGGGGGCAGGAGGAAAGGGTTACCAGGCAGCCTAAAGAGGGCTGAATCATCCCAGGTCATGTAGATCGGTAGTGGGATTGGATCTGTGAGTAGCCACTGACCTTCTAGTCTGAGTGAGATAAAGGAGACTCACTCTCAGAAACAAAGTCCTTTGTTTACTAAAGAAGTCGGTGAGGTTGGTTGTGTACATATCATTATTGCCATTTTACAAATAAAGAAAAGGTGACTCAGAAAAAGCTACATTCACAAAACCAAAACCCCATAGGTCTAGAGCTGGAAGGATCTTGAGAAACCATCTAGTCCAAGAATTCTTAACCTGGAGTCCAGAGACCCTGGTGGGGTCCATGGATAGATTTCAGAGGGTCTGCAAACAAAAGGATGGCGAAAAAAAAAAGTGAGGGAAGGTTTTTATTTTCATTAGTCTCTAAGTGAAATTTAGCATTTCCTTCAATTATATTAAAACTTGAGAAACTCTGAGAAGTTTCACCAAAGAAGTCTGTGACATACAAAAAGGTTAAAAACCTCTGATTCTAGCCCAACCCCTTCATTTCACAGATGAAGGAACTGGGCCCCTGGAGGATACATGACTCACCCAAGATCACACAGTCAATAACAGCTAGAGTCAGACCTCAAACCCAAACTTTCTGTCTCTAAATTAAAGTTCTTTCTCTTATACCATGAGGCCTCTTGTTCACATGATGAACATGCATGCACATACAAATTTGTGCACACAGGTATATATACCCTCACATAAAACACCTCTACCACCTTCCAAGCTGTCACCCACCCCAGCAGGGCCTGTCTGACAGCTCAAGCTTGAGTCAAAAGGGTGGGACTGGGTGCCTGGGCGAGGTAACAGGGCTCTCTGCCTGAGGTGTCCCAACCCAACCTCTCTCACCACCGTGCTTGCTCCACCTTCCTTGGTTCCCCACCATGCACTGATATATCTCCACTTCCAGGGATCTCCGTGGGCCAAACACCACTTACCCACTCTACCCTCTGGGGAAGCAAAATCCTGTCACAGGCTCATTGATGAACCCTAGAGGGAAATGAGGAGGTAATCTACAAACCACACCATCATCTCTCCACCCTGATTTCCTGTCTGGTTGGTATGAAGCATCGTGGGATAGTGGAAAAAGTCCCTGGATGGGCCTTTCATCATAGTATTGAGTTCAACAGCTAATGCAAGCCATGTTTCCTTACCCCACTCCCAGCCTCAATTTCCATAAGTATAAAATTAGAGGGTTGAGTGCTATGATTTTTAAACCTCTTCTTATTCTGATATTCTACATTCTAAGGACCCTGGCAACTCTGACATTCTGTTTTACAGGAACATTCTCTGTTTACAGGATCAAACAAGAATATTATGGGGGCAGGGAGAGACATGCTAACTGAGGGAAAAAGGAATGATGGAAAAAAGTATGTTTTGGAAGAAGCTAGGTATTCCAGGATGTAGCATGGAGGAGGAAGTGTATTCCAGACATGGAGATACAGCTGTGAGAGATGGAATGTCATGTATACAGGGCCAGTTTGCACAAAAAGTGCATGAAGGGGAATAATGTGAAATAAACCTGGAAAGTTAGGTGCAAGGCAAATTGGATAGAACTTTAAATACCAGACTAAGAATTCTGCATTTTGTCTCAGAAGCAGTAGGAAGCCACTCAATCTGAATGGGGGATAAACTGGTCAGATCTGTGTTTTAGGAATATCAGTCTGACAGGTGTAGAAGATGGCTTGAGGGGGAGGTGGGGGTGGGAGACTGAGAGCAGAAACACCAATGAGGACACTTGCAATAGTCTAGGCAGAGAGGTTAGGAGGGCAGAGACTTAGAATGGAGTGGAGATAGATGTAGGAAATGGCATAGAAGGAGGATAGACACAGCAAGTTTTGGAGCCTGAGTTACTGAAAGAAGGCAGATAATAACATAACATTTATGGATCACTTTAAGGTTTGCAAAGCATTTTAAACATATTATTTCATTTGATTTCAAGGAAAGTGCTGCCATCAATAGAAGCGGGGAAGTTTGAAGGAGAGGTGGGTTTTGGGAAGGAGGCAATGAATCCAATTTTAGCCATGCTGAGGTCTGAGCTACCTGTGAAACAGCCAGGTAGAAATATCAAATAGGTAGAACTGAGTATAGAAATCTAGGATTCGTCTGCACAGAGGTAACAATTGGACCCACAGGAGTTGATGAGATTGACAAGAAGGCAGCCAGAGAGGAGGAAAAAGAGCCCAGGACAAAATATTCCACACTCTGTGTTTTAATGTATATTCCAACTCTGAAATGCCACAATCTATGAATGAATGAATGAATGTATTTATTAAGCACTTACTATGTGCAAAGAACTTTACTAAATGCTGGGAACCCAGAAAGGCAAGACAGTCCCTTTTCTCAAGGAGCTGAAATTCTCATGGGAGAGACCATATACATAAAAGGCTTTAATGGTAACTCAGATGGAAAGGTCCCATGATCCTTAGGGTACAGAGGCAAAGTAGGTGGTTATGTGTCCCCTTTAATGCTGTTTCCACTGATAAAATCACATCTCTTTCTGATTTTAGACCACTTGTTGGGATACAGCACCCAGAGAAGCAGTTGCTGGGTTTCCCCTCCACTGGAATTTCTTCTAGGCTTGAAGGTTGTGGGAGTGTACACTAGAAATAAGGATGGCGGTCTGAAGGATGGTGCTATTTCAGCATCTTTTGGGCTTACCTGCCCAACGGTGGCATTTGGTCAGCAGTTAGTGTTGGTGGTAGTGAAGAAGGTGGGTCCTTCCTTTACAATGAGCACTCCCTTAATGATGGCTTTGGGGACTCGAATGCAAGTAAGGCAAGTGGTCTGGACAGCATTGCTATTCCCAAGGCTCTTGGTTTCAGAGTCCTGGGCTATTTCCATAGTGGTGTGAAAGAAAGTGGTGCTCTAGGTGATGTGATAGTTTGACTTGCCCTACTGCTCTCTAATCCTAAGTTGGCAGGTCCCCATCAGCTCTGAACTTTTATGATTTGGTAAGCTACAAGCTACTTGATTCTACAGGGCATAATAAGGAAAAATGTAGAGAAATGGACAGAGGCAAAGTTATATTTGAAGTAAGAAAAAACTTCCTAACAAGTAGGGTAAAGAGCACTTCAGGAAGCACTATCATCCTTTTCATTGGAGGTCTTCAAATAAAGGCTGGATGATCCATTTGTTGGGTACTTTGAAGAGGAAATACCTGATTAGGGATGAATTGGATGAGATGACCTTTGATGTCCCTTTTGGAACTAAAATTCTACAATTCTGTGAGTGGTCTATAAATACTAACCATTATTGTCAATATCATCATCGTGATATTTATTATACAATGGTGCTGATGCTTCTCCTTCTCACTCGCATTCACAGGCACTTCACAGGCACTCACTCACTCACAGGCACTTCCTCCTGTTCCCCAATTATCCTAACTCATAAGATAAAGAGCTCCATGTCAATGGAAGTCTTCAAATGAAGACTGGGTTGCAACTTGTCAAGAATATTATTTGCAACATGAGGTTCACAACATCAGCGTCATCCTTGACTTCTCATTTCCCTAGCTTACTATATCCAATCAGTTGCCAAATTTTGTCCTTTCTTACCTCCACAATATCTGTCCCATATATTCTTTCCTCTCCAATCTCACAACCATCATCCTGGTTCAGACCTTGATCACTTTTAAACTAGGTTATTGAAATAGCTTCCTAATGTTCTCCTTGCCTCTTTTCTCTCTCTCCAATTCATCCTCCATCTAGTTGATGAAGTGATGGTCCTAAAAACACGTTTGAATATGGCACTCTCATACTCAAGAAACCCTGGTGGCTCCTCATAACTCTAGATAAAATGTAAACTCTTCCCTTTGGCATCACAATCTGGTCCCAATCTACCTTTCCAAACTTCCTAGCTATTATTTCCCTTCATGATTTCCTGCCAAAGCCATCCATTCAACCTACTCTCTCACCAATCCATTAGATCACATATCTCTTGGTCTTTTTCTCCATAATTATATGAATAAATGGGAATATCTACAGAAATACAGCAACTTCCCAGTGGTTATGAATAGGAATAATGAGGACTAAGTCATAGGTTTCAACCAACTACTTTTACATACACATACATACATGCCAAATGTTTTATGGTCATTGGTTAGTTGGTTGCTGTCCTTTGTTCTCAAAGAGGACCAAAATGACATCACCATGATGAAGTCAAGTTTCAATGTGTCCGACTGACTGATCAGACCAACAGGAGCTCACAATGCTCCACCATACAGATTGGGCACAGGTAGTGAATGTGAATATTTGGGGTGGATGCTCTAAATTTGCGCATCTGCGTTTCCTCTGTGCTGTCTCAATTCTGCTTTGCTCATAGAGCACAGCACCCTTTTTAACCCAAATCTAAGTTGAGGAAGTGTAACACAGTAGAGACAACACTAATTTGGAGTCAGGGAAGATGTCAATTCAGACCTCACTTCTGCTACTTACTAGCTGTATGACTTTGGACAAGTTACTTCCCTAGTCTGAGTCTCATTTTCCTCATGTGTGAAATGAAACATGATCTTTAAAGTCCTTTTGAAGTTCTAAATCTTGTAATTCTGTTACATACGGACCATTCTTCAGGGACAGGCTGAACCCTAAACCTGGTCATAGACTTAACTCAGATTAACTTCCCCAGACAGTCTATCAGTCTCTATCTGTGGTTGTAGACTCCTGGCAAACAACTAAGTACCCAGTATCAGGTCCTACATGAGTCCTAAACCTCTTATGATAATTCAGTCTCTTTGAAGGTCAAAGAATTATGAACCCATCAGTGCTGAAAGGTTCTGTAGATCATCTAGTTCAACTTGCTCATTTTACAGATGAAGAAAATAAGGTCTGGAGGGCTAAACAATTTGCCCAGGGTCACACAGCCATTTAATATAATCATATGTCTAGAAGTCATCCCCTTAAGAAATGGGGCCACAAAGGGAGCATCCCCCCTGTATCCTTTGGTCCCACTTCCAGGAGCTGAGCAACAACCTCTCACTGACCTCCAATAGTAAATCAATGAATTTATCAACCTGAAAGGTAAAGAGCTCTTGAGCCAGCAAGAATGGTAGATAAGAAAAGAATTTCCAAGATAGGAAATTTCCATTGGTCACTGTGGGGTGAGGATGGCAAGGACCAACCTTTTCCGGAAGGGGTCAATCTCATCATTTCCCTCCCCCCAACACACTACCTGGCCCTTTTCTACTTCTGCACCTTGTTTCCTATCATTTATCTCTGCCTGAAACGTCTTTCCTCCCACAGAATCACAGAACTTCAGAGTTCTTCAGCAGGCATGTAAGTTCAACCTATCCTCAGAAAGGAATCTTTACTGTACCCAACACAAGTAGTCATCCAGACATTGCTTAAATATTTCCAGTGAAAGGGAAAAGCAGCCTTCCTGGATAACTCTAATTGTTAGGAAAGTTTCCCTGATCTCAAGTCTAAATTTTTTTCTCTGAAAAGCCTCCTCACGGTCATGTGCGCTGAGACCAAACAGAACAAACCAAACGCTTTTTCTACATGACAGCCTTTCAAGTATTTGAAAACAGTTATTACATCCCATATGAAACTTCTAATCTCTAGTATCTTTCACCATCCTGTCTGCTCTCCTTGGGATGTTTTCCAACTTTTCAATGTTCTTCCTGAAATGTGAAGCCCATACCAATACACTCTTGATGGAACTGTGACTTGATCTAACCATTCTGGAAAACAATCAGGAATTAATGTTTTTAAAAAAAGGTAGGAGGAATTGGGAACTATAATGTCTATACCTTAGACCTAGAGATCACACGACTAGGCATATACCTCAAGGAGTTCAAAGACAGAAAGAAAGTCTCCAGATAGACCAAAATATTCACAGCAGCATTTTGTATGGTAACAAAAACTGTAAATTAAGTTGATGGCAGAGGGGATGGGGAGAGAGGCAGGAAAACAAATGACAGTGTCTGGACCTAATAGAATATTATTACACTATAAAAATAACTATAAAGAATTCAGAGAAAGATGGAAAGACATAGGAACTGAGGCATAGTGAAATGAGAGAACCAAGAAAAAAAGCAGACAATAGCTATGATAATGTAAATAGAAAAATTAAGAAAATGGAATTAAACTCTGTAATTAAATGGTCAAGGTTGGCTCCAGAGGAGAGCTGAGAAAATGCAACTCTCTCCCTCATTCCTGAAAGTAAAGGTCACAGGAGGGGAATAGTAAGTCACAGCTGCCCTGCTGGCTGGTTTTGGTGAACATTATTTTTCTTCTTTCTTTTTCAGTCTTTGGCACCATGTTTGGCTCACTAGATAAGGGAAAGAAGAGGGAGGGAGATGTTCACAAACAAAGGGAATGCATAAACAAAAGGAATCAATAAAATAAGAGAATTTATATTCAAAATAACTTTGTAAAACCTGTTAAAAACCCTCTATTATATAAAAGTGAATTACAGTTCTTAAAAAAAATGTGGTGCCGAGAACTGAATAGAATTCTCTAGATGTCACCTAGCTGAGCACAGGAGGAGGCTCACCTCCTTGTCCCTAGAAGATGGGTATTTTCATTTGGCCAGAGATGGCTTTGTTGACTGTCATGTCACATGCTTACTCTCGTTGTTCAGGCTCTTTCGCTCCACCTACTCCAACTCTCTTGTTCCTTCAAGGCCCATCTCTGGCCCTAAACTCCTCTAGGAAGCCTGCCCTGATTCTGCCCACCCACACCTAATTCCCCATCCTCAGAATCCTAACTTAGAACACTCTATCTGTTCTGTGTTGTTCTCCTTCTCTCATCTGGGTCGTGTCTTCCCAACTAGACTCTACCATCAGAGGCAGAGGCTGTCTGATCCCACAGCATGGTATCTAACTTAGAGGGGGCAAACCAGGGTCTCCAGAGCATGCCCCTGTCATTTTCCAGGCAAATAACTTCTTTGTAGAGCTGATCGGAATACTTGAAGGACTACTCCACAAGGGTCTTCATATGGCATAGTGACACTAGGTTAATTTCCCCAGCTTTCCTGTACTGCTTTGAATTCTGCATTTTACCTCCCATCTGATCCCTTGGGCTTTTCAGCTGGACAGCACACAAACTCTAGTTCACACCCTCTCAGATTTTGACTCTGGTCACCCTTTCTTGGGGCCCTGATGATTGTCCTTAACCACCAGTACTATTTTCTGGCCCCATCCCCTTTTTCCCCTCTCCCCTCACAAAGTCTAGTATTCAACTGTGTCTTCTTTTATGTTCAATCCAATACCAAAATTATTTAGTTCCTATGAGGTTGTATGCAAAGAAATATTCCAGGTACTAAGGATAGAAAGATAAAACAAAAAACAACTCTTGCCTGTAATGAACTTACATTCTACTGAACAATATAACATAGCGTGGTCTAAAACATGGTGTTAGCACACTGTAAATTCAATAAACTGAAGTGGCATAAATCAAGGTAGATTAGAATTAAGTGGAGTGGTTTACTATGAAGGAGAGCTGAACTAGATAGAATGCCTCTGAATGGATTAGAGTGGGTCAGGTAAAATGGGATGAAGTAAAGTCGGTAGTGGAGTGAGGTCAACAAGTCAGTTTAAGTGAATTCATTTGGAATAGAGGCAGAAGTGCATTGGTAAATATTTAAATACTTAGCCACCAGCACTCCTCCAGGGTGGGGGGATGTATGCAGGACACATTTTTAAGTTTAATGTGAATTATTAACATTTTCCCATCACTTTCTTAAGTCTAGACAATCAACACAACAAGAAATCAAGTCCTGATTTCCAGTATTTGTCCATTTCCAAGGTATAAATGAAAAGACAACAATCAGCCAGCTTGCTCAAGCACACCGAAGCGAAGGAGAATGGACTGGCTTATCGAACCTTGGGGAAAACCACTGAAACTCCCCTGGGTCTCAGTTATCTTATTTGGACTTAAACAGCTTCTGAATTTCCTTCCAGCTCTATTTCTATGATCCTATGGATCAATGAGGGGGACTTTTTAGTTAATCGAGCAAAGTATCTTGGAGTAGAATAGAGGGGGCAAAACTGACCGGAGTTGGAATGGAGTGAATTGGACTGGAATGAAGTTAAGCACAGAGTTTAATTAAACTGAGTGGAGCACAGTAGCCCAAGTCCCTGGCCAAAGAAGACAAGCCCCAGGTAATGGGGTGCCAGAGAATGTAGGCTAGATGGCGTCAAAGACAAACTGATTAGTCACCAGTTTTCATGAAGGTCAACTCCCTGAAGAAAGAGAAGGATCCAGTGGGGCATGTCCTAGTTATTCCTGGGGATAGCCTTTGGGAGACAGATTGGAGCCCCATAGACAAGGGAAGACTGAGCCACTGACCAAGAAGAGGAGAGAAACCATTGCTGGGAGTAGGAAGTCTGAGTCAAACAAAGTCCAAAGTCAGTGAGTGCAGGATGGAATGAGATTCCCATCCTTGCCACATCCCCATCGATACCCTCACCAAGTGTCCCTAACATACAATCATACTAGGGAACTCTAATGATACCCCAACCAGGTAACTCAGCACTGGGAACAACGAATTCCATTTTAATATGATAGTAACTATAACATCCTAGCTAGATAAAACAAATCACATTACTATTAGGTAGTCCCAAAATACACTCAGCATGGTACTCCTAGCATACAACACAACTACCTCTAAACAAGACACATTATAAACCCAGTAACCCCAGCACCAGGTACCCCAAACTCACCCGACTCAGCACTTCTAACAATACACTCTAACCTAGTACCCCCCAAAACACATATTACCAATTTCCTTTAGTCACACTGAATCCTAGAACCCCCAGCATGAACTATTAAGAAGACTCTAACCACAGGGTATATAATGATAAAATCCAGAAAAGCAGCACACATTACAACCAGCTATGACCAAACACACACTAGAACTAGGGCTCCCTAATCACCAGGATGCTACCCAATTATCCCACTTACATCCTAAAAAGGTACCCTCTGGAATACCAACTCCCCTGCCCCCACACACATATGGGGTGATCACTGCACACCCTTTCAGGATCACAGCAGCTCACAACCAGTCACTAGAAACTCTAGGCTCTGCTGTCCACATGACGTCTTCTCCCTTGTCCCAGTTTTCCCCAAGGGGAATCTCTGTATCCAGGTCCTTCCTTCCAAAGAAGTTTGGGAGGGATGCCTGGAATGTGAATGCCTGCACTTCCTCTCCTCCCCCCTCCCCACTTTCACCTCACTCTCACCTCCACATCCTGGGTGTCCATGGTGCCTGAATGTCCTTGCCCCGGAGGCCTGTCTTTCCAATTCAGAACCAGGTGAGGTTCTTCATCCACTGCCTGGTGGCTCCCCCCATCATCAGGGCAAGGAAAAGGGGTCAGACAGGAGGTAGTGAGCATGTTAAATGATATGTCCCTCTCCCTTACACTGTTGCCCACCACCAGTTGCTGCTCAAGCTGCCTCCCTCTAGCTATTGCTTGGGAGCGGTAGAGGAAATGAGGAAACCTGCTTGGCTTTCTCCCACACCCCATGCAGGCTGGCCTAGCCTCCCGCCCTACCTTGGGGGAGGAGGCCTGGCCTGGGGTGAGGGGGAGCAGGACAGGTATGCCTACCTACCTCCTCCCCTTCTCACCCGGAGGAGGTGGGCCCCCACCCCCCCATTTCAGGAGGGCCCTTGCTGTGGTGTCATCAACAGGCTCTGTCCAGTCTCGCCCAGAAAGCCGGAAAAACAGCTTAGGGCCCTGCCAACAAGAGAGCAAAAGGTGGGGGGGCTTTGGGGGAAGAGGGATGGAGACCCTCATTCTCCACAAAAATACTTCACAGTGTAGTATCAAGATTAATCAAACTGGAGACCATACTTCAAGTCATCGGTTCTGATACTGGCCAAGTCACTTACTCCAAGCTTCAACTTCTTCATTTGTTACATGGGGATTATAATCTTTGCCCTACTATTCCATAGGATAGTCATGAAGAAAGCTCTGTAGAAAATAGTTATGATTTCCTTCTACATCTCCAGACTGTGGCCATTCCTCTGCACAGCACTGTTAGAATGATGCTCAGCTCCTGCCGTGCTCCCTCTCAGGAATGTCGTTCCCCACCCCCACTCTCCCCATAAATTCCTTAATACCCAAAAGCTTCATGGTATATCAGGAAGAATGTAGGATTTGGAGTCTGGGGTCCTAGGTGTCAATCCTTGTTCTACTTTCATTGTCTACATGACCTTGGGTAAGTCTCTTCTCGGTCCTGTGCTTCAGTTTGCACATCGATAAAAATAAGATAGTTGGATTAAATGATCTCTAAGGTTCCTTCTAGCTTCAAATCTTAGGATCCTTCTATGATCCTGGGAAGAAGGACCATATATGGCTCTGCCCCTCCCTGACTCTGGGCAGGGACAGCATAGCCAAGAATACAAGTGGGGCCAAGCAAGGAAACCTAGGGCTAGAAAGTCAGGTGGTCAGGCCTTTAAGCCTAGAGATACCTCTGACAGTCTGCCCAGAAGAGAATCCTGGACTAGAGACTCTAAGAAAACAGTACAACTGTGTGTGGTCCAAATCCCGGGATCTTCAAGGCACAGGGTTAATGGGTAAGCCTGGATTCTCACAGTCATATACACAAATTCAGAGAAACCATACCTCAAGCTAGACCCAGAAAGACTGAGGCAGGCACAGATGTTAGTCAGGAATATAGGTAAGTTCAGACACTGACAGGAAAATGCAGAGGGTGCTGTACAGAGGCAGAACACGTGAAAACTTAGGATCCTGGACCCTTACAAATCACACATCCTCACTCACACATAGATCTGGAGACATTAGCAGGCACATACACTAAGCTGATAGACACATGTGCAATCTGTCTCTCTGTGTATATATGGACCACGTATACATATACATTCATTCACTCAGAGCTATAGGAAAGCACAGGTCATCTAGTACAACCCCCTCATTATGTAATAATTTGTAATAATGTCTAATAGTGTCTTATCCTCCTAATAGACTGGGAACTTCTTGAAAGCAGAAGCTACGTATTACCTCAGCTATGTATCTTTGCCCCAGCACTGAGCACTGGTGCATGAATCCCAGGATTGCTCAGTAAGTGTTTGTCAAATCAAACATCTTATCCTTCCCAATAAGTTTGCTCAATCAATCAAGAAAGCATTTGTTAACAGACTACTATGTGCCAGGCACTGAGAAGACAAAGAATGACGCTGACATTCTAACTAGGGAGACAACCAATACATATAAGCATATGCAGAGCAAATACAATAAATGCAAGGTGTTTAGGGAGGGAGACCACTAACAGGTATGTGTGTGTGTGTGTGTGTGTGTGTGTGTGTGTGTGTGTGTGTGTGATCAACTCAAGACTTCAACAGAAGTTGGTGCATGAGTTACGTCTCGAAGGAAGAAAGGGTTTTGATAAGGAATTTTGGATGAAGCGCATCCTAGGCAGGAGAATGGGTCATTAGAATGACCTGGAAACATGAGATGTAATGCCATGCATGACAAGCAGTCAGTTTGCCTAGATCACAGAGAACAGGATAGAGAGTAACAAACAACGAGGCTAGATAATTGCTAGAAGAGTTCAGAGGTGGGAAAGATCTATTATGTACAATTTTTTTTCTTTGTGTACATACTAAAGTTTTGGAAGGCCATCAAAGAGTCTTCTTGAATTAGAAGATTAAGCTATAATCAACCAACATTTATTAAGACACTTTGAGTGCAAAAAAAAAAAGGAAAGAAAAAGAAACAATCCCTACTGTCAAGAATTTTATTACATTCAATGGGGGAGACATCCAAATTTAACAGAAAAAATATCTACACAATAAATACAAGGTAGTTAGGATGAATGGGCACTAACACTTGGGATGATGTAGAAAGACATCCTATAGGAGTGGTTCTTGAACTATGTCTTAAAAGGAGAGAGATTCGATGAGGCTGAAGTGAAAACCACTTGGCTTCTAGGTGAGGAGACTGGTCAGCTCAAAGGCACTGAGAAAGGAGCTAGAAAGCCATGTCTGAAGCCAGTTTGGCTTAATGGAGGATGCAGGAAGGAGAACAATGTACAGTGAGGTTAGAAAGAACCTGAACTAAAGGTGGGCTGTGTGAATAGAGAGGAGAGGCTGGCTAGATAAGGTATCATGGAGGTAGAAACAGCAAAATTTGACAATAAATTGAATACAAGAGGTGGGAGGGACTGATGAATTGAGAATGATGCCATGATTATAAATGTGGGAGTCTAGCAGAATGGGGATCCCTTCAACAAGAACAATAAAGTTTGGGTGTCAGACAGATTTCAGGGTAAGGATCATAAGTTCTGCTTTGGATGTGTTGAGTTTGAGGTGTCTTTAGGACACCAAGGCTGAAGTGTCCATTAAGAAGGCAGTTGGTGTTATGGAGAGAAACTAGGACAGGACAGATAGATGCATGAGGCATGTCAACAGAAATGACAATTAAACCCAAATAAATCAAGTGACCAATTGAGAGAGGGTAGAGGAAAGACATGCACCATGGCAGAGTCTTGAGTAACACCCACAATGGTGGATAGGATATGGATAATAGCAGAGAAGTTCAAGGAGAAATCAGACAGGAAGAAAGAGAACCAAGAGAGAGGTGTGTCATGAAATACCTGAGAGAGGAGAGTTTCCAACAGAAGAGGGTGGCCCGCAGTATCAAATTGCAGCAGAGAGATTAAGCAAGAGAAGGACGGAGAAAATACTGACAGATTTGACAAACAAGAAATTATTGGTAACTTTGGAGAGAGTAGCATGAGTTGACTGATGTGGTCTGATGCTAGATGGTAAAGGTTAAGGAAGAAATGAGAAGAGGGTAAGTGGTAGCAACAGGTACAGGCAGTTTTTCTAGGAGATTGGTTGAAAAGGGGAGGAGAACTGTATGACAATCGGTTGAAAGGGTGGGAGGCTCTAATGAATACTGTTCTTTTAAATTATAGACAAGACTTCTGTGCATGTACAAAGGCAGGGGCAAAGGAGCCAGCAGACAGCTAGAAGTTTAACATTAGAGGGATGATGATGATTGACATTGAAATCTACTGGAAAAGACAAGAGGAGGTGGAATCAAGTCTTTAGCTTCAGCAAAGAGATGGGCCAGATTATCAGTGGCTAAGGAAAAGGAGTAGAGTGGGAGATGATGGCCAGGTATTTCAGATGAAGAGAGGAGCTGGCTCACCATAAATGGCCTCCATTATCTTAGTAAGGAATCTGTGGATGGGGACCATGTCTCATCTCAACTTTGTATCTTCCCCAGTCAGTTGGTCAATAAATATTTATAATATCATTTATATTTATTAAGTACCTACTATGTGCTTGGCACTGTGCAGAAAGAGGCAAAAGTCAATTCTTGCCTTCAGGGAGCTCAAAATGTAACGGAGGAGAAAATATGCAAACAACTAGGAACAAGCAAGATATATACGTAGGATAAATTGGAGGTAGTCAACAGAGGAAAGGCACTGAAATGAAGGGAAGTCAGGAATTAATTCTTGTAAATGGTAGGACTTAAAGAAAGGTAAGGCTTTGCACATAGTAGGTGTGAAATTAGTGTCTGTTGAGCTGTAAACTAACAGTTTTTCCTGGTCTATCGCTAAAGACAGAAAATGGAATAACTGACTAATTCCATGAAAAAAAGAAGGAAAACTTGGAGTTCCCAAACTAACTCTCAGTTCTTTCTCCACAGAAGATGACCCTTTCTTCTGCCAGTTTTGCTCTTGACCTAATTCCTCACCAGTTTGGCCAATCAAGTATCAACAAGGTCACTAGACCCTGAATACAGCTGATCACTTTCACAAGAATTTCTTAAATGTGTCCTTCGCACAAAGCACCATGGACCACACGTACACAGCAACTGCTATATGATATAAAATGATAAGTACATTAAGAAAAGTCCAAGCCACCTATTACGTGAAGTCCTAGCTCATTGTTGATTAGGGTTAGAGGGAACCAGGAAGGCTTCCTGGAGGTGATTATGTTTGAACTGATTATCAAAGGATTAGGTAGATTTCAAAAGGGAAAAGGGAGGGAGGGAAGAACATTCCCCATATAAGGAGAGTAGGAATAAAAATGCAGAAGCAGGAGAAATGTGGCACGTTCGGGGCAACAAAGTCACCTAGTCTGACTAGAACAGAGAACACATGGAGGGGAGGGATAAAAGATGCCTTCACTAGAGGTTCCCAAGTGGAAGCTGGACTGCTGCTAGTGAGGATTTCTGTTCAGGGATGGTCTGGACCAGACATTCTCTGCAGCACCTTCCAGTTCACAGTCTATGATTTTAAAAAACGCAGTCAGAAAAGCTAAGACAGCAGGAGATTCAGGAGGACCTTGAATTCCAGGCAAAAGAACTGTTGACTACAGGGAATCATTGAGCAGAGGAATGATGTAACTAGATCTGTGAACAAAGAAGAGTCCTTCAAAGGGACATGGGACCCAGAGCAGGATGATTTAGAGTTTAGAAGGTAAAGAGGGTAAAGACTGTCAGCAGTCCCACCCACTATAGAAAGCCTGCAATAAGATCTCCTTCCTCCTCCCTACCGGACTCACTGTTTTCGCTTCTCATTCTGACACTGAGCATACAATATGCAGTCCTCTGCTTCACTTGTGACTCATGTCTCCCTAATTATGTGGGAGCTCACTGAGGGCTTCAATCACATCTGGTTCTTTTCCTATGTCTCCCATGGGAGGCAGTATGGAGTAGTGGAAAAAAACACCACCCAAGATCACTTAGAGTCAGAAGATCTGAGCTTACATCCTAGCTCTGACATTTAGTGCATTTGTGACTGAGTTAGTCATTTTGCCACCATGTTTCCTATTGATAACCCATTAAATTCTAAAAATCAAACACTGAATACTTTAAAAAATAACAACCTGGTGATCACTAGGAGCCAGTATAGGTTCCTTCACTAAGGCTAAATAACATCAAATTAGGCATATCTCAGTATATTTTGAACCAGACTTATAGTTTCATTGGTTTAGAGCAATGGTTTAAAATTCAAATAGAAATGGGGGTCATTAATTTGTACATTAGTACCTTAGTGCAGCTAGGTGGTGCCGTGGATAAAGTGCGGAGCCTGATCTTTCTGAGTTCAAATATGGTTTCAGAGACCTTGATAGCTATGTAACCTTGGGCAAATCATTTAACCCTGTTTGCCTCAGTTTCCTCATCTGTAAAATGATCTGGAAAAGAAAATGGCCAACCACTCCAGCATCTTTGCCAAGAAAAGCCCAAATGGGGTCACAAAGATTTAGACAAAACTGAACGATGCAACAATAACAAAAAAATCTGTTCATAAGGATCCTTGCATATTGACTTACTTTTAAAATTAAATGCTATGTTTATTATATATCAATCACATTTTAATCTATATCATGGATGTACTGCAGGGCACTGGGAGGTCTACAGGACATGTGATTGACACCTCTGGTCTAGAGAAAAACCAGCAAGGAAAATTCCTCTACCAATGCAGGTTGACAACTCCTCTGAAATTTATAGATGTTGACAGATAGATGCCTGTAACACTCTTCTAAGATCACAGAGCCATTATATGGTAGGGATAAGACTTGATCTCAGGTCTTCCCAGTTCTTTATCCACTGAGCCCATAATGTCATAAGGCCTCTGGATAAATCAGAAAAATGTTAATGTGTCTTTATTTCAGCAAAGAGTTTAACAATGTATTTTATTATATTTTGTGAATAAATACGAAGTAGTCTGGATGAAGGTATCATTAAATAGATTCAGAACAGGCTCAACTGTCCCCTGGAAAAAGTTGATTAACACATAAATCAATCAATCAATCTGGAGGGAAAGAATTTTCAGCCCAATAGATAAATTTAAAGCATTCTTTCCTTAAATGGTAAGGTGCACTCTCTCTGGCTCTATCCTATGTAGCACTTACCAACAATTGGACTGATCACAGAAAACGCAGTTGATCAGGTCCTTTAACTAAATAATGTATCTTCTCTTGACTTCTGCTTCTCCTACCCATCTGACATTCCCTAAATGTTCCTCAATGCTTCAAATCCTAGTACTGCTCCCTAAGGACAGTTGTTCTCCAAGGCTGTTCTTGGCCCTCTCCTCTCTTTTGACTTTCTCCCATGCCAATCTCATTAATAACTACAACTTTAACTATCTCTCCTGCCCCAAAAATTCAGCCCTAATTCTAATCTCTCTCGTGACTCCATCCTGTGAAGCATCTCTACTTGACCACTGTACTAACACCTCCAACTCAACAGGTCCTAAACTGAATTAATTATCCCCCCACCCCCTGAACATGCCCTTTCTCCCAGGGCACTGTCTGTTGACAGCACCACCATCCCTTCCAGTCATGCAGAGTTGTCTGACTGCCCCCTCCACCATATCCAATCAGTTGGTCTTATAAAATCTTACCTCTAAAATATTTTGAGCATCTATTCCATTCTCTCAACCTAGTTTAGGCTTCATTACATTGTACATAAACCATTATAATAACCTCCTAACTAGTCCTCCTGACTCCAGTCTCATTCCTCTAATTCACCATTCATATAGCAGCCAACATAATCTTCTTCATATACAGGTCTGACCACGTCACTCCTGGTGGAACCTAAATACCAACAGAATAAAACAAAATTCCTTAGCATGGTAACACCCTCTCCCCCAATTTGGTTCCAACTTGCCCTTCCAGACATATTTCCCTCTACAAATTCTCTGTTTCAGTCAGACTGGACCCACTGCTCCCTGATCTCATCCTGTCCTCTCTTCCCTCCATGACTTTCAGACTGTTCCTCAAGATTGGAGTATGAGTCTTCTTTATCTTGACTAACTGAAATTCTCTCCCTTAAAATGCTTACTTTATTTAGTACTTATTAATTTCAGAATTTAAAAAAAAGGTCTATCTCAGGTGCCATCTCTGATTTCCACAGCTATAAAATGATCACTCCCTTCTTCAACTGTTCCTAATGACCTTTAGATTCCTCTCCCATCTTATTACAACCTATCTTGAAAGATATTAATTTGTTTACAGTTTTGGTACCCTAGTAGACTATAAGCTTCTTTTGTTTTCATTTTTGTATCCCCATTACTAAGCACAGAATCTTGAATTTATTATTAAGAATAGTAGACACCTGTTTGTTGATAGCAGATAAGTGTTTGTTGCTGAATTAAAGGTATTCATATCAAATCTACAAGCGATACAAACTGAAAAGAATTATTCATATTTTGGATGACAGAATCAGCATTCAAAATTATTTTAAGCTAATTTCTGCACTGAAATCAACAAGAGGAAATATAACAAAGATAAATGTAAAGTCCTTCTTTTAAAGCTAAACTATTGGTATAGCAAGATATATGAAAAAGACCAGCATTTTTATCCAGTCTCCAATGCCTTGAAATGACCTGGCTACTAAAAAACAATTAAAAAAAAAAAAGCTAATGTGTCTTATATTACATCATGAGAAGAAGCGTATCTGGAATTGAACAGCAGCAGTCATGCTGTCCATCGTCTGGTCAGATCTCATCTGCTACGTCCAGTCCTTGGCCCTACATTTTAGAAAGGACTTTTAACAAGTAGTTGTCCATTCATACAAGGGTGATCTGGACGGTGTGGGCACTGAAGATGATACCATCCTAGTACTAGCTGAAGAAACTATAGAAGATAAGACTTTGAGGGAGACACAATAGAGCTGCCCTTAATTTTTCAAGGACTTCATATGAAAAGAAGGAACAGACTTGTTCTGCTTAGCTCAGGGTACAGAACAAGGAATAACAGATGGAAGACAAAGAGAATGTAAATTTCAGTTCAATATAAGTAACTACTTAAAAAAAAAAACAATGAGCATCATCTAACAGAAATGAATGGGTCATTTCAAAAGGTAGTGAGCTCCCCACCCCCTGGAACTTTCAGAGCAAAGGTTGGATATGATGGAATTTTGGCATGAGTGATGAGGTTGGATTATATAACCGCTAAAGTCCCTTCCAAGTCTAAGGTGTGCTAATTGGATGCCCCAGATAGAAGCAGGGAGCATCTGCCCCGGGGGATGAAGGGAGAGGAGACAGACTTGTGTTGCAATAAGAGACATAAAGGTCAGAAGGTAGGTTAAACCTTCAGACCCCAACAGGTTGGAATGTGCTACTCCACAAAAGTATGTGGATTCTCCTAATGAAAAATCTAAAAAAAGTCAGTGATTAACTCTGCCTGTGCTGGGTTTGGGGAAGAAGGAATATTTCTGCCTGGATCCAGGAGAAAGAACCATCTATAGATTCCAAGGCTTCAATGAAAAAAATAAAGATGTCCTTCAGAATTTTAAGCAATTGAAGGAGGAGCCACATAGTACATCCTTTTCGCATGTGAGACACAAACCTCAGCATGCTTCTCCTCGGGTAAAGGGGAGGGATTAGAATTCAATGACCTTCATCTCTTTCTCCCAGGCACCACATAGCTCATTCACAAGAATACAGGCTTCTAGAGCCTAGCCTATATTTCTCTCACATACCTGCTAAGGATACAAAGGGCAGAGTGGGAAAGACAATTGGGACCTTTCAGCTTGAAGGAAGCCTTCCTGGCCTCCATGACAACCCCCTGGAATTCACTCTCCCCCGTCTCCACAGCAACTCCTAGGATTACCCTCCAGAGTCGCTATGGTAACCTCAGAACTCTCCTACCTCTTTATCAGTTTCCATGGTAATTTCTAGAATTCCTCACTCTCTCCCAGAAACAGTTGTCATAGCAACCCTTGGGATTACCTGATCTCCCCTCACCCCAAATACGGGTTTCCATGACAATCCTCAACTCCAATCCCCACTCCTGGAATGGATGCCATGGTAACTCTTCCGAAGGGGAAAGGGGGAAAGATCATCTTGTAGGATTTAGGAGTGGAGAAGATTATCTACCCCACACTTCCCCTCATTTTACAAATGAGGAAACTGAGGCCCAAAGAGGTGAAGTCACCTTCTCAAGATGTCTTTGTTGGAATTTTTTTTTTTTGGTCTGAACAATGGCACCAGGAGCCACAGAATGGCTGTCTGTCAGAGCTGGACAAGCCCCTAAAGATTATCTTGTTCTAGTCTCACCCATAACTCTGTTATAGATGAAAAAAAATTGAAGCTCATATAGGGGAAATAAGTCTCCCTAGGTAACCCACATGATGAGCACCAAGTCTAGCACTCAAGTTCCCAGATTCTCCATTAGAATTCTGTCCAACAATGCCATTTCCTGCCCTGCCCCCTCCCCATCCTCTGTACATGGCTTTCTCTTCCCTCCAGCTTCTACAGACATTCCCAAGCCCCTTCCATCCATGTGTCCATTCAATCACCTTCACTGTGTTTCTGAGAGGATGTAACCCTCACCCCCCACCGCAAACATGTTTAGAGGTACTCGAATCCCAAATTTCATTGGGAGAGAAAGGGAGATGTGGCCATGAATGAATGTCAGAATTGATGGTCCTTAAAGACCCCCTAATCCACAGTCATAGACATCTTTTACATAGGAGACTGAGACTCAGAGCTTAAATGACCCTAAAGTCACAGGTAAAGTAGATGAATAAGACAAGGAAAAGTCACACAGGTAGCAAGTTGGAAATCTGCTCAGATCATGGTTCTATTACGTGACCTTGGGCATAAGACTTCCCCTTCTAGACATCTGATTCTTCATCTATAAAAATCAAAGAACTGGACTAGACTGTCTCTCAAATGCTTGTAACCTCTAAACCTAAGGCCCTATCCTAGTAGCAGACTTGAAATTTGAACTCAAGTCCTCTATCTCCAAAAATCTATCGCTGCTTTCCCCCCTGCCATGCCAGACTTATGAGCCACCCTCAACAGGAAGGGTCAACATCTACCTGCCTAAGGAAAGGCACCCAGAAGGACCCCACCTGCCCCTAAGCATCCTAAAGCCCTGCTCAAGCAGGAATTCATCCTCCCCTACAGTTAAAATGCAAAGTATTTCCCTGGAAGACAGTAACATATTAATTTTGGATCCTTAACTGGGAGCAAGCCCTGAAAATGGAATAGGAGGGTTTTGATTAGGCAACAGGCTGGGCTTTATGTTGGGTTTTTGTTTTGTTTTTTGCTTTTTGAGGGGTTGGAATCCAGGAAGAGAAGGGGAGGGACCTGGCCCCTAGCCTCAACACCCATCAACTGTCCCCTTCTCTTTGGCCTTAGGGCAAGCTGAAGTGATTTGGGGTGAGTGGAGTGGGGATTCTGAATCTCAGAATTGGAAAAGACTCAGAGGTCATCTAGTCCTCTAGACAGCAACTACCTTGGACAAATTATCATCTCTGACTCTGCCTGGAGACTACGAGTGAGGATAAAGGCATGACTTCCCAAGGCTACGTATTTTGCTTTTGGACAATTCTATTTTTCAATCACTGGTTCTTGTCGGAGTTGAGAACTTAGATATCATCTAATCTAGTGGTGTCAAACTCAAATAGAAACAGACTTAGAAAACCACAAATCAACGTTATCTGTGTTGCATTATAAGTGGCACATTGGATAGAATTCGAGACCTAGAATCAAGAAGACGCATGCTCCAGGGTTCAAATCGGATCTCAGATTAACTGTGTGACCCTAAGCAAGTCATGTAATGCTGTTTGCCTCAGTCTTCATCTATAAAATAAACTGGAAAAGGAAAAAGCAAACCATTCTAGTATGCTTGCCAAGAAAACCCCAAATGTGGTCATGAAGTGTCAGCCATGACTGAAAAGCAACTGAACAAGTGTCGTATTATAGTTTTCTTTATTTTGTTAAACAGTTCCCAGTGACATTTTAATCTGGTTCAGGCTATACTAGGGAATTCTGCAGCACACAGGCTTCGGAGTCTGACATTTCTGAACCAGTCCAACCTCCTTATTTTAAATATGAGGGAACAGACTCACAGAGAAGAGAGGAATTTGTCTAAGTCACAAAGGTAGGAAGGAGCAACGCTGGAGTGGGAGTGAAGGTAGAAGTCCCGAAAGCAGGAGTTTGGCCAGGACCACAATGGAGTCTTCTCTTATCCTACGAGAGAGGAAGACACTGTCCTCCTCTTGAACCCAGTCCCTTCTTACAAACACTAAGAGCCTTGGACTTGGAACAGCTCCAAAGAAAACGGGCTCTTTAGTTCCCTGTGAAAGGAATGCCTGCCTAGCAGTGCTCCTATCATAGTTTACAATCTATCATTATTTATTACCATCAACAATCACAGAAGTTAAAGCTGAAAGAATCTTGAAGATGACCTAGTCTAGCTCCTTTCTTAGAGAGAGAAACCTAATTACATATAGTCCAAAACTGGTTTGGCTAACATCCCCTCAGCACAGCTGGGATTCAAAGCCAAATTTTCTGCCTCCAAAAAAAAAATCCTCTTCCTTCAAGGTCTAGCTAAGGTCTCATCTGTTCCATTGAGCCTTTCCTGATTTCCTCTAGAGCACCCTCACCTGGATTATACCCTCCTTTGCACTTTCATTATACCAAGATCAGCAAGTGACTACCCCTCCCCACCTCAGCAAACACACATAGTTACTGTCCCCTGCCATGTGGCTTCACGTTGTATTCTACTCACCTCTGAGGCACTTACCACGTAACAGATATTAGGGTTATTTTGTATCTCATCCCTATTCCTACATGGGGAGCTCCATGAAGATACCTCATCTAATCTTTGCACAAGAAAGCTGCTTGACCATGGTTAGCCGAATTAAAATTGAAGCCTCCAAAGCATACGATGTTTTCCCACTTGGGATATTTCCTCACGTAAACGGAGTTATTGCTAGTCTCTCCCCATGGAGACAAAAGAACAGAAATAGAACACATTGTGTAAAGTGCTTTGAGATCTCCAGGAAGGCCTCCTCTCCACCCAGAGAAACACAAGTTAATACATATTATTCCGCTCCACCTTTGTCCCCAAAGAGGGAAATTGGAAGGTGAGACAGACAAGTGACAGCATAGCTTGCTTTATCCAAGTAGGTGCCTCCCAGGGTTTCGGGTCAAAATGCTTACAAAGTGCTTATTCCACTAAAAGCTGGACTAGTTCCACCATGACTCTGATGGAGTCTGGTGACAGCCAATCACACCTATCCCAGTGTGGGCGAACGCAGACCCCTTGACCCTGACAGGAAGTGAAGCTTCTCCAAAATCACCCATCCCAGCATGCCAGGTCCTGGGCCTGGGCAAACCCTTTCTAGGTTAAAAGCACTTTCCAGAGAGGCCACTATCTACAACGCACACAAAGCTGGACTTGGAGTCAGGGAGACCTGGGTTCAAGTTCCACCTATGAGACACACAGACTGTTTAACCCTGGGCTAACCTCTCAATGCCCTGGGCGGCTCTCTGAACCTGCATTGTAAGTAGTAGAGCAGGTACTGATCCGTATTAGTAGAGGTGGTTTCCACACCAGGATCTCCCTGAGAATCATGGGATCATGATGACCATGATAGCTAGCATTGCATAGAGTGTTGTGGTTTACATGGCACTTTACATATGTTATCACAAGTGATGCCCAAAACAACCCTGTGGCAGGAGCTCTTCTTCTTCTCATTTTACAGATGAGGAAACTGAGGCTGAAGGAGAGTAAGTGACTTGTCACACAGTTAGAAGTACCTGGGCCAGAATTCAAACTCAGGTTTTCCTCACTCCCAGGCCACTGCATCATCTAGGTACCTCTGAATGAAATATTTCCACAATAAAATAAAACATAAAATGCTAGTAGAGGGAGTATTAGCTTCTTGAGGAAAGAATCTTAAGAAAATACAAACCATTCAATCACTCTTTGCTTCAGGAGGTTGAGCTAGCATCAGACAATGCCCAATACAATGGTGCTGGGAGCTAGAAAAGGGACTTGTTGATTCATAAGGATGAGTCTGCTATGTGTTCTTTCCTTAGCTCCTTCACACCTGGCCACATGCTCTGCTTCTGGAAAGTTAGACTCCTCTCTCATGTCAACAAGGACCTGATAATTCCCTTGGCGCCCTCTTGCCCACGTCTCTCAACCTCCATGACTGGGAAAGTACTTCCTGACATCAAACTTCAACCTACCTTGCTGCACTGGGAATAGTAATATATCTCTTGTCCCTCATTTTCAAGGTCTGTATAGTCTCTTTATTCTCTTTCTACCTCTGTGGACAACTTGGATATGGAGCAGTATGGCATAATGGAAAGAACTTCAAAATGTCCTTGAAGTCAGAGGGTCTGGGTTCTAATCTTACTTCTGTCAATTCCTCTCTGTGTGATCTCAGGAAAATCACTTCAACTCTCTTAGCCTTTTTCCTCATCTACAAAATGAGGGAGTTATTTTATTTTGCATTTTGTTTTTATATTTTTCTCTTATTTCATTTTTTTCCCCAATTACATGTAAAAAAAATTTAACATTCATTTTTTTAAAACTGAGTTCCAAATTCTCTCCCTCCTTTCTTCCCTAATCCCCTCCTCAGAAGGCAAGCAATTTGATATAGATCACACACGTGCAATCATGTGAAATATAGTCCCATATTAGCTATGTTACAAAAGAAAATAGACCAAAAAAAGGCAAGAAAGTAAAAGAACCTGCTCTGATCTGCATTCTGATGCCATCAGTACTTCTAGAAGTGGATAGCATTTTCATCAAAATCCTTTGGAATTATCTTCCATTGGATCATGGGACTGCTGAGAATAGCTAAGCCATTCACAGCTGATCATCACACAATATTGCTATTACTGTATTCAATGTCTGGCTATGCCCACTTCACTTTGCATCAGTTCATGTAAGTCTTCAAGGACTATTTTAGATGGCCTTTTAAGGTACCTTTGAAATCTAAACCCGTGATCCTTCAATGACTCATCACCAATCCTTTTCCTCTTCTGGATTTCTTAATATGGACGCCACCCAAAAGTCTATACTTGGCCCTCTTCAGTTCAATAATCACTTATTAAACACCAACATTGTGTTATGCTCTGGAGACACAAAAACAAACAAACAAAAAAAATAACCCCTGCCTGCAAGGAACCTCCATTCTGGTTTTCTTGGCGGGGAGAGGGGAGGGGTGACATAAGAAAAGGAAAAACAACACATACCTTTATATACAGAATAAATACTAAGTAATTTTTTGAGGGGAGACCACCAATTCTACGCTTTTTTGCACAATCTGTTTCCCATACTTAGACTGCACTCCTTCCTTTCCTTCATTCTCAGAATCACTTGCGTCCTTTAAAACTCACCTCAATAATCTGATCCCTCCAGCAGCTAAGTAGCTCCCCTTCAAAAGTACCTTATATTTATTTTGTATATTCTTAAGTGTGTATATGACAGTTCCTCCAGTAGAATGTAAGCTCTTTGAACACAAGAATGACTTCATTTCTGTCTTTGCATCTCTAGAATCTATCACAATGCTTGGCACATAAGGGCTTAATAAATCCTTGCTGATGCATCAGAATCATAGGATCTCAGATTTAGAAAGAAAAAAACCACAGAATGTGAGAGTAGGAAGGGATCTTAGGAGCTCTCTAGCACAACCTATATATAAAAGATATTCTCATTAGAACATGCTTGATGAGCGGTCATCCAGCCTCTGCTCAAGGAGCTTCAAGGAACCTACTATCTCTAAATACATCCCATTCCAATTTTGGGCAGCTCTAAGTGTTAAAATGTTTAAATGCTAGGCACTATACTAAGTTTTGGTGACACAAATTCAAAAAGTAAGGAAGTCTCTATCTTCAAGAAATTTATATTCTTATTGTGAAAGACAACACACATAGAAGAGTGGTGTTCTGAGAGGGATGTTTTGGTGTAGGAAGTTCCCTAGATAAGTTCAATACGGAGACCACTTTTTGTTCCCAGACTTGCCTCTGGAGTAAAACATGAATCTAATCCTAATCTCCCCTCTACAAGACAGTCTTTCACACATAGCAAGACTGCTATAGTATCTTCCCAAAGTTTTCTTTTCCCCAGGATAAATATGCTTTCTTTAGCTAAAGATCTCCGAGGCCCTCTAGTCATATGGTCATAGATCAAGAGATGAAAGACACCTCAGAAACCAATGTCTCACCCATTTAAAAGATGATAAATGAGAATTAGAATTGCATCTTAAGAAGGTACATTCAAATGAAGCAATACAGGAACAGAGAGGAAAAGCATGATTGAGACTATGTGGGTGCAAGTCAATCTGGGGAAAAACAAGTGATTTTGTCATTGAAGTATGTTATAGATAACCTAGAAAGAAGGAAATAGTTGAAGAGTTTGGGAAACACATCACAAGTCTAGTACAGAGGCTTGATATCCTGATGACAGCGGACTTGTTGAGATATCTCCTGGAACTCTCTCTGCCAGAAGCAGAGAAGCTAATACTTTCTCGACTTGCCTTAGTGATAATTTCATCCTTCAAAAGATGGAAGGAACTAAGAAGAACTTTATTCTAGTTATGATTCTCAGTAACAAGGAGAACTGTTTGCTCAGAAGGAAATGATAGGTACCTTGGGAAAAGTGAGCCTTCCATTCTAGAGTCTGGGATAAAGAAGAAAAGGAAATATGGGCATATTCTGACCCACACTCTAGATTTTAGGAAAGAAGATTTCAAAGAGAGAGGAACACTAGTTACAATCACACAGATTAAAATGCTTCTAAGGGAGTCAGCCCAAGAGAGGGGGAGATGCTCATGAATGAAATTCTGAAGACAGAAAGAGAAATAACTTCAATAAGGAGTTAAAAATGGAATTTGTCTAAAGAGACAAATGTGGATGCACAGGGAGCTCACCAATCAATGTAGATTTTAAAAACAAATGTAAGAAAAACGGAAATGAAACTAGGCCAAAAAGCAGGAGGTGAATACAAGGATATGTTATGGTTCCATAACAAAAAAGAATGTCAGAAATATTAATGCTCAGAATGAGCTGAGACTGGACAGAGCAGGTAAGGACAATAAAAAAATGGGATTTTCTTTTTTCAGTTACATTAGGTGAAAAGGGAGGATGAAAGTAGAGATGAAACCCTTACTTAGGGTCAATGAGATAAGTGACAATGAAAGGGAAAAGACTTTTATTTTCTCTGCATAGGAATATGATTTTAACATATTAAAATGGTGGAAAGATGACTAACAGAGATGAATACTCAAGATCATTTAGGAAATAATAAAAGAACATCTAGCTGTCTTTGACAAATTCAAGTAACTTGACCCTCATTCATTACATCCTTGGGTCCTGAAAGAACTTGCAGATGTGACTTCAAAGTCACTCTCAGGGATATTTGAAAGGTTATGAAAAATGGGAGAAGTGCCATAAGATTTGAGGACAAAGGTCCCAATTTTTTTAAAAGGAAAGAGAACAAAATCAGAAAATTCCCAGAACAAAATCAGGGAGCTTGACTTACTCCTGGGAAAGGGATGGTGAGCAAACAGTTCAAAAAAGAATCCATGATTACCAAGAGAGGCTTTATCAAGAACAAGTCATATCATCTAATCTCATTTCTTTTTGGAAAAGATTACTAAACTAGTTGCTAAGGGGAATTCTATGGATATCATTTACTTAGATTTCAGCAAACTGTTAAATTGTCTCATACTATCCTTGAGGGAGAAAGTGGAGACCTGTGAATTAGACAATGATACAGTCAGATTTGGAATGGTTGGATGTCTGGACTCAAAGACTCATGAAATGGTTCACTGTTAACTTGGCAGTAAAGTGCTTCAGGATCTGGGCTTGGCCCTGTATTATTTGACATTTTTTACCAATAACTTGTATAGCCAGCCCAGTGAATGATAAAATTAAGACTAAATAGGATCCTGAGATGCCAGACTTGCCCTGTGTTGAACTGAATCATGAGACTGAACAGCAATAAATGTAATGCCTTGTGCTTGAGAACAAAAAAAAATCAATTTTACAAATATTAGCTAGGGGAGGTATGACTAAACAACAGTTGTTTTGAAAAAGATCTGGGGGCAGGTAGGTGATGCAGTGGATAGAACACTGGTCCTGGAGTCAGGAGGACCTGAATTCAAATCTGACCTCAGACATTTAACATTAACTAGCTGTGTGACCCTGGAAAAGTCACTTAATCATGATTGCCTCACCAAAAAAAAAAAAAAGATGAGGAAGAAGAAAAGAAAAAGAATTGGTTTTAGTGGATGGTAAGTACAATATAAGTAGGCAAAATTACCAACAAAGTGATCTTGGGGTACGTGTTAAGGGGAGGAATTTCCAAGAACACAAAGGTGATTGTCCCATTGTAAAGACTGTCTCATCTGCCCTTAGCTCAGACTAATCTGGAGCACTGTGTTCATCTCAGGGTTTAACAACAATATTGATAAACTGGAGAGCAACCAAGAAGCGCCTAGGGTCCATGTCACATGAGAACTGGCTCAAAGAACTGCGCTAGCTTTGACTAAACTTTATTTTTTTTAATTAGTTTAGTTTTGGTTTTCAACATTCATTTCCATAAGTTTTAAATTTTCTCTGCCTCCCTACCCAAGATGGCAATATGCAATCTGATGTAGGCTCTACAAATACATTGCTATTAAACATTTCTTCACATTAGCGATGTTGCATAGAATTATAATGAACGGGAGAACCATGAGAAAGAAAAAACAAAACAAAAAGGAAAATAGTCGGCTTTGCTCTGCATTCGGACTCGTTATCTCTGTGAACATTTCCCATTATGAGTCCTTTGGAATTGTTTTACATCTTTGCATTGTTGAGAAAAGTTAAGTCTCAAAATCAGCCCATCACACACTGTGGCTGTTACTGTGTACAATGGACTGGTTCTGTTCACTTCACTCAGCATCAGGTCATGTAAGTCTTCTCAGGTTTTTCTGGTCTGCCTGTTCATCATTTCTTATAGCACAATAGTATTCCATTACATTCATATACCACAACTTGTGTAATCATTCCCCAATTGATGGGCATCCCCTTGAACTCCAGTTTTTGACCACCACAAAAAGAGCTGCTATCAATAATTTTGTACATGTGGGTCCTTGTCCAATTTTTTTGATCTCTTTGGGATACAGATCTAGAAGCATAGCTTTGACTAAACTTTAAAGGAAACATGATAACTGTCTTCAAAGCATTTAAAGGGCTGTCATGTGGCAGACGATTTAGCCTTATTCTGTTGGGCTCCAGAGGTCATAAGTAGTTCTTTCACCAGAATAGGGTTGAAGTTACAAAGCGGCAAATTCCTAACATGTAGAGCTATTAAAAATTGGAATAGGCTGCCTAGGAGGTTACACTTTTTTGGAGGTTTTTAAGCAGAGGCTGGATGATTACTTGTTGCATATATTCATGTATAGGTTGTATTAGATGGATGCTAAGATCCTTTCCAACTTTCAAATTCTGTGATTCTGTAAGTGACAGAGCTGGGGTTGGTAAACAGGTGGTCTGATTCCAAATCCAGCAATCTTTCCACGGTACAAGATGCCACAAGATCACATATAGCACTCAGTTTACCCTCTCTGGGGGTAACTGGGTGGTGAAATGTCTAGAACACTGGGCCTCAGACACTTACTAGCTATGTGACGCTAGGCAAGTCACTTGCCCTCTATTTGCCTCAGTTCCTCATCCGTTAAATAGGGATATATTGGAGAAGGAAATGGCAAACCACTTCTGTATCTTTGCCAAGAAAACCCCATGGAAAAAAGTCAATGGAGTAACCTAGAACTGGACATGACTGATCACCAACAATGTACCTTTCATGTAACTTTATGTATTATAGTTACCTGTATACCTGCCATATCCCTGCTCCCATTGGCCCTCACCTGGTCTATTGCAATAGCCTCACTGTCCCCTGCCAAGTCTTTTCATTCTTCCAGTTCTTTCTCCACACAACTGCCAAACTGCTATAACTGTTCCTCTTCATGGGAGACTACGTTTCATCTAAACTGACACTAAACTATCTCCTCTCAAGCCAAGCACATGATCCGGCATCAAGCTCCATACACAGCAGGATTTAATAAATGTTTGGGGAATGAATGAACAAATGAATGAGTGGTGCAACCTGGGACAAAGGAAAGAAGGATCTATGTTAAGCCACTCTCCGAACCCTGAGACCTCTAGTTACCTTCTCCCTTGGAATGAAGGTCAACTCTTTCCCTTGCAAACTCCACCTAGGCAATGGCCCCTCCTAGTCCATGGTTCACACATGATCTTTGCAGCTCACATTTCTCTAGCCCTTTAAACTTGATAGAGAATTTTATTCACAAGATCCTTGTGAAGGAAGTAAAGTATCATGATTCCCATTTTATGGATGAGGAAACTATTTCATAGGTCACCATGAAAAGGAGATGATGTCTCATATACTGAGAGTAAATAATAACAGATGGACAGACCATCTGCTGGGATGCACAGTGATACCCACAGAATTCAAAAGGACCTGAGGAAGGCCTTCACCATATTAGGTGGATTAGTCTGGAAGGAAACACATGAACAATTAGCATGGAGAATGAGAAATCACAACTGGGCTGCTGTTTGTACCACATGAATAAGATGACAGATCTATCCAGTCAACAAGCATGTATTAAACACCAACCATGTGCCAGGAGTTGTGCTAACCCCTGGCAATATAATGAAAGGCAATGGAAGTGATTGTCAAACACTGACCACAAATAAAATAATTTAATTTAAAAGAAAGAAAGGCAAAAGAGAGTGTATACCCTCGAAGAACTCAATCGAATGAGGGAAGACATCACACATACAGCTATCAATGTGCAAATGTGAGATAGACATCCTGATAGAGGCAGTGACTTGTCAGTAGTCAAAAAGCTCACTGGTAATCAATCAACAAACAAACGTTTACTGTTAACTCCAAGGTCAGTGTGCTCTCCACCATACCACAAGGTTAAACACACACACACACATACACACACACACACACACACACACACACACACACACACAAACACCATAGAATTTACATAACTGCCTAAAATTCACACATTTAACAAACATTAACATCAAGAACTCATTATTTGCATGAAACTCTGTACTAAAAAATGACAGGAAATCCCTTCCCCACCTATAGCCCAAGGCCTGGTTCCTACAAGTTGCCCCCCCCCACTTTGGTCCAGTCTGGGGTAGGGCGGGGTGAAGAACACAAACAAAAAAGGTTTGCCCCCTTGCCAGTTTCTACTGTGCCTGATGGAAAAGGCAGGGAATAATACGGGGAAGACACAGAAGTCTCGGGTTCCCCAAGTTGGGATGGGGGAATAGGGAGAGAAGGGGCAGGACAAAGCAGGGAAGGAAAGAGAAACAGATGGGGTGGGGGATAGGGAGGAGGAGGTCTCACCTGGATCTCAGAATCAGCCCCATCTGCTTCCACACCCAAGAAGAGCCACACCCCAGACTGGGAAAACAGGTTTTCGTCTAAAGCTGGCCAACTCCCCGGGAGGGTGACATCACTGCCTCTTGGGGACTGGGGGAGGGTGGTAGAAAGGAGAAAGAACTCAGGATCCCTCTTCAATTGCCTACCAGCTTGAGGAAGGGAAAGAGGAGGAATCACGGAAAAAGAAAGATAATGGGGCATGAGGTTCTAGAGCCAGGGCCAGGAAGCACCCAGAGTTGAGTCCTAGATTCCACTGGAAGCTCAAGGTTTAAGTCTACCTCTTGATAAGGCAGGATGGCTGACCCACAGAACACAGAAGGTCAGAGCTGCAAGGGACATTCCCCTGGAAGCCACCTGTTCCAACACCATCCTTTTACAAGGAGCAAATTAGGGTCCAAAGAGGGAAAGGGACTCATCCAAGGTCACACACCAAGTTAATAGCAAAGCAGGGACTGAGACTCAGGTCTCATTAATTCTAGGAAAGGGCTCTTTCCACTATGCTATAGTGGCCTAGTCTATGAACAACTCCCTCAGCTCTACCCCAAGTAAGACCACTGACTTCTCCCTAAGTACTGTGACCTTAATAAAGGAAAGTATGTTGGACAATAAATCACCTAGGCAGTTAGGTGGCTCAGAAAGCACTAGACTTGGGAGTCAAACTTTGCCTACTAGCTTGTAAGTGTCTGTAGGCAAGTCACGTAACTCCTCTCAATCTCAGATTCTTCATCTGTAAAATGAGGAATAAGGATAGCACTCACCTGGCAGGGCTGTTCAAATAAGTTAACCATGTAACGCATTTGGTAAATGTTAAATCGCTGGATAAATTCTATTACTATTCATCAAAAACTGGAGCCTAGAGGATGGCACTGAAGGAAGTTTCTACATTCTCAAGCACACCCATTTCCCCTTAGAGCAGAATTACCCTAAGGGCAGGGGTCCAAGTTTCCACCATCATCCTCAGAGCTCCCAGGACATGGAGGGGGTTTGATTACCAGGGCTAGTTTCCTCCTCATTCCAGCCAGTCTGTGCTGGTCTAGGGCAGGAAGGATGGGCCTGGCCAGGCCCTGTCCCAGTAAACATTTCCTCTCTCCTCCCTCTCCATGCCTGGTCTGGACTCCTGCATCACAGTATTCATATCCTGGTTTTGTTTCCTAAGCCTTGGGGCCCCAGAAGCCCAGCTCCTGTCTGGAGGAAACAGGGCCTTTCAAAATTCGTTGACTCCATTTCCCCAAATCTATACGTGTTACCTCCATACGATGTCCGAGGATCCCCAAACTCCTGAGACCACGACTGGTTTGCTCCTCTCTTCCCAATGAAGGCAGCAGGGCTATCTTTACCTCTACCTTCCCCTATCCCAGGCACATGCTCCTCTTCCTCCAACAACCCCCAAGTATATAAACTTCCCTCCCTGAGGGAAGCAAGTCTCAGAACACTGGATTTGAAGTCAGAAGGCTTAGATTTTAATCTCAACTCTCTGTATGACTTTGAAGTCATTTCCCCTTACTCTGCCTCAGTTTCCTCTGTTATACAATAAGGGGACAGGAATGAATGATTTCAAAGAGCCTCTCTCACTCTAAATTACAAAGACAGAAGGCAAAGCAGATGTTGAACCAAAATTAGAGTGTGTAGCCAGAGATGACAGTATCTGCAGAGCAACCTAATGGGAAGGGCGCTAGGAAGACCTTCCATCCAGAAGAGCACCATCTCGTCACATGAGATTCCACCATTAGGGCTTCATTGTTAGTAACACTAATAGCTGACATTTACACAGTACTTTAAAGTTTACAAAGTATTTTTCTCACCAACAACCCCATAACTCCTGATGAAAGAGGCTGTACATCTCCAGAAAGAGAAATGATGGACTCTTGTATGAAGACTGAAACGTACGTTCTGCACTCACTTTATTTTTCTGGGGTTTGTTTTGTTTTGGCAACATGTTTCTTATGGAAATATGTTTTGTATGATTTCATATGTACAAATGATATCATATATTTTGACTTCTCAGTGGGTGCAGGCAGGGAGAGAATTTAGAACTCAACATTTTTTTAAATAAATGTTAAAAATAAATAAATGATTAATTTTTCACAAAACAACCTATAAGTTCACCAAGAACAGGTCATAGAGTGAACTATGATCTTAGAAATATAATTGTTAATAATAAAATAGCATGCATGTAATTTTTCAAAGTTTCCAAAGTACATTACAAATAATTTATTTTATCATCACAACAATCCCATGAGATAAGAACTATTAATATCCCCATTTTACAGATGAAGAAACTGAGGCAGAGATTAAGTAACTTGCCTTGGGGTCATACAGACTAGTGTCTTACTGGCTCTAGGTCTGACGCTCTATCCACTGTGCCACTGAGTTGCTTCTAAAGTTATAGCTGGCTGGTCATCACTTCTAACCTTTTTATTTTACAGAGGCAGAAAGAAACCCAGAGAAGTGACAGAAGATCACACAGGGGAGCCAGCCGCAGAGCCAGGATCCCATCCCTCCAACCCCAAAACCAGTGATCTTTCAGTCATATCACTGTCAGCAGGCTCAGCGCCTATGACCATGCCACTAATACCGAGTGAGTCAGACTCCAGCTACGGCCTCTTCCTAGACAAGAGTCCCAGTTAGAGGGAAGAAGGCAATGAAGTGGGGGAGGGTGATGGAAAGAATGCTATAATCCTGGTTCAGCTACTCTTATTACCTGTGTGACCTCAGACAAGTCACTTAACCTGTCTACAATTTTCTCCATGAGGCCCTTAACATCCCTAAATCTATGATCTTAAGGCAGAAAAAGGCGCAGATAGAGGAGAGAAAACGAAAGACAACTTCAGGGACCATGAAATAAGCTTTGAGGTGTGACAGAAAAGGAAACCAAAGCAAGCTTCCCCGCTTCCACCAAGTACTCCATCACCCACCTGGCTAACCAGACACCATGCAATAGCACTGCTCTCACTAACCTCCACACAGCTGGAGCCCCAAGGTCCAGACCAAGGACCATCAGAAATACCAGAAAATACCATGAGAGGTGAATCTATTCCTATGGTTTTGGGATTATGTTTCCTGATTAGCTTCATAGTTTTTGCAACGCACAATCAAAACTCAAGATTTTTAAGTTTGCTCTGAGTTTCCCCAAACAATCCTGTGAGGTTCAATTAACCCTGTTTTACAGATGAGAAAACTGAAGTTCAGAAGAGGGGAAGCGATTTGCCGAAGGCCACACAACTCGCGAGTGCAGCCTGAAGAACACATCCTCAAATGGAGGTGGAAAATCAGCTTGAGTTGGGACATGACTCAATCGGACTGGGAACTCCCTGTAGTTCAGGGAAATTTTGTCTTTCCTTCCTCCTGTCTCCCTCCATACTGACTAGAACAGTCTCTCATCCAGAGGGTGAGTAATGGAGGGTTGCTGGACTTGAGGTCAGATAACTTGGATTCAAAGCCTGGCTCCAAAATAGGGACAATTTCTGTGCTGCTTTTAAGATTTAAATGCCTTTCTTACAACAGTCAGTGAGATCAGCAGTGCAAGTACAGTCATTCTCATTTTACAAAAGAGAAACTGAAACTCGGAGAAGGGAATTGACCTGTTGATTGTCACCCAGTTAAGAGGTGATAAGAGCCCAAGGTCCAAAGAAGGCTTTCTGCCTCCAAGATCAGTGCTCCTCCCCACAAAGATGCTGCTTCCCAAGCCCTGGCTAAGCTATTTAACCCTCCTCAGTAAAAGAGGGATGAGAATCTCTGCCTTCCCTACCCACCTCACAAAGTGGATACGAGTCTTCAGATGCTTCCCCAGAGCTATCAGGTAGTGTCTGGGGTACAAAGGTTTCCCTACTTTTCAGGAAGGTGGAGGAAAAAAAAAGTTACAAACACAAGATCTTTTGTCCTGCTGTGGAGAGGGGCAGCAATCTTATCTCTTACCCACACCCTGTTCTCCCCACCCCAGCCCCAGCTGGTCAGAGATGAGGGAAGAGTCAGACAGGGTTCTCTTTCTCTTACTCACTCCCCTGAAAGAGAAAGTGAGGGATGGGGGAAAAACGCCTCACCCCAAAGCATGGTTCCACTCTAAGGAGGGGAACCAGGTGTTCTGGCTCCCTGCCTTGGCCTTCTGGCTCCACCCAGCAGGGCTCTGTTTGTTGGGATTGCTGGCCCCAGGGAGGCCCTAGAAACCTAGGGAGAAAGCTAATATTGACCAAGTACCTCTCCCTCTTTCCTTTTCCAGTGAAGTTAAGGAGGGTGGGTCAGACAGCAATGATCCAGTAAGGGTCAAAATTGCTAAGCCCCTAAATTCTGCCCTCTGGGAGTTTCAGGAGCTGTCACTGTGTCTTCTCTATTTAACCCAATGAACAGCAGTACAATGTTTTATGTCCAACATACAGCCACCAATGATAAGTGCCCCCAAAGTCTCCCTTTTCTGAGTAGAAAAAGTGGTTTCAAGAATAGCTGTGGGAGGACTTAGCAGGTCACCGGAAGGTTTAAATGGGTCTGAGAAACAATTGTGGCAGAACAGAAAAATCACTAGTTTTACTTAGGTTCAGAAGACCAGGGTTTGAGGGGCCACTGTTGCATTTATTGTGTGACATGGTCAAGTCACTTAACATTTCTGTGCCTCAGTTTCCTCATCTGTAAATTGGACATAAACATGTTTGCACTACCTTCTTTATAGGGCTGTTACGAAGAAAGTCAATTTGCAAAGCCATAAAAATGGAAACTAATGTTCATATTTACATATACACTCTGATCTCACAAAACACCCACAAACACACACAGATACACACAATTTGGTATAAGAGGACGTCGGTTGAAATCCTAACTGGGCTACATACTTTAATACCTAGGTGACCTTGAATTTAAAGTCTTTGAGCCTCAGGCTCCCCATCAGCAAAATGGTGATGCACTCCTGGAGACCCTGCTGGTAGGGAGCTACAGTAGGGCTAAAGTCAATTGAGGGGGCCCCCACCCCACCCTGGGAAAGTGGGAAGCCATCAGGATGCCCAGGATGGAAACAGCAGATCAAAACTTCTGTGCTAATCTGTGCAGGATCAAGCCTGTGAGTGATGGATGCATTTCCAGCCTAGACAAAATAGGGATAGAGATATATAGATTAAAGAGAGAGAGTGTATTATGTATGTACATATATGTAGATATTATAAATATATAAATTTCTATTGTACAAATCTGTATTAGATATTATAGATAGCATTGTTTAATTACTCAGGGTCATACCTAGTATATTCTGTCATATATATATATATATATATATATATATATATATATATAGTTTTGTAGTCTCCTACATATAGATAACATAGAAATCTCTAGATCTACGTAGATATCTATATCCATCAACATCTACCTATATAGATTTAGAGGAAAATAGAGATATATTATAGACATAACTATAACCTATATATAGATGTATCTATAGACAGATTCTTATACCCATGTGTATGTATATATACATATATGCTATATACATATGTGTATATATGTATGTATGTAGGACAATACAATACAATATATGGTTATACGTAAGACTAGCTCTCCCAACTGTGTGACCATGGGTATTACAGCTACATAGTACTTACACTACCAATCTCTCATATAAGAAGGGGTCGGATGAGATAATATGGAGTGTTCCATAATGTAATTAAAAAGAACAGCCTCACCAAAAGAAATTCAAATGCAAATGTAACAGAACTATAAAGCTCAAGCAGGGCTGGAATGAGAAGATGACAGGACAACTCCCACCCACCCCTTTGTAGAGGTGGGAGTTCCCAGGGGTGCACACGTTTCAATCAGTTGTGCTGACTTTTTTCATCTTTTAAAAAAATACTGTCATATGGAAGAGGGAGGGAAAGGATACTGGGGATAGCTCAGATGATGCAAGAAACAGAAGACAACAATAAACACTTACTTTTAAAATGTGGAAGTTTCCTTCCAGCTCCCGTGAAATTCTCCATTTCCCTATAAACAGGACAACCTCTTTCAGCTCAGAGTGAGGTGACAGACAGGTTCTCTGCTTCACCTGCCCTCCCTCCTGCTGAACTCGGAGCAGGCTCCCCCAGCAATCTTTCCATTCCTGTTTCCCACACTGGGTGGGAAGGTGTGGATGGAAAAGTCCAAACTGAATACTGTGAAATTCTAATGTCCAAGCTTGCCCTGTGAGAAGAGAGTGGAGAAAGTCTCTTTCCAGCTTCTTCTTTGCAGAGATAGGGGATGCTGGGCACAGAGCACTGCATATCATGGCAGATTTTTCCAATGTGCTGAATAGTTCTAAGCTGGTGTTTTTCTCCCCTTTTTTATTTTTTGTCATAAGGGATGGCTTTCTTGAAGAGGAAGGAGTATACTGTAAAATGTTAAGTTGGACCAAAAACAAAATTCAGTTTTTTTTTTTTTTAATTTTAGAGGGTATGATTAAGGATCCCAGACTATCTGAGATGCTTTCGTGGACTTGAAGGCAATTAAATTCCCTTTATTTCCCTATATGTTAATGGATAATCACTGATGAAATCTCCTTTCCTATAAGGGAAATGTCTGAAGGAAGGAAGAAAGAGAACAGGAAAACAGGAGAGGAGAAAGTCCAAGAATGCAGATCTTGCAGTCAAATTCTGATAACAAGTAAGTGGTCCTGCCATGGCCCAACCTCTCCAGACTGGCAACGGAAAGGTCAAAGCCCTTAGGTCCCCACCTCTACCTCTACCTCCCTGATGGGCCTCTAATGAGCAAGGCCTTGGTTGAGGGAAAGAAGATTCTCCAGGCATCTTCTGGTCTGATATGAGACATCATCCTCAGGCAATCCCCAGTTTTAGAGGGAGATAAGTCTCCTCCTCACTGCCGTCTGTGGGCAAATTTGTTATAAGAGGGGGATACTACCCCGATCTAATAATTAAAGTTGTCTCAAAGTGACACCAGGCCCTTCAAGGGGCACCAAGTACCCCACTCGCAGTTCTTCAAGCACAGGATGGATGACTGGTTATTGGGGTGAATCCTGGGGTTCAGACAAGAATCTTGCTCAGATTGGCCCAGCTGCCTCTGAGGTCCTTTCCAATTCTGAGATAGGGAGACAGAGACTTCATTCTTGGGGTGCCGTGACCTCCAGGACAAACACAGAAAGGCAGAGAGAAAGACGTGGAGAGGTACAAAATGCTGCCTCCACTGGGCCTATAACTGGTCCCTTTGTCACTCAAGGCGGGGAGGGGAGATCAAACCTTCCACAGCCCCTTCTAGAGCCTCACCTTTCCTCTGCAGTTACAAAGCAGTAGAATACTTGATTTGGTGTCTTTAGACCTTTCAGTTCTGGTTCTACAACTCACTGAGACTTCAGGCAAATCTTTTTCCCTCTGAGGGTCTTAGTTTCCTTGTCTGTAAAATGAGGGGGTAGGACTAGACCAGATATTCTTACCTTGGGACAGACAGTGTCTTTAGAAAGATTTCAAAGGGTCTGTAAACTTGGATGGGGAAAAAACTGCATCTTTATTTCAAATATATAATTTAGTTTAATTTCTATGTCAATATATTTTATTTCATGAATTTAAAAAATACATTATTCTGGGAAAGGGTTTACAAGCGTCATCGGACTGCCAAAGATGCACGACACAAAGTTAAGAACTCTTACAGATCTCTAATTTCTCTTCAATTCTAAATACTATTTTCTTCCTGCAGATACGACAAGGCTCTGTCTTCCTCTCCTCTCCACCTCGGAAAGCCCCAAAAGTAGTATTGGGGGGGCAGACTTTGAGAGCTGAGATAGAATTCCAGCTCAGGCACTTGCTAGCTGAATGCTCTTGGGCAGGTCACTATCCCTCAAAGAGCTGTCATTTTTAAAATCTCTAAAATTGGGTAATAACAATAGTACTGGACCTATTTACTTCAGAAGATGTCAGGGAGGAAGGCAGTTTGCAAACCTTACAGCTACCGAAATGTGAGCAATCATTGCCACTCATCACCATGACAATATGTGAGTCTGGAATGCATCTGTCTGCCTCAGATTTAGGATTAGGACTGACAGGAGGAGTTGTTTAGAACCAGAATTCCCAGGAACACTTGATTGGAGATAGAACTCCTCCTCACAATGCAAAAGGTAGTGGAATGATATGGTACTGTTAACTAGGTGCAAAGCCTCTTTCAGTTCTGGGAATACAATAAAAGATTCAGCACAGACCCTGCTATCGGGGAGCTTAAAATTTAATAGGGTAAAATGACATGTACACAGAAAACTGACACAGGAAGAGAAAGATAAGGACAAAGGAGAGGTCCAGGCAAAGGCCATGGGTAATTTAAGAAAGAAAAGATTGCTATCGTTTTCACTTTTCACATGAGCAATGAGGGAAATCAGGAAAAAGTTCATGGACAAAGTGGCATCTCACACACACACACACACACACACACACACACACACTCCCTTTAGAACTGAGAACAGGAAGTCAGAGCTGAGAGGGGTTGTAGAACATATAGCAGTGTAAGTCAGTGATGGTCTCTCTGATCTATCCCTGTTTAACTGAACTTCAAGAGAATATTTAAGACCAGAGCTTGAATGACCCACTTCAAGCCACACAGTGAGTTTACCCTTCAAATAATAAAAATAGCACCATTCATGTTCTCGACAATATTTCAAAAAGGCCAAAGGGATCAGTGATTTCATCAATGTAGGAATCCCCTCAAACAACACAGAGCCCACGTTCTCTCTCTCTCCAGCCATTGGCCTATAATTCAACCTGTCAGCTCCTTAAAAGTCCAGGCTAGAAACAGAGGTTACGGCTTCTGTATAACACCCTCCTTGTGACAAACATGTATGTATATGTGTGTGAGTGAGTGTACACACACAGACACATACACACGCACACACACACAGACACACAGACAGACACACACACACACACACACCCCTCTCTTTACCCTCTTTTTCTTCCTTGCCTCCTATTTCTGATAGAGGGCTGGTCCTTCTCCCTGAATCCCATTCATTTCAAGCACCTGAATTCTTCCTCCACCTCCTCCCATCCTCAGCTCCTTCCTGTTTTCCCACAAACATAACCAAGTCTCTCCACTCCTTTCCCTGCATCTCTCATGGGTCATGTGTTTTGTGGAAACAGACCTGAAGCTGGAAGCAGGAAACCTGCCTTATGGTTGTTGGCTCTCAGTGCTTCTCTGTGTCATTGGGGCAAAGTCACTACCCACACGACCTTCAGTTTTCTCACTGGCAAAATGTGGATTTGTACATCTGACCTGCCTCATAAATTTGGGGGGAGGAAAACAAGTTTAAAATCTTAAGGCAGAAGAAAAATGTGAAGTGTGCTTATTATATGGCAGGGTTCTATTTGGTGTCAGAGGTCATGAATCCAAATCCCAGAAGTTTTATTTACCCTCTGTGACCTTGGACAAATAACTCCTACAGAATGAGAGGAGTGGGTTAGGTAAATTCTAAGGTATTTTCAATTTCTAACTCTTTAATCCTATGATTTTTTTTTTACTATAGAGCTGCCACATCAACTCGTCTTTCCTTCCTTTTCAGTCCAAATCTTTAGAAAGCAGCAGCTATAACCAATGCCTCCACTTTCATACCACTCTTCTACCAGAGGTCTGGTAGCCACTTCCGATTCAAAGTCAACTTGTCTAAAACTAAACTCTTCATCTTTGCTCCCCCTCCTAACTGACAGATTCTTATAAAGCCACAGATAGCAAGATGACTAAAACACAAAATAGCGGAGCTTTGGAGGGACCTTAGAACAAATGTCTGAGCTAGCAGGGATCCTAGACACCGAATGTCTATGTCAAGGAAGGATCTTAAAAGATCATCAAGGCTAATAGTTTTCAGACTTTTTGATTTCAGAAGCCCTTCAGAACATCTTTACACTCAAAAAAAAATTGAGAAACCCCAAGAGTTTTTGTTTATATGGGTTATATACAAGGGTGTATTGGGAAATATTTAACACTTTTAAGTTAGCTACCACTTTTGGAACACATTAATATTTGCTCCATTACTTTCTTAAAATTGGACAATCAGAAAACCAATAATCAAGTCCTGATTTATAGCATTTGCTAATTTCACAGATAAAAATGCTCACAATGAAAAATTAACAATGGATGCTAATTTGTATGAGCTGGTTCCAGCACATCCCTGTGTGTCTATCAATATTTACCATATTAGAAATTAAAATTGCTCAAGTGTTTAAATAGTTATGAATCCGTTTTAAAATAACAATAAATAATAAAATATAAACCATAATAAACCTTACTATATATTAGCAAAATTAATACATTTTAAAGAAAAGTACCTATTTTTCAGAACAAAAAAATGATGAGTGGTATTATTTTACATATTTTTGCAAATCTTTTTGATGTCTGGCTTAATAGAAGATGTCTCATATCTGTTTCTGCATTCAATCCGTTTCAATCTGTTGTTTGGGTTGAAGGACTGAAGAAAATCTAGCCTTATGCAGATATGCAGTTGGAAAAAGGAGGTGAATTTTAATAAATAATGTCCTAGTATTATGAAAATAGTTTTGACCTCCTAGACCCCCTGAAAGGGACTTGGGCAACCCCTAGGGGTCCTGGGACCACACTTTGAATACAGCTGATCTAAGCTAGTCTCTTCATTTTACAGGTGAAGAAACTGAGACCTGGAAAAGGAAAGTAATTTAGTCAATGTTTTACTTGTAGCAGGTAATGAAAGTAAGGTCTGAACCCAGGTTTTTGTCAGTAGCCCTACAACAATCCCAGTCACCTAGACCTCAAACCCACAAATCACCATCTAGTCACTAAGTTCTCAACACTCTTTCCTGTGAGCCTTCCCTTCAATTCTCCTTAAATGATATCTTACATCTGGTCTCATCCCTCCCGCCCTTCCACTGCCACTACCCAGGTCCTTATCATCTTCACCCAGAGCAGGGAGGGACTTGAAGTCCAGTCTTAAAAAAGGAAACACCCCAAATGGGATTTAAGGCAGCTAGGAGCACGTCTCAATTTGGGTTTCAATTTGATTGAAAAAGCTGCTCGAGGAGAAAGAGCACTCTGAAGCCAGAAGACCTAGGTTTCAATCTAGGCTACATGACCTAGGATGAGTGACTTAGCCCATCAGATACAGTTTTCCTCATTTGTAATTTGGAGAGGTTTTTGTTGTTGAGTTGTTTCAGTTGTGTCCAACACTTTGTGACCTGATTTTGGGGTTTTCTCGGCAAAGATAATGGAGTGGTTTGCCATATCCTCCTGCAGTTCATTTCACAGATGAGGAAACTGAGGCAAACAGGGATAAGTGATTTGCCCAGGGTCCCACAGCTATTAATGTCTGAGGTGGAATCTGAACTCTTTTACCTAGCCCTGGAGTTCTTTCTTAGGAAGATTTCAATTTAATTCAATAAATACCTATTAATCATGCACTGCTGGGCAGGCACAGGGCTAATCACTGAGGATACAAAAAAAGGTAGTCCTAACTTCAAGGAACCCACGATCTGAGAGATCAAATGAGATCTATCAGATGAAAAGTCTGAAACAATTTGCAACCATCACAGAAATGCTAGCAATGCCACTATCATTACTGTAAGTTTCTGTAGACTCCAGGTTCCTATCTCTTCTCCGCTGGGGGTGGGGGTGAGAACAGAAAGGCTCCTTCCTGCCTGAATTTAACCCTCTGCAACTGCCTCATGAAAGAAAAAGGAAGTGGCATAGAGGTAGGACTGTGAAGATGACAGGGGCACTCATGTTTATGACTTTGCAATGACTATGGATTATTTCAAAGAATAAAAAATAGTACTTTCTCTACACTACTCCAAAACTCCAAAGGATCTGGTGACCTCCTCAACATATACATCCCCTTCAAGAGTACAGATCATAACCCTTCCATTCAGGTCCTTATTTCTCTCTCTCTCTCTCTCTCTCTCTCTCTCTCTCTCTCTCTCTTTCTTCTCTCCTCTCTTTCCCCTTCTCCTTTTCTTCTCTCTCTTCTCTTTCTGTAAATAAATGTATACACATCACACATGTATGTATACAAGTGTGTATTTATATACATATATGTATATATACATATAAGCACACACAAATGTCCCCTGGGTGGTGGTCAATTTCAGTTCTTCAAAGATCGTACATTACATGACTCAACACCACAAAACATCTCAAGAAGAATCTCCATGTTCAAAGGATAGGTTTGTTTTGAGGAGATGCTTGGGGGAGTTCACTAAAAGCACTACACAATTTCCCAAAGGAAATCTCTCTCACTCTCCCTCCTCTGATGGAATTCTGGATCTCACTCATCATCCATTTTCAGTGTTTGTTCAAATTATGTGCCTTTAAAGTGCTTCTACTCCCAATTTCCAGAGAAGTAAACAGCACAAATATTGGCATAATTTTAAAAAAAAAGAAAGAAAAGTTCAATGATTTGCTTGAGATCCCACAGCCAGTAAGTGTCAGAGCTGGGATGTGAACCCAGACTTATTGACATCAAAGTCTGGCACTGTTTTCCACTGCGCTGTGTTCTCTTTCCACCATCCACTCATTTTAATATTTACCCTTAACAAAACAGAATTAGGGAAGTAAATCTGCTCCCTACCTCCACAATCACATTACTTTACTGTTGTCATTTCAGCGTATCCAACTCTTTATGCCCCTATTTGGGGTTTTCTTGGCAAAGATACTGGAATGGTTTGCCATTTTCTTCTCCAACTCATTTGACAGATGAGGAAACTGAGGCAAACAAAGGTTAAGTGAATTGCTCAGGGTCAAATGGATATCACAACTAACCACCTTGGAGAGCTACTAAATTCAACCAGCATTTTAAAAATGCCTACTATATGTCAAGCTCTATGTTAAACTCTAGCAACATAAAGGAAAAAAAAATAAAAGTCCTCAAAGAACTTACATCCTACATCGAGTGGGCTCTGGTGTTCTCCAGTAGAAGGAGGGCTGGATTTGGAGTCAAAAATGAATCCTGTCTCTGCCATCCTACTATCTCTGTGACCCTGCACCCAGGCAACATGGAAGCTTCCTGGGATCCCTTCTCTTTATCGCCACAGTGTAGAGATTGAACTAGACATGTCAAAAGAGATAATTCTTGGGCAAAATACAAGTTTAACTCAAACAATTAATGATTTATTGTCTATTCTCTGTAAGGCATAGTTCTGGGAATGAAAAGATGAAGTCTATGGAAGATCCTACCCTCAGGGAGTTTATAATCTACTTGGAGGGAAAGAGAATCATACACATACATACATGGATAAGAGGGATACAAAATAGACTGTGATCATAACAAAAGGAAAGAGGGAGAAACAGATAGACAAAGAAGCCAAAAGGATCTAAGAAAATTTCAGAAGGAAGAGAGCACTTTCAGCTGGAAAAATCAAGGAAGGATCCATGGAGAATGTGGTGCCTGAGAGAGAACCTGAAGAATGATGTGATGGAATTATAAGATTCTGACCTCTTAGAACTTTACTTACACCATCTATCCAGGTGGCACAGTACATGGAGCACTGGGTCTGGACTTAGGAACACGAGTTCAAATCCAGCCTCAGATATACTTACTGTGTGATCCTGGACAAGTTACTTAACCTGTTTGCCTCAGTTTCCTCATCTGTAAAATGGGGTTAATAATAGCACCTACCTCCCAAGGTTATCGAGAGGATCAAATGCACTTACCACAGTGCCTGGCATGCAGTAGATGCTCTATGGATGTTTGTTATCACATCATCACTAGGAGTCCTGAGCCAGAAGAGAGGCATCAGGAAGACAGCTACCCCTTTTAGGTGACGTCTTCCTTCTCCTGACTCCGAGACTCTAGCAAAGTTCAGCCGCTTGATCCCTCTCCCTCTCATCTCCTGAGCTGACTTGGCAGCTCTGGCCTGTTAGCACCTGTCCCAACCAATACAAAGATAGAAGCACGAAGCAAATGCCAAGCTCCTTTCAGGTGGAAGGAGAGGAGAAGAAAGCAGACAGAGCCTGGGAGAAGCTGAAGGTCAGAGGGCAAGTCCATGAAAGATAGTGGGAAGGGCCTACTTAACCACAGGCACTGTGACAGACCCCTTGGCTCTCAGTCAAGGTTCTAGATCAAGTGATGCCATCAACGCCTTCTGGGACCTGCGGCCAGTCACTGCAATTTTCTGAGCCTCAGTTTCTTCATGTGTACAAAAGGAAATGCTTATCTTTTCATCAGCAAGCTTTGTGCTACCTCTTACAGTCTGACTCTCGCACACATATGCACAATCTCTCCCAAGTTTGTCACAAACACAATTTCTCTCTGCTCACAACCAGTTTCCTGATCACTCATACACACAATCTCTCAGTTTGTGGCTCACACACAACTCCCTTCTCACTCCACATTCTCTATGGCCCCTAGACACTATAATTTTCCCCTTCTCAAGCTCTCTCACCCTGGGAACCTCAAGGTCTGGAACCTGGCAGCAACACTGTGTGCCAAAGCAGAGGATCCTCACTCAGCTCCCCCAGAGCTGGATTAAACACCAACTTCCAGTGCCCCAACCTTTCTAATCCCTTCCTTTTCCAGGCTTCTTCTGTAGAGGCAATACTCTCTATAGGAAAAAAGAGCTCTGGGTGTGACCTGAGAGGATCTGGGTTTGGCACCCACTATCAACATGACCTTGGGCAAATCATTTCCTTTCTCCATGACTCAAGCTTCCTCATTGGTAAAATAAAGGGTGGGACCAGATTCAATTCAATTCAGTTCAACAAGCAGGCATTAAGAGCCTACGTGGGGTAAGGTATTATGTAGGGGCCCGAGATAACAAAACATAAAAATCAAAATCCGCACCCTGGAGCTTGCTTGCATTGGACTGGCTGATTAAGCATATAAAAGAATAAGTAAATATAAGACCATATGAGAAGGGAAAGAACACTAAAAACCACAGAGATCAGAGAAATCCTCCCAGAGGCTGTGGCACCTGAAGGAAGCTAAGAATTCCAAGAAGCAGAAGGGAAAAGGGAGTGCATTCCAGGCTTGGAGGGCAGCTTCTGCTAAGGCATGCAGGCTGCAGATGGAATGTCAAGTTCAGAAAATAGGCCACTTGAGCTAGGTGGTAGACTATGTAAAGAAGAGTGATATATAATGTGGTTCAGCCTGGTCTAACCCCCTCATTTTACAGAGGAGGAATCGAAGGTCTAGAAAAGGGAAGTGATGTGCTGAGGGACACACAGGTAGTGGTAACCAAAATATAGAGATTTAAAATTTACAAAGGTATCTAGTGTTTTATGATTGAAATGTTTTACGTCTATTATTCCATAATGGGTGAAAAGGGAGTGATAAGTATACGTTAAAGAGGGTCAGGCCTTGACTTGATCGCCCAGTTAAGTGTCAGAGATGGGTTTAAAACCTAGTCTCCCCTGATTGTACTACAGTGCACACTTCCCATCTTTTGGTCTCAGTTTTTCCATGTATAAAATGGGTTTAATAACAACTGCCCTACTGGCCTAGCAGGAGCACGGGGATGATTCAATGGATAATGAAGAACAATCTTTGTAAGCTATTAAACATCATTCATTGTTGAGTCGTCAGACTCTTCGTGACCCCATTTGGAATTTTCTTGGCAAAGATAATGGAGTCATTTGCCATTTCCTTCTTCAGATCATTCTACAGATGAGAAAATTGAGTTTTGCCCACGGTACTACAGCTACTAAATATCTCAGGCCAGCAGATTTGAACTCGGGGCTTTCTGACTCCAAACCTGGCACTCTCTCCACTGTACCACCTAATAGCCATAACATCATTAGTATACCCCATAAACTAGAAAGTGCTCTTATCATTGTACTACTAAAAACCCTCTATGATCTTTCCCTCCCTACTTCTCTAACATAGTTAAATGGAAAATATACTTAATTTGGATTTAAAAGGCCCTAGTTCTAATACTGGTTCTGACACGTGTTGGCTTTCTGACCTTGGACAATTGGTAGCCTCAATTTCCTTATCCCTAAAATAAAGATAATGGTCCTTGTGCTTCCCTCCCTCAAGATTACTGCAAGGAAAGAGCTTTATAACTTTAGGGTGCTTGAGAAATGGGAGTTACTATCTCCCTGACCCCCCCATAGGAAACTTCAATCCCAGCCAGGCATTCTGATCTCACCACCACTCCCCTTTACCCTCGCTACACATTTCTGCCTCTGCTTACACTGTTTCCTTAGCTGATATCTTCCTTTTCCTGTCACACCGGCCCACAATCCTTTCTGCCTGTCTATTAACCCAACTCTATCATCTTAGACTCTGATTTCTCCTGAGAGAATATGATTTTGTGAAACTTCAGGCATAAAGGTTAACTTCCGGAAGATGTGAATTCTCTCCCTTAGGGATTCTGATAACATTCCCCTTGTTTTGGCACTTACCCTATCACAGCTAGTAAAGCTTAACTTAGACTTTCTGGAACATTCCTATTTGTGACTACTGGCAGACACTATAATAGGTGCAAATACAAAGTCTCTGCCTTCAGGGAGTTTGCATCTTAGTGGAGCACACAAGTAAGTAAATATAAAGTAATTTTGGGAGGGAGCAAGAGCCTGGAAATGAAAAGCCTTGTGGCACCTACACTGTGCTTTGAAGGAAGGCAGGTTTTCTAACTGGTGGAGGTGAGGAAATGTTTTCCTGTACAAAGTCGGATGGAATGTCTCATACAGGGAAGAACTAGTAACCCAGCTGGAATAAAGAATTTCGAAAGGGGAGTAATATGAAATAAGCCTCAAAGGGCAGGGAGGAGTCGGGTGGAAGGGCTTTAAAGGTCAAGTCAAATAGTTTTTCTTTTCCCCTAGAGGCAACAGTGGGTAAGGGGTGAGGGGAGACAGGGTTGGATCAGTATTTTAGGAATATTCATTTGGTGCCTATGTGGAGGATGGAGTGGGGAAGAGACTGGAAATGAGGAAACTAATGAGAAATCTATTGCAATCGTCTGGGCACGGGGGTGATGGGGGCCTGAAGTAAAGTGACAGAAGGGAGATGCTGTGATGGTGGAATAGAAAATACTTGGCAATTGATTGGATATTGGAGATCAGAGGAAGGGGAGAGTCAAGGAAGGCTCCATGGTTCCAAACCTGTGTTACAAGGAATGGTGTGGCTTTCAAAAGAAATAGGGAAGTGGAGAGGAGAAATGAGAAAGTTTGTGAGGGGGGGATGGCGAATTCTACTTTAGATCAAATGTGATAATATTTGTAAAAAGCACTTAGCACAGTGCTTGGTTCTGTATAAATCCTCCTGGCCTTCCCTTTCCCCCTAGACATGTCCAGTTTGAGATTCCTGAACACTATCTCATCTCTCCAACTAAGTGCCCAGGTCTTATCTATCTTTGTGTCCTGGAGGGCTCAAGTGCTGATCCAGTATATGTTCAGGAAATACTTACTGAACTGGCTCCTTATTTCCTTCCCCACCCTATTCCCTCACCTCAGGGTGACACTGGGGCTACAGAGAGGGTCATTTTTGGGTCACCTGAACAAAGGCTGGCGAGTCAGGAGGCCTAGATCGCACTCCTGTGGAAGCCAGTGACTCACTCTGTGTGACTTGGGGCAATTCACTTCCTCTCAAGGCCTTCTAAACTGATAAACTTCCCTCTGAAAATGAGCTCACAGAGTGGTAGTGTGATTCCTAGGAAAATTAGGAAGCTGAATGGAAGCCTCTAACCCAGGGTGGGCTCCCTCCCTCAATGCCAAGCCTGGAATACACCAAATGGGAGAGTGTACAAAAGGCACTTTACAAACCAAAACTCTGCCAAGTGTCTTTACACATATCATCTCGTTTGCTATATAAATATCATTCATCTATATAAATGTCATTACCTCATTTGCTATATAAATGTCAGCCATTCTCCTAGCTACTTTTTCACCACTTTATGTCCTCGCCCACCAGTGGCAAAGACTTCTCCAGAAAAAGCTTTTTCACCATAAATTTCAGTATGAACCTGAGTTATTAGTAATGTCCGCTACAACATAGCCAAGCACATAGTGGGCATGCAATACATTTTGGACTGGTGGAATGGAGGTATAGCACCATAGGGTATAACTCTTTCTGCTACATCACATAAAGGGGAGCCAGGGCAATATAGTAGAAAGAGTGGTAGGTGGAAGAGTGGATAGAGCACTGGACTTAGAGTCAGGAAAACATGAGTTCTAATTCTGATTCAAACAGCAGCTATATGACTTTGGGCAAGTGTCCTCATCTATTAAATGAGAGGACTGGAGTAGAGAGGACTGAAGTCCCTTTCAGCTCTATGGATATGATGCCATGATGCCATGACCTGTTTGAATCTCAGCCCTGATCCTTAACATCCTTGTTTAGTGGAAGGAGTCCTGTTTTCGGGGCTGGATTTGAATTCTGGCAGTATCATCTAATACTTGTGTAATCTTAAGCTTTATTCACAAAGCCGCAATTTTCTCCTCCTTTATAAAAATATATTAAACGATCTCTAAGCTCCCTTTTCAGCTTTCAAGCCTATGACATTATAACTCATTTTTTGCTTATGTAAACCTCAGCTTCCTTGCTATGTGACCACGAGTAGGTCACTTAAAGTTCTTGGAGCCTCCATATCTCTATAAAATGAACACAATAAAACATCTACGAAGTTGTTGTGAAGCTCAAATTTTTAAAAATTTATGTATAGATGTGTATATATTGCAATATACATTCCTGTAACATACGTGTATGTGTATGTGAGTGTTCTGCAAGCTGTCGACAGGAAATGGGGTCTAGGATGGTGCTAAAACCAGCCTGACTCTTGTAAATACAGCTTCTGCCACTTACCAAGCAGCAGGACCATTGGAAATTCATTTTCCTCATCTATAAAATGAGAATACTAAAACTTACACTACTTACTTCATAGGGTTCTCATGGTTAGGGAAGCACTTTCTAAATCATACTACACCATAGAAAGAAGTAGTATTATAGGAATCTATATAATTAGTCATCTTATAAGTAGGCTGATCCAGAAAAGCCCCTCCCCAGAATATCCAGCCCCCCCCAACCCAGAAAACTCCATTTCCTACAACTCGTACTCAAGCACCCAGTTTCCTCTCACTCTGAGCCCAGTTCATTTGTAACCTCTGTGAAGGCCTCCCAGATTAACCCAACTGTCTTAGTCTGGGATTCAGTCAGAAGCCCAGAGGTTGTTGGGAGCCCAAAAGTTCTACCCAACACTGGGCTTGAATCCTAGGGCTCTGGACTGATGTCATCTTGAAATCCCCTCTCAATGAGATGGGAACAGCCTCCCTGTGGGAAGGGAAGGAAAAGAGAGGAAGATCCGGAATCCTGACGAGCATTCTGGAACAGGCCTGGGATGACAATGCCCCATTGTGCAGCAGGCACACAGAGCGTGTACACACACACACACACACTCACACACACACAGACAAACACACACACACACAGACACACACAAACACACACACACACAGAGCCTGTCTGCCAGTAAGGGTGGGGCTGGTTGGGATGCTGGCTCCTACCGGATTCACAGGGTTGAATCCATTTTAATCCACAACCCTGGGATCCCAGCTCACCAAATTGGCACCTGCTTTGGAGGCTGCCAGAGGAGGGGGAGGGGAATGCAAAAGGAAACTTAGCAAATGAAAATAGCAACAAGCTGCTGGACTTGGAGTCTGGAGGTCTGGTCTACCATTAATAACCATATGACCTTGGGCCAGTCATTTCCTCAAATTGGAATCAATTTCTTCCTGTGGAAAATTGAGACAATCAGTATTACCTACGGCCCTCTTCTTCCACAGGATGGTTGAGAGGCTCAAAAGTTCAGCTCAAACTCCTTTCCTAAGCATTCCCCAGGCCCTCCACCACATGAGGACACTTGGCATTTCCAGCCCTATCTCACATGATTCCCTCCCATACATCCTATTGCTCCAGTCAAGCTGGACATCAATGCACCCTAGAATGCACCCTCCAGTTTATATACCTAGATCTGAAACATTTTCCTTCCCTGTTAAAATCCAAGCCAGCCTTTAAAGCCCAATCTGCAAACCTTTCTAGAAATCTAGCTAGGCTCACCACCACCACCACCTCCAAGCACTCTGCCCAAAGCAGGTATTTAACCAATGTACATTAGACTGAACGGAGACAAGAGAGCTAAACACTCTGCAAACTACACAGTGCTTCATAAATGCCCCTGTCCCTTTGGGATAGGGGAGGGACAGCAGGTCTAGACCAGACTTTACTAGTGTAGAGAACTGGTAAAGAAACTCCTTCCACCAATGTCAAATGGAATGTTCAGCAAAGCACAGTCATTTTAAAAAACTTTTATCGATACCCTTTTTTAAAATATTACTTTCATTTCAAATCTATCCCTCTCCAACCCATACAAGCCATCCCTTATAACACAGAACACAATAAGAGAAAGAAAAGCCGTTCAGAAAAACTTACCAACACATCAGTTAAGTCTAACAGCATACTTAATATTCCACATCCATAGTTCCCCACTTCTACAAAAAAGGGAAGGAAGGTCTTTTTTTCTTATTTCTTCTTCAGGACCAAGCTTGATCATTAGAATTAGTAACACTTACAACGTTGCCTGGTTAAGTGACTTGCCCACCAGAGTAACAAAGACCAATGTATCACAGGTGGCACTTGAACTCAGGCCCTCCTGAGTCTGAGGTCAGCTCTCTATCTACCAGGTTACATTGCCTTTCATAAATATCCGGTGACATCATATTCAAATATGGAAAGAATCTCTCCCAATCCATCTACGGCTTCCTAAGAAATCCTACGTGCCACAGAAGCATAGAGGTTACATGGCCTCCGACTCAGTATATGTGAGAAGCAAGAGGATTTGAAAGCCAGGTCTCCAACACTGTAGTCCTAGCAATCTACCTAGTATAAGACAGTGCCTCTTTTCATTATGGTACTGTCTTCTACCTTCCAGCTGCGATGTGTATGGGAGTTCTCTCTCTTTAACTAAACCCCAAATTATGTGAGATCAGGAATATGCTTTTTCTTGCTGGATCTGCAAGAAGGGCTTAGTATGTACTTGTCTGGAATTTGGATCCAGCCTTGAAAGCTAGCAAGAAATTTTGTACTGGCCCAGGATATGCTATGTAGCCCTAACATTTCATCCAGAATCACCCCAAACACAGATGACTCATTCCAAATGCTAAGGAAAAGTTCTCAATATGACTTAAAAAATTAATCTCTTCCCTTGGCCTAAGTGAGATCAGTCAATCCAATAACCCTATTTATTAATAAAGAGAGGTAATGTGGTATAGTAGAAAGATCACTGAATCCGGAGTCAGGATACCCTAAGTTTCCCACTGGACTCTGCCTCTTACTCCACCTTTGTAACCTTGAGCAAGTCATTTCTACTCCATTCCTCTTTGATAGAACTAGGAGGTTGGATCCCTTACAACTCTAAAACCTCAGATCACATTTTCTTAGCTCACATTTATTTAGCCCCTTTCTGGTTTGCAAACTCGCTTTCCTCACAACACCTACTGCGACTTAATCGGTGCTGTAAAACAGAGGTGTCAAACCAAGAAAGGCCCAACCAGATTAAAATGAAATTAAGAAACGTTTAACAATAAGTAAAAATACAACAAAATACGGAGAATGTTAATTTCAGGTTTTCTAAGTCAATCTCTCTCCTCTTTCCCCCTCTTTCCCTCACCTCTATCCTTTTCCATTTGTCGTAAGAGGATGACGAAAGATAACACTGGTAAATGTGTGAGAAGGCAGACATGCCAATGCAATGGTGGTGGAGTTTGGAAACAGGTCCAGCCATTCTGGGAAATAACTTGGAATTATAATTAAAAAATAACTAAACTATATATACTCTTTGACCTAGCGATGCAGATTGATACCAGAAATAACACCAAGAAAGGCAAAAGAAGAGAAAAGGTTCTACATATACGAAAACAATTATAGCAACAATTTTTGTGGTAGTTAAAAAAAAACCAACTTAAACTAAAAGAAAAATGGAAAAGCCATCCATTTGGGAAAGCTTGAAAAAAACTGTGACATATGAATATAATGAAATATTATTGTACCTTAAAAAGTGACAACTATGAAAAAGTAAGAGAAATTTGAGAAAACTCAATGAACTAATGCAGAATGCAGTCAGCAGAACCAGGAAAACCATGTATATAATCATCAAAATATCTTATTGTTTGGGTTATCCGTTATACATTATATGTTTTTATCATGAAAGCAGCATTGAGAGAACAGCAGAACTCAGATCAGCTGTGACTTCAGAAGGCTGACTTCTTAGCAGAGAGACAGACCAGAGGGGAAGAACGAGAAATAAACATTGTTATGGCCCTTGTTCTATCCAAACCTTGTTTTTTTAACAAAGGAGGGTTCTATTTAGCAGGGTGGAGATGAGGAGTCATTGGGAAATGTCAGCATTGTTTAAGAGACCCTCAATGAAATACTTGTTCGTTAAATTTTTAAAAATCATAAGCAGTATATGCATTATTTATATTTTACCACTAAACATAATTCCCTACTTTAATGTTTCCAAAAGTAATTTTCTCCCAACAGGTAAGATAAATAATTATTCTCATGTATTGGTGATAAAAGACTCTAAAAGGAACAATTATTTACCCAAGGAAAGAAAAGGAATAAGTGGCAGAGTCCATATTGTAATTCAGACATCATACCCTTTAGTTCAGGCTCCTTCCCCCAACCCCATAGGCTATCCCCCTCTGACCAAGCATCTCCAGCACTGACAGAGAGGTGTTGGGCCCCACTGGGAAGGAATGGAAGAAGGAGATATTACTCTGGCTCTCAGGGAGCTACTAATCTAGTCAGGAACACAAGAAGCCAATGCTAGAGTGTAAGTGCTGTTCTTCTGAAAAAAAAAATCTACTCTTCTGTCAGTCATAGCAGGGAGGCTTTAGGGAGAAATTGTTTAGAAGAATTCCTTCTCTCCTTGTGACAAGGAGCACATTACTGATCCTTAGAGGGAGTGACCCTAGGAAGACTGCTGAACCTCCTGTTCTGAGAGCCAGAGCTTCAGGGAAAGGGCTTGGACTTGGTGTCAGAGAATTTGTGTTTGAGCTCCAATACTTGTCCACTGTGTGACCACAGCCCTCATCCCTCCAACCTCTATGAAGCTCAATTTGATATCTATAAATATGAAGATGGTAAAATGCTAAAAGGAAAAACAAGAGGTAGCCCTAATCAGTGACAAAGTTGGGGGCTAAGGGGAAGTTAAACATGGTGATCCACCCTCACTGACAATTCTTTCCCCTACTCCTTCCCCAATGATCTGTCAAGTAGGAGGGGGTAAAACAGAACCCTCCTTACATCTTTCAGATAGGAAAATGTAAGAGTCCCTCCCCAAGATGACAGCAGATTCAGACAGAACTCCCACTCAGATACCCTGACTCCTAGCAAAGAGCTCTGTCTTCCTCCTGACATGTTCATGGTGCCTTGTTAAGTTTACAAAGCACATTCCTTAGGTTATCACATTTGACCTTAACCACATGGGTTGCTCTTGTCTTTTCATAGAATTTTGGACTGAGAATTAGAAGCATTTTACATATTGGAAAACATGTTATATATTAGAAAACTAGAGGCAGAGTCTGGACTTGAGCCCAGATCTTCTCATTTTAAGTCTGGACCTATTTCTACTGTGTTCTTCCCAATCAAGTTAATGTCTAAAGGCAGAATAAGTCCAGGAGGGAAATGAAGTCACTCATGGGGGTGGTGAGACAGAGCTGGACCTGCCTGAATATTGAGATGTTATGAGACAAGAATGGCAAGGCCTTATTTCTCTCATGCCCATGGATCTTCAGCTGAGTTCCCATTTCTTTAGCCATTTAATGTTTACAAAACACTTTCCTTTCAACAAATCTTGATGGATAAAGGAATATAAGGTTTATTACCCTCCTTTTTAAAAATGAGGAAACAGATTCTCAGGGAAATAGTTATATCTGCCCAAGGTCAGACACATATTCAGTATCACTACTCAACTCTACTGTGTTTTCAAATCTCTGTGATTCCAAATTCTCTGTCCTTTCTACTGCACCATGGCATCATTCAAGAAATGTTCTTCTAAGCATACTTTTGCTCTGTCTTTCCAGACGCCACGTTCATTTCTCTTTACAGTACAATCTTGTCGTGACCTTGGACAATCTGAACTTCCCTGAGGCTCAGTTTCCTTTCTGGTAAGATGTGAGGACTGGGTCAGAGTAAGCATTCTTAATCTGGAGTCCACAGACCTCCAAAGAGTTAAGCCCCCTTTGGACGAATATAGACAACAAACATTATTCTGAGAAGTCCAAAGGTTTCACCAGACTGCCAAGGGGATCCATGATACACAAAAAGTTAAGAACCCTTGGACTAGGCCAGGGGTGGGGAACCTGTGGGTGTGGCCTCAAGGCCACAGGATCCCCACCCCTTGGACTAGAAGAATTCTAAGGAAGGGCCTTTCTCTCTCCAACATTCTTCCCTCATCTTTCCCTAAAATTGTTGCCCGACATCTATACAGCACTTTTTACTTTCTAAGTACATTATCTCTCTGGTCCTCAAAGTAACCTTGTGGGATAAGGAGAATAGAAATATTCCCATTTTACAGATGAGGAAACTTAGACCCAGAGAAAGTAACTAGTCCAAAATCAGAGTAAGTTTATGGTAGTTGGGACTTGAACTCAAGTTCCCTGACTTATAGTCCAATGTTCTATTCCCTATATTATACTCCCCCACTAGCCTGACGATGCATATTGTTCCCCAACACCATCAGAAAATAGTTTCCTATATTCCCTTCCCATTTAAGGGGACAAGAAAGGAAAAAAATCAGATTCTTTAGGCTGAAGAAAAGGAACATAGGCTCTAAAGCTAGAAAGGGCCTTGGGGATTATCTGTCTAACCCACTTATTTTATGGTTGATGAAACTAAGGCAGCAAATTTCCCAGCACTGGAGTTACTCAATTGAAAGCTGGATGACACCTTGTCAAGGGAAGTTATTCCTCAGGTCTGGGTTATAGTAGATGATTTCTGAGGTCCTTTCCCATTCTGAAGTTCCACGATATTAAGGCTCTATGAAGTACCCGCCCCAGGTCATAGATAGAGCTGGTTAGTAAACTCCAAATCCAAAGCTGAGGAAATGTTCAATGATTTCCTCAACCAGGTAGTAACTGGCTAGTTTCCATATCTAAAGAGGAAGTAAAATAGAACTGAGATGAAAGGAGCAGGGAATGATACTGGAGTTTAGAGTTATCATGGAATCTCCTAGTTGAAAGGGCACTCAGCAGCTATCTAGACCAAAACATACCTCTCCAAAAAGAATTCTCACTACAACACCCCCACTAAGTGGTCATCTTTCCAATGCCTGAAAACCTCTAATGGGGCAAAGAGAGCCAGGACCAAGAAGTGAGACCCATGATCAGCTTTTCCTCTCACCTCCCTCCCTCCTGCTTATCATTCACTCAGAGTGAGGGAGGGAGGGCTGTGCAGGTCACCAGCCTCACTTCTTCTCCAGAGCCATCTGAATCCAGTGACCAGATATTCATCAGGATGATTGGAGATGACCCAGGATGAGGCACAGTTGGGGTTAAGTGTCTTGCCCAAGGTCACACAGCTAGTGAGTGTCAAGTGTCTGAGGTGAGATTTGAACTCAGGTCCTCCTGACTCCTGCACTGGTGCTCTATCCACTGCACCACCTAGCTGCCACATAAACTGTGTGGAAGCTTTCCTCTCCATCACTCTCCCTGCACTTCTCCACCACCACTCCCCCAAGCAATGGGAATAATTGAAAAAATCCTTCAGAAGCCCTGGACTTGAATTTTACCCCTTGTGGAATCTTGAACAAGTCACATCATCTCTCTGAGTCTCTGCTCTGCACCTATAAAATGAGCACGTGGGGCTATAGCCAAACTTTAAGGTCCTCCCCAAATCTAAAACTCCATAATCCTATGACCTTTCAAATCTGAGGTAAAGACTGGGCTAGGTGACTAGAAGTCAGAGTTCAAGGCTCTTAACCATATTTGGCCTGAATTTCTCTAGCTAAAGAAAGTGGAGAACTCCAACTCAAATCCCATCTTCTACAAGAATTTTCATACCCTCCATCTTTTTAACTTTCATTTATCCCATATATAGCTTGTTTTTGCATGCTTGTTGTCTCATTAAGATTATCCTCTTTGAAGACAGGACTGTCTTTGGCCTTTTTTGTATCCCCAGCCCTTAGTACAGTGCCTGGTACATAGTAAGAACCTGCTAAATGTTTACTGGCTATTGATTAATCATCAGAAAAGAAAGATAAACAAATAAAAAGTGCTCCTAGAAGAAGTCAGCACACTTTGACCTCTTCTTTGTGCTTTATCTTACGCTCTGGAGCACCAGGTCCATGAAGGTATCCCCCATCCCACCATACCAACAGTGACCTTCTCCCCAAAATCTGGCCTCAAGGACCTGGTCAAAACATCCAATCATGCCCAACATCAGGATAAACCACACAAATGTTATCTGTGAACTGGTTCATTCATGTCCCTTCAATTTAAGGGCAAGGGTCTATGTTTTCATTTTTGTTGTACCATGTGTGAAGCACAAGTAAATGCACTCAGTAAATGTTAGCAAAATTTAGATGAATGAATTGACAAATGACCATCCTTAGACACATATCTGTAGCAGTAGTACCCCTCTGCCACCCATGACTTCCAAACATTCTCAGCCTGGACCCCACAAGTCCCATTTATATACGCTGCTCAAGGAAGTCTATCTCTCCCGATGATCTACTTGTATAAATATTATTGTACCCATTTTCAGATGAGGAAATTAAGGCTCAGGGCGGGAAACAGACTTGCACACAGTCACAAGGATGAACCCCTACTGAAAAGAAAAGCCACAGCAACCTCTCCTGAGCTCACAGTCTCTCTCTGGAACCAGACTACACTTAAACCTTAACTTAAAGTTTTAGCTGTGCTGTATTCCCTCTCCATGGTCCCCTCTATTGTCTCCCTGCAAAGTCTCTTATTCTCCTTCCTCCCCATCAATCAAGAATCCCACAGGGAACATGGAGATACATGGAGACCAATGGTTAGCTCAGGGGCTAAAGTTGGGGAGTTTGGAGATAAATAACACCAATTGTCCCTCATCTCCAGAGAAGCGTTGACTGGGTCCTTGTAGGCTATTAAGAGTATGGGGTGAAAATGGAAAATGTCTGGCGGCTTGAGGAAGTATTATGAACTCAGCAGCCCTGACGGTTGTGTGGGTAAGAAAGATGTGCACTATGTCCCTACAGGTGATAATACACACTCATACATGGGCACACGCACACACACACATGCCTGTAGCCATATCCAGGTACATGTATCTTTTCCCTGGTCTTAGGCCCCCTCCCCACATACCCTCTGCTAGCTTCAAAAAGCAGCTGCTACCCCAGCTCTCCTCCCCATCCCACCTCACAGGTAGATAAAGGGTAAAAGGTAACACAGAGAGGGTCTCCTCAGCTCTATGGAAGACACAGGGAACTATATTTCTTTGGTCTGTGGGGAAAGCTAATTGAAGGATGAAAGGGAGAGATAGAAAGAGGGGACACATGGGATGATACAACAGGGGATGTACATTGGGGAGAGGACCACACACAGTTAGAATAAGGCAAAGAGGTAGGGAGGAGAAAGGTTGGGGGAGAAAGTGAGGGGAAACACAGGAGAAGAGAGGTGAGGGGACACACAGGGAGGTGTGAGGGGACAAAGAAAAAGGGAAGTGCAGGGGGACAGAGGGGTTAGGGAGGAGACATGGGAGAAAAGGAAGGTAAAGGATCACATAGAAATGAGGGAACATGAGGGAGAAGGGAAGTGAGGGGACCCAGGGGGAAGTGAGGGGACCCAGAGGGAGAAGGGAAGTGAGGGACAAGGGGGAGAAGTGAGGGGACCCAGGGAGAAGTGAGGGGACCCAAAGGGAGAAGGGAAGTGAGGGGACATGGGAGAAGGGAGGTAAGGGGACCCAGGGAGAAGTGAGGGGACCCAGGGAGAAGTGAGGGGACCCAGAGGGAGAAGGGAAGT
>CM053769.1:10452631-10516417 GCA_028658325.1 Potorous gilbertii | reverse complement strand
GGGGCACCGGGGAGCAGCGAGGGGCACCGGGGAGCAGCGAGGGGCACCGCGGCGGGCGCGGAGGAGGTGCGGGGCCAGCGAAGTGCGGGCACCCTGCGGGGGAGGGCGCCCGTAAGCGGACACCCGGCCGGCCGGCGGCGGCCCAGGCCGGCCTGCCGCCCGCAGCGGGGCTGGCTCACCTTGGCATAGTACAGCATCCAGAGCTCGTAGAGCCTCTCGGTGGTGGCCATGCCCGGCCCTCCGGCGGCGCTCGGCTCCGCCTTCTCCGCCGCTCCACCTGCCGCCGCCGCCTCCCGCCCTCCTAGGGGGCCCGCGGGGCCCGGCGCCAGGTGTCCCGGGGCCGGCCCATGCCTCCCGGGGCCGGGAGGGGCCGGGAGGGCGTCCCCGCGGGGCCGGCCGGGGCCGGGCTCCCGGGCGGGCGCCGCCGCAGCCCGCGGAGCGCCCGGGCTCGCCGCGCCTGGGCTCGGGGCTCCCCGTGCCCGCTGGGCACCGGCCGCCGCTGCCACCGCCGCCACCGCCGCCGCCGCCCGGCTCCGTAGCCTGCCGGAGGCTCCCCGCACCTCGCGGCCGCCTCCCTACCCCCCTGGCCCCGCCGACTCCCTCCGCTCCGAAGGTGCTAGGGGCGGAGAGGACGAAAGGAGGAGCCTGAGGTCAGAGGCGGCCCCGGAGGCGGGCCCAGCCCAGTGCCGCCCCCCTCTCACCCCGAGGCCCGCCCCCTGAGTGTCCCCAGGGCCCTAGGTCAAGGGCCCCGGGGTGCGGCTCCGAGCCTCCAGGTGAAGGTCCGAGGTACCCGGTCCGGGCTCAGTTTCCTGCTGCGTGCCAGGGGTTGTGCTAAGTGCCCCGGTGGGCACCCTGACCGTGCCCGGGGCTGAGTCCGGTGCCAGGGGTCCCATCTTAGGAAGGGCATCGGAAGGGGCACCGGTCGGCTGCGCCAAACCAGCCGGACAAGAGAAAGTCGGGGGCAGGTGATCGCCTTTCCCCCCAAGTACTCTAAGGTTGTCCTGGGGAAAGGCACGGGGATTAGCTTCGTTCTGCGTGACCCGGGGGCAGACCTGAGCCACGGACAGGGTTGGACCCGAGAGGTCCCAAGAACGGAGCTGGTTTTCTCTGCCTTGAAGGTCTGCGAGAAGGGCACTAACCATCTGTCAGGGTCGTTGTAGAAGGGGGAGCTCCTGCTCAGGTGGACATCGGGCTCAGGAGTCCCAGTAATCTGAATCACCTCCAGCTCTGAGATGGTGGCATTCTCTGGTCTCTTGGGGTTGGACCCTTTGCACTCATCCCTCCCCTCTTTCAAACGCCTTCTTTCACCACTTACTCTCTGGTCTCCCTCTGCATGCCTCCTCCGAGGGCTAGCCCAGGGCTAGGCTCTCAGGAGGCCTCCATGCAGAACCAGGCGTGGAGGTATCCTTTCTGGGTGAGCCACATCTAGGAGGTGAAGTTCAATTCATTCCAGAAGCCTTTAATGAAAGCATCGCTAGTGAAGCCAAAAAGTCAAATAGTCCCTGTCCTCAAGCAGTTTAAGGGTAGAAAACAAACAAAGTGATTTCCAGAGAGAAAGGGACAGCTAACTACTAGGGAATCAGGATAGCTTTCTTAGAAGAGATGATACTTGAGCTGAGCTTTGAGGGAAGCTAAGAAGTATTGGGGCAGCTTAGGTGGCACAGCGGATAAAGCACTGGAATCAGGAAGACTCATTTTTGTGAGTTCAAATTTGACACTTACTATGTTTAACCCTGTTTGCCTCAGTTTCCTCATCTGTAAAATGAGCTGAAGAAGGAAATGGCAAACCACTCCAACATCTTTCCCCCCCCACCAAAAAAAACAACCCCTAAGGTCATGAAGAGTCGACAGGACTGAAAAGCAACATGGAATTATTGAAGGTAGAGCATTCCAAGTATGTGTGGTAAAATGTTGTGCATCATGTGGTATTAGAAGGAATATCTAAAAAAGTCCCTTGACATGTGAGCTGGGGTAGTTCTTTAATTTGAAACCACAGAGTTAAAAAGTAAAATGCCAAAAGAATCTCCAAACCCTCTCTGGTGAATGGCTGTTAGACCAGTATGGACAATTCAGAGGCAGGAGAGCTTTGGTCAGCCAAGTCAGATTGGGGCATCCTTACTGTATATAACCTTATTGAATAGCCTTACTCTGCTATTATAGCTAAGTAAATTCCAGTTGAATGATCTATTACATTTCAATACTGAACATAACCTGCCAAATTAACCAGCTTGAATTAGTTCCAAACAAAACGCATGGAAACATTAAGAAGGACAGTATTGTTCCACATAGTAACAATAATAGCTAGTATTTAAAGAAAGTACAAATTTCTCCTCACAACCCTAAGAGTTGGTCTTATTGTTATCTGCATTTTACAGATGAAGAAACTGAGGCAGAGACTAGCTGACTTGCCCAGGATCACACATCTAAGTAAGTATCTGAGGGTCACATTTGAATTCAGGTCTTTTAGACACAAAGTCCAAAGATCTATCCACTTCACTATCTTACTGCCACTACTGAGCTTATACCCTAAGGAAGCCACGAATAATAAACATCCTTATACACCAATATTTTTGTAGTAGCAAAGAATTGGGAACAACCTAGATGCCCATGGACTGAAAAATGGCTAAACAAATGATGATATACTAATGTAACTGGGCATATTGTGAGAAACAATGAATACGATGGCAACAGAGAAGCGTGGTAAGACTTAAAATTGATGCAAAGGGAAGTAAGTAGATCTAGGAAAGCAATATATGCATTGACCATAACAAGGAAAATAATCAAAAGTGGGCTTTTCAAAATTTCAAATAACAATCAATCATGGCCCCAAATAAGAAATATGAGAAGACAGCCCTTATTCCTTTACTTTACAGAACTGGGAGCTGCTTGGGTATAGAACACTGTGTATATTTGAATGCCTTTTGGATATATTGATCAATTTTGCTGAAGTTTTTCCCTTCTTCCTCTTTTTCTTGTCTTTCATTTCTTTAAAAATAGTATGTGTTCTGAGTGAATTTTATAAAAATAAGAGCCATTCCCCAGTTGATAAGTGGTCAAAGGATAGGAACAGACAGTTTTTAGAAAAAGAAATCAAAACGATCAATGAAAAAAATTCTCTAATCTAAATCACTACTGACCAGAGAAATACAACTTCATGCTATCAGAATGGCTAACATAACCGAAAAGGAAAGCTACTAATGCTGGAGGGAATGTGGAGAAATGGAGACACATGTACTATTGGTGGAGCTGTGAACGATTCCTGTCATCTTTGAGAACAATTTAGAACTCTGCCCAAAGGGCTATCAAACTAAACTATGCATGCCCTTTGACCTAGTAATACCACTAAGAGGTCTGTATCCCAAAAAGATAAAAGAAAATAGAAAAGGAACTAGTTGTACAAAAATATTTATAGTAAATCTTTTTGTGATGACAAAGAATTGAAAATTGAGAGAATGTCCATCAATTGGTGAATGGCTGGACAAATTGTGGTATATGAATATAATGGAGTACTATTGTGCTAGAAGAAATGTTGAGAGAGATGGTTTCAGAAAAACCTAAGAATACTTATATGATCTGATACAGAATGAAGTTAGTAGGGCCCAGAGTTCATTGTATACAGTACCAACAGTATTGTAATGATGATCAGCTGTGAAAGACAACTGTTCTGATGGAGACAATGATCCAAGACAGTTCCAAAGGACTAGTCATGAAAATGCCATCCACATCCAGAGAGAAAACTGATGAACTCTGCGTGCAAACTGAAGCACTTTTTAAACTATTTTCTTGTGCCTGTGTCTGTTTTGTGTTTTCTTTTGCAAGAGAGTGAATATGGAAATATGTTTTGCATGGCTTCACATGTATAACCAATATTATTTTGCTTGCCTCCTCAAGGGATGGGGAACATGTAGAGGGGAAGAAGAAAATTCAGACTTTGAAATTTTTTAAAATGAAGCATAGAAAAATCTTACATGGAACTGAGAAATATTTAACAAAATAAATTAAAATATATTGGAAAAATATTATTTGTGATATGGGATGGCTCTCTGGGAGGAAAGAAGGGAAACAGTAAATATTGGGAGAAATTTTAGTGATGGGAAAACAAAACCTCAATAGATTTGGGCATCAGAAGAGCTGGAATTGAATCTGCGCTCTGCTAGTTAATACTTGTGTTTCTAGGGGGAGACTGAATTACCCTTCCCTCATTGCTTTCTCAGCACTGGGGACAGTAGATGGCTGGACAGCTGGCAAAGAGGCCAAGGATATTCCCAGGAAGCTGGAATGGTTGGTATTTGGAGAATTGATAAGGGCATGAATTTAAAAAGATGGAACTGGCCTGAGAGCTAGAAAGGAATGGGGTGGGGAGGGGTTATTCCTTTATCGGCTTTTCTAGCTAGATCCACCTGTGGCTTTAAAACTTCAGCCTAAGATTCAATCTGGGCCCAGAACTACTCCCCCTATTCCCCCACCAGAGGGACTGAGGGTAGGGGAACTCCTGTAAGCCAATGAAAAAAGTGTTCTCTCTTTTTCACATGTATTTCCCTTTCAAACTCCTTGTTCAAAGGTCATCCTAGATTCTGTCTCCTGTGAGAACAAGATGGAGGACTTTCCATACTGGCTGTTTGCTGTGTTTCAGTGAATCTCAGCCCATTGTTTTACCTGGCCAAAGGGCCTCTGTGTTTCCCTAGACAGGTACTTTTTTCTAGCCTTACTCACCCCGTCCCCCCTCACTTTAAGGGAGAACCTGGGCAGATTTATCTATACCATATCTATTGTCATAAAATTCCTGTTCAATAATCCTTAAGTACTATCCATCAGTACTAATTTAACCTTGGTCTTATCCTGAGATTTAATTGTAAGAATATCTCTTTTGCCCCAGGTAATTCAAATAAATAACCTTTGTTAAAGAGAAAAAGAAATATTGTTAAGTACTAAAACTGTATGTTTTTACATCGCATGTACAAGAAAAATGATTGCTGTACCTGGTGAGGTTATCTTTCCAAATCAGCCTAAATGCTTAAATTAGATTGAGATTCTTCTCCAGACTGGTATATGACTCTCAGGGCCATTGCGAGTCCTCCAGACTTTTGTCTAGCCACTAGACTCCAATGACTCTGGAGGAGAGAGTGAGGCTGGTGACTTTATGCAGTTCTGCCTCACTTAAATCCAACTCATGAGCAAGTCAAGATGTCACTCTCTTGGTGTCATGGGTCCTCTTCGAAAACAAAAAATGAACAACCACAATATGACTGACAACTCAGGTCAGTATGATATTAAAATTATCTTACGTGATATTTTTCTTAAAGAACTTTTATCTTGAGTAACAAAATATTACATGTGGAAATTACATGTTACATTTTAACATGAAATTTAATAAGTTGTTTTACATAGAGATCTGACATACAATTGTTTCATCCCAATGTAGGGAGTATACTCTGGTCTTACTATTTCCCAGGAGGCCGTTATTTTCCTCTTGGGGATCTAGGGGTTAATGACAGATTGGGGTGTCTCTCTTCTCCATTACCTTGGCCCATCTTTAGATGCCAGTGACAAGCACCCCAGTTCAATTTAATCACTTAACATTAGTTACAAAGGGATATTTACTTTGAAAACAACATGAACATAGAAACATTTTTTCCCAATGTCTCAGGTCTCCTCTTCTATACCACTGTTTGGGATGAGTGGTGATGGGGCATTAATAGGCTCAAAACTTACCTCAATTCCTACACAACACTGTCTCACCAAATTCATGTACAGAGGCTTCATGACTATTAGAAGAGTAGGGCCTAAATAATGAACAGAAAGACTTCAGAGAGACCTGGCAAGATTTATATGTACTGATGCTGAGTGAAAGGAGCAGAACCAGGAGAACTTTGTACATAGCAACAACCACAGTGTGTGAGGAATTTTTCTGGTAGACTTAGTACTTCATTGCAATGCAAAGACTCAAAACATTCCCAATGGACTAGAGGCAAAATGCCTTTTACATCCAAAGAAAGAACTATAGAATTTGATTGCAGAATGAAGCAGACCATTTCTTTTGTATTATGTTTTGTTTTGTTTTATGATTTCTTCCATTCATTTTAATTCTTCTATGCAACATGACTAAGGTAAAAATGTATTTAATAGGAATGTACATATAGAACCTAAATAAAATTGTATGCCATCTCAGGGAGGTAATGGGGGAGAAGTGGAAAAAAAATTTAAGATATATGGAAGTGATTGTAAAACACTGAAAACAAATAAAATAATTCAATTTTTAAAAAAAGAGTAGGACCTAAAATTCTAGACCCTTCAGGTCAGAGGCTTTGTGAAGTTATAATCTGGAAGGAAATGACAAACTACTTCAGTATCTTTGCCAAGAAAATCCTGAATTGAGTCAATCAGACACAACTGAAAAATGACCACAACAAAAAAACTGAATTAATCAAAGCTTTTTTATTCCTTTTCTATATTACTTTACTTTGGCCTGAAGATGTAATGAAAAGGATCATCTTCTTGGTAATCTGAGTTTCAGGCTGAACAATTTTAGGTTTGAGGTAATAGAGAAATTTTGATGATGATAGCACACCTTTATATAACAATTTACAGTTGCAGTTTAATATAACAAACATTTATTAAGTGCCCCCTAAATGAAAGACTGTCCGCTCAGTGTTGAGGAAATGAAAATGAAAATGACACAGTACTTGCCAACTGGCAACTTAAAATGCAGTACATAAATAAGTGTTATACAAGGAAGAATAAATGGGACCAAGGGAGAATAAGACAAAGTACTATGAAAATTAAAGAGAGAAGAGTGTGTAAAATATTTTCCTTCTAAGCCTCTGATTTAGTCAAGAAAGGAGCTGGTTGTGTGGATATGGAGGGTGAGGAGAGACTTCAAATAGTTAAATTCTGGGCAAATTTCAGCAGTTCAGAGTAGGAACAGTTCAAATCTGGGAACCAAAAATATTTGGAGAATGAAGCACCTGAGAAAAAATCGACTTGGGGCAAGGGATAGTATTTCTCACCACGATCCACCTTTGTTGCTTTGGAGCAGGACTACTCAACCTGTAGGAAATGCTGTATCCATCTGGCAAGAGAGACACACACTCCTGACAGATACAGATACAAAGAACCCGTCACTTGAGGGAGGAAGCAGCTAAGACTAAGAGCAGAGAAGAGAATAAAACTGTGGGGCGACCATAGGAACCCAGCTGATCAATCCATGCAGGGAGCCCCTCTCTGAAATACTACGTGGAAATTAGTTATTTCAATTTCCCAAAGGCATCATTAATTTGTTCAGCCAAACTCAGTTCCCTTTTTGACATGGAGAAGTATTCAACCTCATAAAGGGATCACAGGCCCCTGTTAACACATTAAAATCTCATCATGTAGGTCTACATTTTGTGTCTACATCAGCTGAGACAGGATTGGTGAAATCACGTGCCTTCTTCCCTTACCATCTTGCTCAGGGCTAAGCCAAGTCATTATAATTAGACCAAATTCAATTTTGCTTTGCTTTTGTTTTTTCTGTTTATACTGTTGTACATCAATGGGTTTCCTGGTTCTGCTTTTTCCACTTTGCATCAGTGCATGTAAATTTTATGCTTCTCAGTATTCCTCATGGTTATCTGTTCATCTGGTACGTTACTATTCCATTATATTCATGCTTAACCATTTATTTAAGTAATTCAGTTGATGGACAGCTGTTTTATTTCTATCTCTGATCTCCTTTATGTAGATGTCTTAAAGTGGAATCACTGGGTGTAAGAATATGAGCATATTTTGTCACTTTCTTAGCTTAATTCCAAATTATCTTTGGAATGGTTTGACCAGTTCACAACTGATAGAATTCTTTCTACATCAGTTACCTAGAGAAAGGGATAAGCATTTATTAACTAGTTACAATGTGCCAGGCATTGTACTAAGCTCATTTTCTGGTTATACTTGTCTTCATGTATTTAATTGCAAGTCTCTGTATAGAAGGAGGAAAGGAAGGGGGTTAAGTATTTATTAAGCACCTACTATGTGTCAGGCACTATGCTAAGCACTTTTTACAAATATCACCTCATTAGATCCTCACAACAGCACTGTAAGGTAGATGTTATTACTCTTCTTATTTTAGAGTTGAGGAAACTGAGGCAGAGAGAGGTTAAATGACTTGCCCAGAGTCAAATAGCTAGTTAGTATCTGATGCTGGATTTGAACTTGTCTTCTGTCTCCAGACTCAGTACTCTATCCTCTCTACCCACCAGTTACCCCAATATAGTAAGTCCTTGCTAGTAATATGCTACTAGGGATTTTTTTTTTAATCTAGACTTATGATTTCATTGGTACAAGGAATTTTCTGTGAAAAATCTTGCCTGTCCCTCGCCCCCTCCAAATAAGCAACTACTCTGTAGCTTATGGTCTTAGATAGTTGTTTTAGAAGCATAAAGGAAGAGGTAGAGAGGTGACCTAGAAGTCAAGACAGCTTACTGCCCCCTTTGAAAATACTCAGTGCCCCCTTAGAAATCTACTTCCTTTAATCCTTTAATGTTTTTTTTAAATTTGCATCATTTAAAATATGAAATAAATATATTTTTAAATAACATCTTAAATTTGATAATTTGTTGTAAATTTGTGGGTTTTTTCCTGCATTGAAATTTTGATGACCCAATATTGCATCAGGTAACGTATTGTAAATAACTCATTACACGAACATATTCCTGCTGATGCATACTGGACTTCCTGACAATGAGCAATGAGCTCACCTGCCACCATTAGCTCATTAAGACCTGTTGGCTGACTTGACCACTTATGGACTATAATTTGCATTTTGTATGTTTATTTGGAAAACAATGTGATCACTACGACTTTAACTTTGTTACACAACAGATAAAATGTACAAATGGTTTTTCAAAATTTTCTCATCTTCTCTTCTTTCTTTATTTTTATTCGATGCCCCCCAATTGCACACAAGGCTCCTACCACTCCCCACCATCCCTGATCAGTCCAGTGCCCTCCAGGGGGCAATATCACTCACTTTGGGGGCCTGTAAGTCAAGACATGGGTTCAAGTCCTATTTGAACACATAATGGCTATGTAATTCTAGGGAACTATCTTTTTTCCTTTATGGGAGGCAATTGGGGTTAAGTGACTTGCACAGGGTCACACAGCTGGTAAATGTTTGAGGCTAGATTTGAACTTAGATCCCCTTGAGTCCAAGGTCAATGCTGTATCCACTGTGCCACCTAGCTGTCTTCAGTTTTGTTTTGTTTTGTTTGACCCTAGGCAACTCTTTAAGGTATTAGGCATATCAAGATAAAAAGATAAGCTCTGACATCAAGAAATGGCCTTTTAAAAAAACATTTATTTTTAGTTTTCAACATTTACTTTTATAAGATTTTGAGTTCTAAATTTTCCCCTCTCCTTCCCCATCCTCCTCCCCAAGGTGGCACAAAATCTGATATGGGCTATACATGAACAATCACATTAAACACATTTCCGCATAAGAAAGAGGAATCAAAACAAAAGGGAAAAACCACAAGAAAGAAAAAAAATTAAAAGAGAAACTAGTATGCTTCAATCTGCATTCAGACTCCATAGTTCTTTTGCTGGATGTGGATAGCATTTTCCATCATCAGTCATGGAATTGTCTTAGATCACTGCATTGTTGAGAACAGCTAAATCTATCAAAGTTGATTGCCCCATAATGTTGCTATTTTTGTGTGCAATGTTTTTCTGGTTCTGCTTATTTCACTCAGCATCAATTCATGTAGGTCTTTCCGGTTCTTCTGAAATCTGCCTGCTCATTATTTCTTATAGGACAATAGTATTGTATTACATTCATTTACCACAACTTGTTCAGCCATTCCCTCACTGATGGGCATCCCCTCAATTTCCAATTCTTTGCCACCACAAAAAGAGTTGCTATAAATATTTTTGTACATGTGGTCCTTTTCTCTTTTTTATAATCTCTTTGGGATACAGACCTAGTAGTGGTATTGCTGGATCAAAGGGTATGCACACTTTTGTAACCCTTTGAGCATAGTTCCAAATTGCTCTCCAGAATGGTTGGATTAGTTCATAACTCCACCAACAGTGCATCAGTGTTCTAATTTTCCTACATCTCCAACATTTATCATTCAAGGCACACTTATTCTATCAGGAAGATGTTATACATACACAGATAAGTGTATGTGTAAATACACACACTTACATATATGTATATGTACACACATATGTATGTGTACACAAAGTAGGCTATAGAAAGCAAAATTCTCTAGAAAAATTTAAGAAGGGAAATATGGGAGAAATTAGAGAAAGGTTCATAGAGGACGTAATGCCTACAACTGAGCCCTGAAGAGAGATTATGAAAGGCAGAAATGAGGATGTATAGGCAAAAGGACTATATAAAGACAAGAGATAGTATATTATATTTGGGGAATGGCTAGTAGTCCAGTTTGGCTACCTCGGGGAGTATGTAAAAGTGGCTAATATGAAATAAAGCTGGAAAGACGTGATGGAGCAGCCAGATCATGGATGACCTTAAATATCTTTTGCCATAAAGATAATAGGAAGTCACCAAAAATTTTTTGAGCAGGATAATGACATGGTTAGGAAGATTATTTTTGATATCTGTGTGGAATATGGATTGGAGAAGGGACAGAAGAGAAGCAGAGAAATCAACTTTTTAATGAATAATAATAAAATTGGATGAGAGGTGATTAAGAAGCCAGAACTAGGATACCAGCTATGTGAGTGGAGAGAAAGGTATAGATTTAAGAGCTGTGAGGGGACAACTGAGGTGACAGATGACTTCATAATTTTGAGCTTAGGTAAATGGGAAGATGCGGGTATTTTGAACACAAACAGAGAATTCGAAGGAGGAGAAGGTTTAGGGGGGGAGATGATTTCAGTTTGAAGTTTGTTGTGTTTCAGGTGTGGGAAGGGAATTACGATGATTTTTATAATAATCGATATGATACGTGTGATGAATACACTAATAGATTATATTTTTCAGAATTGCCTCTCTTGTGAGTCACATTTACAATGCAGCTTGAAATGACAAATCAAATCTTTGACAACGCTCACAATCATTGGCATCCTTCTATACCTGAAGTGAAGCGAATCAAAGACTGTAGAGCCTGTTCCTGTCTCAGAACTCTAGTTCTGTGACCCATAAACTAACAATCCCCAGGTACTGGATCAATATTGCTCCCACAGGACTCCAGAATTGTTGTATTGTCTTCCATTTGTGAGTTTGTTATGGGAAGCCACTCAGACCCTGGAAACATTGTTTATAATTTGCTTTCTCCCTTCCCTTCCCACTTGTGATTTATCTATATAATCTTTCTTCACTTCACCAAGGTGGAATTCTGATCAGGAGAATTCCAGATTTGTAAATCTGTTCCTCATAATAAAACTAATTAATTAAATGGCTATCTGATTACTGGCACTTTGTCTCTGGCTTGCTGTTTCATCATTCTCAAAGTAGATAGAGACTGGCTAAGTAGAATCCTGTTAACAGGTAGTGGCAGGATTTTCAGAGGGAAAAAATTAGAGATCTAAGACTCTGGCTTGCTTACACCTACCATGTGTCTATCTGTTGTTTTCTGAATTCTTTGGATGAATAATTTTTATTCTTCTGAGATTGTATTATATAATTTTTCAGCCATATAACATCACTGGTATTGTATTCATTGTAAAGGGGGAGATAAAGCTAAAAAACTGTAAACAGTAAATGATGGGGGGGGCAGGGCCTGAATAACTAATTCACAGCCCTAAATGTTATAAGAATTTAGAGGGGAGAGCAGTCAATGGATGGAAACTGTATATAAGTAGGATTTCTTTGAAATTGGGTCATAAGTATCCAATTACTTGTCTTAGCTCCAAGACACTTTTTCTTAATTTCTTTTATAAGTTTCTTTGTATACATTTTGTTTTAACATGGCACAATACATTTCCAAACAAACCATCCACAAAGTACATTTCCACAAAAACTATTAAGCAAAGCCACTTAATTTATGATTGTGACTGACAACACATATCACTTTCTATCTGGGGCTCGCCTTCACCCCTAATTGCCACATTTGAGAAAAGCAGGACTTCCTGGGGACAGGTTATTCTTTCTCTAGGCACAACTATACCTGACTTTGTATGTCTTCTGTACACTTAGTTGGTCTGTAGTCTGTACTGCTATTCTATGTTTCCATCATCTACTTCATCCCCTCCAGGTTAAAGACTTTCTATTGATGGCTGTGTTCTGCATTACCTTATTCTCCCATGTTTCTCTGAAATCTCCTTATTTGTCACTGCTATTAACCTTTCTCATTTCGGAGGGAGCTTTCACAGTGTCCTAGATTCACTGGACTATTTCCAGGGTTGGAGAAGTATCAAGCTCTCACTCGTTCCCCAACATTTAGAAGCATCTGCTTTCTAAATGAATAATCATGGTGATGTAGTAAACATTACTCCTGCCACCAGAAGATGAAAGCAAAATTCAATGTACAACTCACATATGTTCAAGTAGGATTTACTGAAATGCATTATTACCGAGGATGAATTACATTTGACCAGATCTCAGGTAAATAGTGAATGTAGGGAGTATGAAAGATGCCAAGTCCTCCTTGTGTATTTTCAGTGAAGGCCCTGCTTCTCCAGGCTTGTTTCTCCTAATCCTCTATCAGCCTTCTTGATGACAGTACAAGTATCAGTATCTCTGTAAGGGTTGGTCAGAGGGTAAGTCTTCAGGAGTGGTGATTCAATAGCAGATTTTTCTTGCTTATGTAGTTAAAAATCTCCTCCTTTGATGTTAGTCTTAAAATCCTCTACCCTCTTAAGGTTTTCTTGAATATGTAGAATTGTTCAATGGTTAGAGTTAATGAGCCTAGGTCTTTGATAGTCTTTTCTGCACTTGTTACCTTTACCTCTAGACCTTCTCTGAATCTCCCCACTCTGCTGCTCTCCCTGCTTCCCTATTGCTGTAGATGGCAACACCATGCTCCCCATCCCTTGGATTTATAACTCAGGTGTATCCTCAACTCCTATCCCTCACCCCCAAAATCCAATATGTTGTCAAGGTCTGTTGATTTCCCTTTTGCAATATCTCTTGAATATGCCCCCTTCTTTCTTCTGAGACTGCTACCACTCTGCTACAGCTCCTTATCACCTATGCCTTCATTTTTGCAATAGCCTGTTAATGGATCCACCTGCCTCAAGTCTTTCCCTACCCCAATTCATCCTCCATTCAGTCCATGACTACCCTTCTACTCCACTCCTCTCATCCCTTCAATATTCAATAAAATCCAGTGGCTCCTTATCACCTCCAGGATACAAAATCCTCTATTTAGATTTTAAAGTCTTTCATAATCTAGCGCTCTCTTACCTTGCTCCTGTTATGTACTCTTAAATCCAGTGACAATGGCATCCTTGCTCTTCTAAGAATGAGACACTCCATTTCTCTGCTTCTGGCAATTTCTCTGGCTGATCCGCCATACCTGGAATGTTCTACTTTCTCATCTCTACCAACTACCTGCTCTCATTTCCTTTAAGTCTCAACTAAAATCCCATCTTGGCCAAGAAGCCTTCTCCAACTCCTCTTAATTCCAGTACCTTCTGTCTGCTAATTATTTCCTATTTATACAGTACACAGCTTCATATGTACTTATTTACATGTCATCTTCCCCCATAGATTATAAGCTTCTTGAGGGTAGGAACTATCTTTTCCTTCTTTTTTGTATCCCTAGAACGCAGTACAGTTCCTGGCACATAACAGGTGCTTAATGAATGTTTTTTGATCAATTGTTTTTGCCTCCATTTGATCATGAGCTTCTTGAAGGCAGGGACTGTCTTTTACCATTTTTTGTATCACCAACAGGGTGACTGGAACGTAGTAGGCCCCTAATAAATGTTTATTGGTTGACTGAGAAAAACTTGACCTTGGCACATATTCAAGAACCTCAGTGGTTTTAGTTGTGTCAACACCTGTTGTCTAGGAGGAGTCTTATGATGATCTGGTTCTTATAAATAAACTAAAAATGATATATAATTAGTGACATTGGAAGGTGTCAGGATGAACAGTCTGCTTGGATGCCAATAAACAGCTCAAGAATGACCTCGGTAGAAGCACTCTTATCTATGAATAGGCATGGGGGGGAGGGGAGGAGGGAGAAGTAGAAACCTTTCATAGAAGGTAGGAGAAAGAAAAACAATCTGTTTTTTTTTTAGTAGAGTTAGGCCACCACGAGCAGCTCTGCTTCAGAGAAAACTAATAACTCAACTTGAAAGAAGCAAAAAGAATTGCAATAGACCAAACCTAATGCAAACATTTCTTCTGCTTAGGAAAGCTGCATCCCAAAAAGGTGGTTGGGTTTGTGTTTTCAGTGGCAAACATTGCATCTACCTCAGAGGCTTGTTGTAGAGACCAAATGACATAATATATAGAATATCCTTTGGAAATATTAAAACTCGAAATCAAGTTATTGTTATTAGTAGCAGTGGTGATGGTGGTGGTGGGTGGTAGTAGGAATAGTAATATTAATGTACTACTGAATGAAGAAAGGTTGCCCAGGACCCGTAGGCAGGGTCTCTCATCTTTAGAGTTTCAGAGGGGAGGGTTTTCACACCTCTATCCATTCAGTCCAGATATTAACACTCTAAAACAATGCTTACATGCCCTGGGAAAGTTCAAAATGTATAGGAAAACTGCTAGGGATCTTTTAGTAAAGGGACCTCAAAAGGAATAAATTATTTTGTAATTTATACAATTATCCCCTATTCTTAAAAGAATATGAGTTGAAAGAAGCCTCAAAAGCCAGTCTCATGAATTCTTAGGATACATAGTAGAGTGAAAGGAGTATTAGATTTCAAGTCAGAACCCCTAGGGCACTTCTGAGTCCTAGCTTGGTTAGTTACTGCCTGTGTGACCTTGGGTGTTTCTTGTTTTTCTTCTTCTATTTCCTAATTTGAAAAAAAAAGAGTGAGATGTGTATTTGATCACTGCTAAGGTCCTTCTGATGGCTCAGGATGAGAAAGAGAGGCTGGTGACCTGCACAGCCCTCTCACACTCAAAACAAGTCAAGTGCAAGTCACATCATCATTTCTCTGATGTCATGGTCTTCTTCCAACAAAGGACAAACACAAGGACAACCACAAAAGTCTCTTCCATTTCTAGATCTAGTCTAGTGAAAAATAATGTTCTCTACAATACATCCTAAGAATTGTTTGTACTTGACTCTTGAGACTCTCTGAACTCTCTTATCCAGCTGTGCTGGCCTCCTTGCTGCTCCTTGACTGGCACATGCTCTAACTCCATACCTTTTGATGGCTGTGCTCCATCACAGGAACACTCTCCCTCCTGGTCTCCAACTTTAGGATTCTCTGGCTTCCTTCAAGACTCAGCGCAACTCCTTATTGTTCAGTCGTTTTGAGTCATGTCTGACTCTTCCTGACTTGATTTGGGGTTTTCTTGCCAAAGATACTGAAATGGTGTGCCATATCCTTTTCCATATCATTTTACAGATGAAGAAACTGAAGTAAACAGCATTAAGTGACTTGTCCAGGGTCACACAGCTAGTAAATATCTGAGGCCAGATTTGAACCTGGTAAGATAAATATTCCTGACTTTAGGTTTGACCCTCTTATATACTCTATCCACATTTCCACCTAGCTGCCCCAACTTAACTTCTACCTTCTGCCTTTCCCACTTACCTCAATACTGCTATCCTCTTTCCTCCGTGGTTACCTCCAATTTACCCTTTATGTATCTTGTTTGTATGTAATCATTCGCATATTGTCTCTCTCTCTAGAGTGTGAGCTCCTTGAAGGCAGGGCCTGTTTTCTTTTTTTCCTTTCTTTGTATCCTCAGTTCTTAGTAAAGTGTCTGGTACATAGTAAGTACATAATAAATGCATGGTGACTTGGTCTCCACTTTGCTTGAAGTCTTGAGTGAGGAGGAACCCAGTACTTAAAACAGCCCTTCCACTGCTCCTAGTTCTTCTCTGTAGGGTCAAGAAGAGCGAATCTAACTTTCCTTTCATGTGAAAGCACTCCAAGTACTCGAAGCGAGTTATTGTGTCCCCCTTTAAATTTACTCTGATTCAGACTGACTCTCTGGTCATTCTCCTCTGGATGCTCTCCACCTTATTCAAGTTATGGTTATTCAGTCATGTTTGGCTCTGTGTATTCCCATTTTGTTTTTTGGGTTTTGTTTTTTTTTTTTTTTTTGGCAAGAGATACTGGAATGCAAATTGCCATTTTGTTCTCCAGCTCACTTTACAAATGAGAAAACTGAGCCAAACAAGGTTAAGTGACTTGTCCAAGGTCACAAAGCCAAATAAGTGTCTGAAGGTGGATTTGAACTCATGAAGATGAGTCTTCTTGATTCCAAAATCCAATGTGCTATCTGTCTAGCCACCTAGCTGTCCATATCCTTCCTATAATTTAGTGTCCACAATTAAACTTAGTACTCCCAGGCAGAGTTCAGAGAGATAACTATCAACTTATACAGACCAAAAACTGTGACTTCCTCAGTAAAAGTCTTACTTGTGTGGAAGCTCCCTTAGAAAAGAATCCCAAAGGGTAAGGGATATCCCTAGGTCTGACAGTCCTCACATATTGCATTCAACAACTATCTGTTAGGTATCTCTTTTATGCATAGCCATTGGGCCAGAAACTGAAGAAGAGTCATTGAATGTCTAAGTTGGATTTTTAAGATCATCAGTCCAACATCCCACAATTTTGCAGTTCATAGATCAAGAAACTGATGCTCGGAAAAGTTAAATGACTTGTCTAAGGGCATACAGGTAGCAAACAGTAGAGTGAGAATCCCAATTCATATGTCCTGTTTTTAAACTCCGTACTTTTCCCACTAAATTTAGTTGTTTCCAGAATGAACTGGGAGAGATTTCAGAGATTATCTACTTCAAAACTTTCTGTCACTTTAAACGTTTTATTACTTTTATTAAACCCTGAAAATAAATGACCAAAGAGTCATAGAATGGCTACACAGTGAGTGGTAGGTAGCCCAGTGTGATGCCAAGCCAATCAAGTACCTCTGATTGAATCTTGCCTTTATCAATCAGGAGTCTTTACCAGAAGGAAAGTACAGAAACAAGAGGTTCTTTAGAAACAGTACGTGTTTTTGTATTGTTAATTATTAATAATTAATATATTTAATTAATTAAATTAATTAATAATTAAAGAGGGAAGGGAGGAAAAGGAGGGAAGAAAGTATGGAAGATTAAAGATCTTTCCCACCCATTAATGGTTCTGCCCATTAAGGGGAGTTTGATTAGGGAAGATTTGTGAGAAGGCCCAGTGAGGCACTGGTTCTTAAGGGCTGGGATGCCCTCTGGTTCTAGAAAAGCTATAAAGAATCTGAGGGTGAAGTTTTACTTTGGTGCTTACTGACTAGAAGTGCTTGGCCAGATGAGGATCTGGGAAGCCACTAAGGAGTCGGGCCACCTCACCCCTTTGAAAACCCAGATGTCACTGCTTCCCTCTCTGGTAACTATGGTCAGGCAGAGGAAGCTATGTATTTTGATCTTTGATTTCTCTGTATTTTATTTGAAGTTCAGGGTGCTGACTCCCCTGAACTAGGTGAATGATATATGTGTTTGGTTAAAGGAATGCTTGATTAAAGTGATTGTTAAACCTCTCAAAAGTTGCGTTTCCTTTTATGAATGCAGATCCAAGAACCCGTGGTAGCAGGCCCCCTCTCTGTTGTTGGGATGCCTAGGGGGACAATGAAGGGTAACAGCAACAATGAGATAAGCTTGATACATACCAGGGCGTCACGACTGGAACACGGTTCCTGCAGATGCAAGGACTGTTATGCCAAGCTCAGAGCACAGCTGACTTGCTGGGTCTTAGCTCTGGCAAAGAGGGGGTTTCTTAATAGCAAAAAGAGAGAAGATAGAAAAAGAAGGGGGTGATGATCTTGACATGGGGATCCTGACACTTTTTTCAATGAACAATTCTTAATTTTTCTCCCTTTCATCTTACCACCGACTGAGAAAAAAATATAAACAAAGCCCTAATAATAAGCATGCATATTAAAGTAAAAAAAAAATCTCCCATTAGTCATGTCCAAAAACACATGGCTCATTTTGCATATTGACTCATCATCTCTGCGTCAAGAGATGGGCATCATTCTGCATCATTGGTCTGGAAGCACAGTTACATGGATCAGAGGACTTAAGTCTTTCAGAGTTGTTGCTTTTAAAATGTTTCTATTATATATATTGTTCTCTTGGTTCCGTTTATTTTGAACTGGTTTATACAGCTCTTCCCAGAGTTTTCTGAAACCACCCCTTTCATAATTTCTTAAGACACAATAGTATTACTCCGTTGTATTCATAGACTAAAATCTGTTCAGCCCTTCCCTTTTCCAGAAGAAAACCTTGTTAGCTTTAGGTTCTCTTCCTGCTGGTCTGATACCAATGGTCTCGAAGGCATGGTGGGAGAGTGCAAAGAGCGCCGGGTTAAAATCTCAGCTCAGGTCATCTTTCCCATCTGTGAGCCCCCATTTCCTCAGACGTACGACGGGAACGTTTCGTCTTACTCAGGGAGGCTGTGGCCAGGAGCAAATAAAAAGTATGTAAATTGTTTTACAAAGCTTAAAATGCCCTATAAAGGAAAGCTACTATATTTGAAGAGTTAATTACGCTAAATGAAATGAAAGTGTTTCTAAAAGTCGTGCATAAATCAAATCACCTTTTAAAAATTGCAATAGATGAGCTCTGGTCTACCTGTGGACCTAGAGCAAGAAGGCGCTATCGATGCACTCTGAGTTCGGTTAATTAGGCCTGATCAGAACGCGCCTCTAGGGATAGGCGATGGCTTAATGGGGCCTTGGAGCGACTATTTTACCCCGGGCTGCCTTTAGTCGTCACCGACCCCGTCACCGATCCCGCCCCCTCAGGCTTCTGCGCTGCCGCGATTGGTCAAAAAGCCCCGCCCCGTCGCTTCTCAGCCCATCCCTTCCTCTCCGGCACCGGCCCTCTTCGGGGTCGCGCGCCGTACCCGACCGGAAGCTAATTGAGAATCAAGATGGCTGCGCCGGTAGCTGGTGTGGGTCGGCTGGAGGAGGAGGCGCTGCGGCGGAAAGAGCGGCTCAAGGCGCTTAGAGAAAAGACCGGGCGGAAGGTGAGAGGAGGAGGAGGCGGGAGAAAGGCGGGATGGTTGGCTGGACGGAGCGGGGTAACGGCCCGGGGCGCGCGGGGGCCGAGCTGGCCTGCGGGACTCTGACAGGCGCATGCGCGTGGACCTCGGGCCGCGCTGGGGCCCCACCGCGAAGCCCCCTTTGCCCGAGCCTCTGAGGACCCTCCTCCGTCTCTGTCGGAGCGGCCGGCGAAGGGCGAGCGAGCGTGGTAGCGAAGACATTCTCTTCCCTTCCCATCCCCCAAGGGAAACCGAGGCATGGGGAGGGAGATGAAACGAGATGAGATAGTTGCCTTTCAGCCCCTCCCGGGGGTCGTTTTTCCTCTCCGTGGGGGAAGGGAGAGGGGCTTCCTCTGCTCTGGGCCATTGTCAGTGGCAGGAATCTGAATAACATTGAGGATCCTCCGAGAAAGTTAGGCGAAGTCCGAAGACAGGGTTTGGTGTCCCTCCTTCTCTGGCCTAGTTCTGTCTGTCCGATAAAGTTGAACTAAAGTCGAGCCCAGAGGGAAAGGAGTGAAAACTAAAGGTCTTTCCTCAAAGTCCGACTTTGTGTTGGGTGTTGGATATACAAAGTCACAACGATTGAGTCTGTGCCGAAAAAGAGATTACAATCTATCCAGAAGATGATACAAAGTATCTGTATGTGTGATACAAAGACCAGGAATCAGGAAACCCTGGTTCCAGTTTGGACCCTGCCGCAAGTTACTGCAGGAGAAAGAGATGGCAGATCTCTCCAGTGGCTTTGCCAAGAAAACCCCAAATAGGGTCACAAGGCATGGGATACAACTGGAAAATGACTGAACTGACAAGTTACTTCCCTGCTTTGTGGATCAGTTTCTTCATCTGTGCAACGAGGGGGTTGCACTAGAGGGCTTCTTAAACTTTTCCCACTGCTGATCCCTCAGCTCTTAAACCACCGTTTAAGAAGAAAGTTGCTCCTTATAGCTTTAGGGGTCATGAGTCTATTGATCTAAACCATATGTACATCTGTATATGCAAGTAACGCACCATGGAAAGGTTAATTAACAGAGGAATCTGTTCCCTCTGCCCTAGGAGGCCTGTCTTTCTCTACCATTATGTTCTTGATCATCCTTGATATTATTTTGTATGCCATATCTTGCTATTAGACTGTAAGTGGTGTTTTGGTTTTTTTTACAAGGATGGAACAGTCTTAGCAAACTTTGTTCCTGAGAGTCTCTTTTAGAAGTTAGAGATGAAGAGGGGGAACTGAGATGAAGTGAGATATGAATGATGTGCTGACTCCACTTCTGTCAGATGTGTCTGTTCACAATAGTCCTATCTCACCCCTCTCCACAGATATCTTATTCTGTTCCAAAGGTGGATACAGTCTCACGCTTTGACTCCCTTCTTATACTGTATGCACTATATATTTATAAATATACTTTTATTATAGGTCTTTGTTATTTATCCCTGTGCTAGACTGTAAACTCCTTGAGGGCAGAGACCATACCATTTAATCTTTGTAACAACAGTGTCTAGTTGCACATCTAGTCGAAAGATGTTTATTGTTTGTTTAATTTCTAACTTGATGATTGGTGATGGAACACTGGACTATTCTAGAGAAGGTATCAATAGGTTTAAAAACAGTGTCATATAATGGAGAGAGTACTGAATTTGGAACCAGGAGATCAGGGAGAGGTGGAATTCCTAGGGGTTGCACTGAGGATACAGAAGAGGTTTCAGAGGAGTGAGAGAGGGAGAAATGGAAGGATAGGAGGTTGTGCTTAGAAATTTCAGGGTTGTAGATGATAGAGGTAGACAGTTACTGATGATTGTGAGCTCTGGGGTATTACAAACCCTGAGTGGGGCTGGGGTGGAGTGAAATTGTAGGTTGAGGGGATTAATGAACTGAAAGACCAGAGTAATTGACTGTGTATGTTGAGGTCCCCAAATACAAGAGCATGGGGTAGGGTGTGAGGAAGGTATTGAACTTTTTGACATACAAAGTGAGCCAGCAGCTAGTAAGATGATACAGTAAAGATAGAGATAGAGAGATCTGGAGTTGTGAGCCTCTTTGCAGTGAGAGGGTAGTAAAGGTTAGAATGGTACTAAGCAATCCTGGCACAGTCCCTTGTGAGACTGTGAGAGGTGGTGAAATGTAGTGCATGTGTGCTGAACTTGGAGTCAAAAAGGCCCACAAAGGCTGAGGTTTAACATTGTCTCTGATAGCTTAATAACTCTATGGGAACATGGGTGATTCATTTCACCTGTGTGAATCTTTAACATGAAGGGATTGGACTAGGTGATTTCCGAGGTTCCTTCTAGCTATTAATCTGTGATCTACTATTCTTACTGTTTGACTGTCTTTGATAGTGTTAAATGCAAGTAATTAAAGTGATTGTGGCCTGGAGAATCTTAACTGCAGAGAGGGTGAAGAAATGAAGGAGGAATGGATTGAACCTCAAAAGAGGAGGTATTGATAAAGGATATTGACAGTGAGGAGCAAAGAGTAAACCGTTCTTTCTTCTGACCCATTGTGTTAGAGGCCATGAGAGAAATTGAGCTCCAGCATTGGAGAGTATAGAAAAGGTTGAGAATGAACTATTATTGAGTGGTGAGTGCGGAGGCACTGAGTATATATGGATGTCTCTTTCTAGGGGTTTGTCTGTGGAAGAAATGAAACTTGTAGGACATAGTGTGAGGAGATGGCACGGTTTTCTCTCTCTCTCCAGGTTTCGGGGAGAGCTAAGGATCTTTTTAGAAGGCAGGAAAGGAACTAGAAGATTAGGAGAGATTTGAGTTTAAAAACATCTGAGGGGGCATATTCTGGGAGGAATGGTAGCATGGCCCACGTAAAGGGGTGGGAGTAGATTGGAAAAGACTAGTGCAAAGAAGGAGGTAATGGGGAATGAAGAGGGTTTTTGAAATATACAATAGGGAAATAGAGGGAACAGATGATGGATAGTTAAGTAGAAGGTAGGATCCTCACTTGGGATGGAAGAAGGTGACTTAGGAGTCTTGAGAACACAAGTTATGGAGAATCACTGTGCAGAGTAATAGAGAATGTCAATCAGGGAAAAAGAAATACTGACTCTACTTAGTGGAAGATTAACTGTAGAGTGGAGGTTCCAGAGGGCATAATAGAAGAGACCAGACTACGATAGGGATTTGGCAGGGGTAGGGCTAAGGTGAATGGGGACATGGGGGATTTTGAATTTCACAGGATTAGGAGAGGAGAAATTTAGACAGCTATAAAATTGAGAAGAAACATTTGATTAAGACCACTACCTTCAGAGAGCCTGTGATGGCTAAGGTAAAGTTGGTCTGTGGATCCTCAAAACCTAGAGAAGAAAGGAGATACTGTTGGGTATCATTGTTAGATGATTGGGTTCCATGGACCTGCCTGACAGAACCCACAATCCATTGCATCTCTCTCTGCCTTCTTCCAACATGTGAGGACTGTCAGGCCTAGAGATATCCCTTACCCTTTGGGATTATTTTCTAAGGGAGCTTTCACACAAGTAAGACTTTTACTGAGGACGTCACAGTTTTTTCATCTGTATATTCGTATTCAAAGGAACATTAGGAGAGGTAGTACAAAGTAGTATATGATTGTTAAATTAATTATTTAGATTATTGGTATAAGAGTTCAGAGGAGGGAAATACCTACCATGTGTTTTTTTGAATCCATATTTGGGTATATCCTAAGCTTTGAAAGGCCATGTCCAATCAGATGGTGATCAGCAAGCATTTAAGCTCCTTCTATTAGTAAGGCATTGTAGATAAAGAAAAAAGAAGCAATCTGTGAATTCAGTGGTAGAGACGTGTCCATATTCAAGCATAAACAATAAATGCACAATAAATACAGTTTGATTAAGGTGGGTGGGCACTAATTTTTAGGGGGATCAGGAAAGACACCCTGTAGGAGGCAGTGCTTGGGCAGAGTATTGAAGGCAGAGAGATTCTGTGATGTAGAGGTATGGGGGACGATGCATTAATAGGCACTGAGACTGGATGAGGAGTGAGTTTGAGGCTAGTTTGGCTGGACATTAGTGTGCAGGAAGGAGAATAATGTTAGAAAAATTGAGGCCAGGTTGTATCCACCTTGTGAAGGGTTTTAAAAACCAAACAGGAATTTTGTCTTTGAAGGAGTAGGGAGCCATTGGAGTTTGTGTAGGGAGTTAGTTGTAAATTTTGCCTTTTTAAAAAATATTTAAAAACTTCTTTTCCACTTAATTTTTTCCAATTACATGTAAAGATAGTTTTTAACATTCACTTTCATAAGATTTTGGGTTCCAGATTTTTTTTCTTCTTCCTTCCCCTGCTCCCTCCCCAAGACAGCATGCAATCTGATATAGGCTATGCATATACAATCCTGTTAAACATATTTCCATATTAGTCATGTTGTGAAGGAAAAATTAGAACAAAAGAGAAAACCATGAGAAAGAAAAAAGAAAATAGTATGCTTTGATCTGCATTCAGACTCTATAATTCTTTCTCTGGATGTGGATAGCATTTTCCAACATGAGTCTTTCAAAATTGTCTTAGATCATTGTATTGCTGAGAAGAGCTAAATTTATCAAAGTTGCTCATCGAATAATATTGTTGTTACTGTGTACACTGCTCTCCTGGTTCTTCTCACTTCACTCAGCATCAGTTCATGTAAGTCTTTCCAGGTTCTTCTGAAATCTGCCTGTTTATCATTTCTTATGGAATAATAGTATTCCATTACATTCACATTCCACAGCTTATTCAGCCATTCCCCAGTTGATGGGCATCCCCTTAATTTTCAATTGCCACCACAAAAAAAGCTGCTATAAATATTTTTGTACATGTGGGTCCTTTTCTCTTTTTTGTAATCTCTTTGGAATGTAGACCTACTAGATCACTACTAGATATTGCTGGATCAAAGGGTATGCACAGTTTTGTTGCCCTTTGGGCATGGTTCCAAATTGCTCTCCACAGTGGTTGGATTAGTTCACAACTCCATCAACAATGCAGTAGTGGCCCAGTTTTCCCACATCTTTTCCAACATTTATCATTTTCCTTTTTTGTCGTATTATCCAATTTGTTAGGTGTGAGGTGATACCTCAGAGTTTTTAATTTACGTTTCTCTAATCAATAGTGTAAACCTGTCTTTTAAGGAAGCCTTTGGTAGCTGTATGGAGAATAGATTGAAGTAGGAAGAGACTTGAAGTCTGGGAGAACAATTATAAAGCTGTTGTATTCTAAATGAGAGGTGATTAATACAATAGCTGGCACATAATAGGGGCTTAATCAATGTTTATTAATTAATTGAGGAAAGTCTGAGCTAAGATGGTTTCCTTTCTCCTTATATTTCCTTTTACCTTTATTATATTTTTCTGTTCTTTAAATTAAATTTTATCTTTTCCAATGAACAAATATCTCTCTCTCCTTCCCCTCCAGTTGAAAAAGAAAAACACAATTCTCTTAACAAATATGCATAGTCAAATAAAACATTCCCATATTGATTGTGTCCAAAAATACATGTTTCAATCTGCATCCTGTATTAGAATGTGGGTAACATGTTTTATCATGAGCCCTCTGGAATTGAGGTTGGTCATTGCATTTCACAGTTATTTGTCTCTGAGGTACAGTTATTGTGTGAATTGTCCTCCTGATTTGTCTCACTTTACATCTTATCATACATATTTTTCCAGTTTTCTCTGAAACTATACCTTTCATCTTTTCTTATGAGACAATAGTATTTCATCAGGTTCATGTGCCATAATTTGTTTATCCTCTCCCCACTTGATAAGCACCCACCATTTTAGTTTCCAGTTCTCTGGAGTCCTTTTCCTCCTCCTTTGATCTCTTTGGGATAGAATAATGGTTATCACTTGGTCAAAGAGTATGAACAGTTTAGCAACTTTTGGGACATACTTCCACATAGCTTTCCACAATGGCTGGGCCATTTCATGGCTCCACCAATAGTACACTAATCAGTGTTCCTGTTTTCCTATAACAGCTCTTGACAGTTGTTATTTTCCCTTTTTGTAAACCTCCGACATCATGGAGGTGAGATAAAACCCCAGAATTGTTTTAATTTGCATTTCTCTAATTATTTTTAATTGGAAACATTTTTTCATATGACTATTGATAGCCCGGATTTCTTTCTCTGAAAACTGCCTGTTTATATCTTTTGATCAATTATTGGTTGAATAATAACTTTATTCTTAGGTATTTGAATCAGTTCTTTATATGTCTTAGAAATGAAACCTTTTTTCCAGAAACTTGTAGGATGAGGGGATTGGACTTGATTTAAAGAACTCTTGCTCTTAATACAATCAATTCTACTATAATGGAACATAGGAATTTCCCCAAAGCACTGGCAAGTGCAAAGCCAGACAGTTAAAACTACAGAGTTTATGGGGAAAATGGGTTAGGAATACAGTGTTCAAAAACATCAGTGTCACACACAAAAAAGATAGGAACTGAGTTAAAAATGGTAGCACAGTTTTATACATGTTACATAGTTAAGAAATATTTAATTACTGCAGCAAATGGTAGAGGTGTCCTGGGCCTCATGTTGTGCCCTGATTCTGGCAAAGTTGTCCGGTAAGTTTGGCAGGTGGCACTTTGGGCCAAGGACCAGAGACCATGTTGGGGGGACAGAGAGAGAGAGAGAGAGAGAGAGAGAGAGAGAGGGAGAGAATGTGTGTGTGTGTGTGTGTGTGTGTGTGTGTGTGTGTGTGTGTGTTTACTTAGGACTAGCTTTTCTCTACCCAACTGCACCAGAAGGTATATGATAAATATGGCCCTTTATCCAACACCTGAAGTTTGCTTGAGGAACTGGGTTTTGGGAGGATTGTAACTTGCAACTTATTGTGAAATAGTTATTTTTTATATTCTTGATGTTTCTCAAGGAAGAAGTTGCCATCAGTGAACTTGAAATGTGAGTTATGCTAAAAATATTCCATATATATTGATATATCAATCAATTTGTAACAAATTCAGGTTTTCAAAACACAAATTATAGTAGAACTGACTGTATATGATCCTCTCCGAGTGAAGTCAGAGCAGGGTGTGACTTGAGAAGGATGCCCATTCATTAACTTGCTAACATTAAAGATCAGGTATTCCAGGTGGTGTTAAGTGAACAAGTTTGTTGGTTTGCATGTTGACCTTAATTGTTTTTTTTTCTCTGACAAGTCATCCTATCTGATGTGGGGGGCCATTTAAAAAAATATCCTTCTCCTTGTTCTCCTGTGAGCTTTACTAAGACGTACATCTCCAGCTTGAGAAGACACATGCTTGACCTTTGGTGCCCTTATGTTGTATGAGCTCTTCTCATTTGAGAGAATATTAGAAGTAGCATCATGCTGCTAGCTAACCATGGAGGATAACCTTGGCACATCTGTCCTTAGCATCTCCTGGCTATAAGATGATATGAAATGCAAGTAATTTAAGTGGAAGGATCACTACATTGGTTCATTGTGAACTAGAGAGTCTTAACCACAGTTGGGGAGGAAAAGAACAATTAGGACTTCTTTCTCCTGCTGTTTCTCCTATTTCCTCAAATTGGGAACAATTGATTGTAGAAATAGAGCTACCCTTTGAATAAGGACCCCTTAGGAAGGCAGCCTATCTCTGAGGTCAGAGAACCTGGGTTCAAATTCTGCCACTGTGTAAACATGGGTAAGTCATTTAACCTGACTAGGCTTCAGTAATTTGTGGGATGAAGGTTTGGACCAGGTGGCCTCTGAGGTCCCTTCCAGCTATATGTTATCTTATGAAGGGTTCAAATCTCAAATCACTTAACCCTAATGAACCTCAGTTCCTTAGTTAAATGGGGACAATAATCCTTGTGCTTCCTACCTCACAAGGTTGTTGTGAGGAAAAGCATTTTGTAATCCTTAAATTGCTATAAAAAAATGTGAATGCTATTGTTATTAATCCCCCTGCTACTATGATGACGCCATGATCTCATTAGTGTGACAGCTTGACCCATTGGTACCCCAGTTAGTTTTTTAGGTTTTTCTGTGTAGCTTTCGTGGAGGATCTGACCAAGGTGCTGGAATCCTTTGTCTGATTCTTTTTAATGTTTCTAGGATATTGTTAGCCTTGTTTCCTGATTCAGCATGCTTCCTTTTCTAGTCATCCCTGTTCTTGATGTCTTTTATTCTATTTTGGAAAGTTAGCTCATACTGTGTGTCTTTTAATTGGCTTTTGAGTCATCTGCAAATGATAACATTTGTAATTACATTTATTGCAATATAGGGATTTGCTAAGATTGTAGACCTTGTCATTTGGGACAATTGCCTGTGTCATTGTTGTCATGTCATGATTTCAGCAAGGTTTGATTTCATTTTCAGTTAGTTCATCCTCCATTGTATTTGATACCCAGAAAAAGTGAAAGACCCAAATCTTTGGATGACTGTGGTGTGATGGAATGGTGGAATCTGTTATTAACTTCTTCCTCCTTTGATGTTTATCAGCCTCCCCAGATAGTTATTACTCTGCATTGTGACATATCTGCTACAGTTTGTTGCCAAAGTCTTATGAGTAGTGCTTTAGTACCCTAAAAAGTTATTTGCCTACTTGTTGTGACTGAGGTTAATGGAGTTGGAGCTGCTGTTTGACCACAAGGGACAAGACTTTTTTAAAGAAAGGATTTGAGTCTCCAGGAAGTTTAGACACAACTCTGGGTAGTTCAAAGAACCACTTTTTGGGCATGGAATGGGCTTTGACATTTCTATCCACGCATATGTAAAACGTCACTGTGGGCTGAATATATGGCCTTTTAATTATTTTACTTCTTTTATAGCCCTGTCTTTCTGGCATCAGAAAATTCTTGGCTATGAACTCATTTCTGAACAATAGGCACCCAGAAATCACATGGTTTTTCTCTTTCCAAATTAAGAGCTAACTTGTTATTGAAATCATTTGCATTTCCTTTGAGAATGTTGCTGTTCTTAAAGTAAGAAATTGACTACCTGACTGGGGCCAAGAGACTTGTAAAAAGTTTTGGAGTCTCAAGGATTTAGGACTAATGATGGAGTTCCAGGAATGAATTCATTTTTATGTTTGAAAATAGAGTTTATTGTAAGCCTTTCTTCTTTTTTTATCCATGCCCCTTTTACCCAAGGGTTTATTGTTGTATCCCTAAATAAGCCCTTTTCTTTATGGTTGGAATTTTCTTTTGTTTCTTCTTTATGCTGAAAAAGAATCTCTCTCCTCAGGAGTCTGGTGATAATTCCTAAGTATATTTGAACTGGCAGCATTTGACACAAGGTAGTGTTGGACATTCCTGGGGTGGAGAAAATGTATATGGGAATGTGTAAACCTCCCATTCTCCTTTTCAACTTTAATTATTTTCTTTTGTTTGATATTTTCAGTCTTGCTAGCAAAAATAAGGCTGACTTCTTCCTTTTTGTTCTTGCTGTTAGCTTTTATGAGTTCATCTTCAGAAGAATGCGATATACCAAGTGAAAAGGAAACCTGAAAATGAAGCTTTTGCGTCAGCTGAGAAACCAGTTTCATGTTGGCTTAGACTTTAGTTTGAAATCTTGGTTTAGAACAGGGATGGGGAACTTATGACCTCAAGGCCACATATGGCTTCTAGGTTCTTGGGTGCATCCTTTTAACTGAGTCCAAATTTTATAAAACACATTTTTTTTATTAAGGGGATTTGTTCTCTGAAGCTTGGATTCCATCAAAGGGTTGAACTTGAGGTCCTAAAACGTCACATATGGCATTGAGGCCACAGGTTCCCTGCCCTGGTTTAGAAAAATCTTTACACAGAAAGAGAAAGGAAGAGTTTATAATTCTGTATAGGAATTCGATTTATCTCAACTCCCACCCTCCCCTTGTCTAAGCTGTAACTTTTCCAGCTACTTGATTTAATAAATTAACAGATATTCATTAAGTATATGTTATTTAATGTTTTTTCTTAGAGATAAGTGAAAATTGGAGAGAGGATATATCAGCGAATCATATTGTAAGTTGGAGTTGAGTTTGCTGCTTAGTTTCCAAGGCTAGAAGGCTGTCTTGTGGGACTTTGAGGTGCTGAAACAAGGCAGGAAATGCTCATTGACAGCTGTTGGTGAGATAAGGTTTAAAGCACCCTTGTTTGATGGGTGATTAGCACCTCTTGCTTGAGCTTACTCAATTGATTAATAATTACGAGCTATGTATTATCTCATGGATCCTTACCACATCCCTGGAAGGAGACAGGAAGACACAATATATACAAATGAATTAGTCCAAGGAAGTGAGGAAGAGAGCACCAAGGACTGGGGAGACTGGGAGGGGTCTCTGCATCGGAGGTGGACCTGGAAGAAGCCAAGAATCCTGTGCAGCAGAGATGGGCAAGGCCTAGGGGATGGCACTGAGTCTGGGAAATAGCTCATAGTTCAATTTGACTGGAATGGAGAGTTCAGAAAGAGGAGCAGTAGAAAGAAGACAGGAAGGCAGGTTGAGAGGTCTTTAAATGCCAAGCTGTTAGGTGTAACAGATAGAGGGACGTGGACTTTCTTGCAGTAGAAATACCTAGAATCGAAAAAGTAGGAAAAGGTCACAGTAACACCAGTCTCACTTGGGTTTGCTGTCAAGAGTAAGGCAAAGGGTAAAATAGGCTTAAAGTACGCATATTTCATAGCCTCATAAATATTAACTTCTCCTCAGGAGGAGCTAATGCTCATTTTAATACACACATGATGTCTGTGGAAGAACCCATCAGGGGAAATCATGAAGTAGATGTACCAAAAGTTGTACACCTCAGTTCTCAGCCAGTGAGGAAATGAGGGAGGAACTTTGCTTTTTGGAACAGAGATAAAGGTGCTTGCTCCTTTCTAGCACCACACCCGCTTCTTGCAAGAACCGTAAAGTAAATGAGCTTGCCTCATCTACCTCGGTAGTCTTTGGTCGTTCCTCTAGAAATTTGATTCCTAAAAAAGCTAAGGATTTTTATCCTCCGACCAAATGGGATCCAGGGGAGTAACATGGCCACACATGTGCCTTGGGAAGATTTCTTTTGGGGACAGCTTTGTGTTGGGTGGGTTGGTGAGGGCACTGGAAGGAAGGTGCTCAGATGGTTATTATAGTAGTTCATCGCCTGAATCAGGGTAGGAGAAGAGCAGGAGTGATGCAGTACAGTAGACAGAGCATGGGACTTAGTTGGTGTTTGAGTTTGTGTCCTTCCCTTTGCTTGGTGTCTTTGAACCTCTGGGAGGTATTCACTCTCCACTGTGATACCTTCATGTTGTTATTGCTGTTAGGAACTTCCAGAGATCTAGCCTAAAGCCAGGTGGCAGGAGGCTACAGATTAGCCAGCTGAGGATCAGAGACTTGCTCAAAGTCACCTGACTGCTAAGTATCTCCTAGGATTTTCCCAAGGCCTAGAATGCTAGAATTGGAAGGCTTCATGTGCCGTAAAAGGAGAGAACAGAGGAGAAGTGAAGTGACTTGGCAGAGAGTTTTGCACTTATTATCTCATTTGGTAGTTGGCTGGCACGTTGTAGAACTGTTTTGTAATGTTACTGCTGTGACAACGTAGCCGCCTTGTTTGCAGCTGGCTGTAGCACCAGCCACTCCTTTCCCTTTCGGTCCAGTCACTCTTACTACAGAGAGGAAGGAGTACTATCTGTTCTACTGATTTCTCAAGAATAAGCAGGAGTGAAACTTAGTTTTAAGATGACCTTAATCAGTACAATTTTGGGTTCTGGGGAGATGTTCAAACGAATTGATTTGAACTAGGATTTTTTTTTTTACTGACTTACCTTGTCGTGGCAGTGGGGAGATGGATTTTCTGTCATGTCACCTGACCTTTGAGGTTAGCCCATCTCTTTATTTTTTTTCCAGTTTATTTTTTATTTTTAGTTTTAAACATTCACTGCCATAAGTTTTAAGTTTTCTCCCCGTGCTTCCCTCCTCCCTCCCCAAGACCGCATGCGATCTGATATGCTCTACACATACATTCTTATTAAACACATTTTCACAGTCATGTGGCATAGAGGAATTATAACGAATGGGAGAAACCATGAGAAAGGAAAACGAAACAAAACAATAAGGAAATAGCCTGCTTCGCTCTGCATCTTGACTCCATAGTTCTTTCTCTGGATGTGGATGGCATTTTCCATCATGAATCCTTTGGAATTGTTTTAGATTCTTGAATTGCCAAGAAGTAACTCATCTGTTTAAATGTGTGGCCTGGGCCTTTCACTTATCGTCTTAATTTGTAGCTACAGAGTACTTCCTGACAGAAGCATTTGGTTAGGCCTCTTTTGTGAAAACAAATGACAAACCCTTTTCACCCAACATTGAATGATGTGGGTTAGGGTATTGAAAGGACAGAAGCAGAGGAGTTAAATTGGGTTTTAAGTATTGTACTAGAAAATGATTAGTTTTGGGACCTTTTTTCTTCTTGCCTATGTGCTCTTCAGTATGTCTTGGTAGCTTAGTATATAGGATGCCTCAAAAAGTCTTAGTGCAGTTTTAAACTTTAATAAGCTTAAAACTGCACTGGCTTTTCAGACACCTTATGTATAAATGTTACATTTCCATTATTTTGCTACCTTTCTTAATATTATGTAGATTTTTTCTTTATTCCACTCTTTTGCCTTCCCAGAGTGCCATCCCTTATAACAAATAATTTTTAAAAGAAAAAAAGAGAGAAAAAAATGAGCAAAACTGATAAGCACATTGAAAAAAATCTGACTTTTTTTTTCAATTTCATTGTTGCATTGCTGACATTGAAGAAATATGGGAAGCCAAAGAAGTCTTGGTATTCAGACTAGTTCTTTTCCTTGGTCCTTGGCTTTCATAACAAAGGAATTGGTATGAGATTGATGTTGAGTTATTTCTGTTGGTTCAGTGGTATCTGTTGATACTGAATGTACTAACAAAGTTATTCCTTTTTAGTTTTCCCTAGAACTATTAGTGTTGGATTATTTTTAGTATTCTTTTCATTATTTGCATAGTTCCTATCAATAAAGCACCCAGATACCTTTTGTGATTATTCTATCTTATTTAATATTTATTTCTTACAACTTTCCTGTGTAGATATTTAGAATATAAGTCTAATAGTTTCTTCCTAATATTCCTGTTTATTTAGATTATATCTCATTTTGTTTTCAATTTCAGAATGGTTTTTCCATATTTAATGTCTCCAAGAAAGTTTTTAGTTTTAATAAAAAAGATTATGAAGTAATGGTACCATTAAAAAAATTAATGCATTTTTGTTACATTTCAGGTTCTGAATAGTTTCCTTTCCTTCCTCCCTACCTCATATTAGAGAAGGCCACCATTTGATACAGATTTGTAAATAATGTAAAACCATACTATGCATACTTTGGTTTATCAGTTCTTTCTCTGCAGGTGGAGAACATCTTTCTTCATAGGTCCTTTGTATTTATAATACTCAGAATGATTTGGTTATTCGTAGTTGTTCTTTGAATAATATTAACTGTAGACAGCACTCTTGTGGTTCTGCTCATTTCACGTTTTATTATTTTCATGTAAATCTTTCTGTGTTTTTCTAAAATCAACCAACTCATTATTTCCTACAGCCCAGTAGTATTTCATCACAGTCATGTGCCACAACTTGTTTAGCCATTCCTCAATTGGTGGGTGGACATCCTCTGAATTTCCAGTTCTTTCCCTCCACAAAGAGAGTGGATATACATATTTTAGAAGATAGAGGTTCTTTTCCTTTTTCCCTGATCACCTTGGGAAACAGACCTAATAGTGGTATTTGCTGAATCAAAGGGTATACACAGTTTTATAACTCTTTGGGCATCATTCCAGACTGCTTTTCAAAATGGTTGGATTTGTTCTGCCAACAGTGTATTAGTGTCCCAACTTTTCCACATCCTTTCCAACATTTGTCATTTCCCTCTTCTGTCATCTTAGCCAGTCTGATTAATTGTGAGATATCTCAAAGTTGCTGTAATTTGCATTTCTCTAATCAGTAGTGATTTAGATAACTTTTTCACATCTCTGTATGTAGTTTTGATTTTAGTTGTACTGTTTTTAATATCTTTCTTCTTTAACCTGCCTCTACTTCTCTTTCTGTGGAAGCCTTCCAAGTTCATAAGCTCAGAATTGTCTTCAACTTCTTATTTTCTCTCCTACCATATAATCATTTGTCCTATCTTCCACAATACTTCTCTTATCTGATGTCTTCTATCTACTCCTATCCACACCTTTTGCCTGGCTTTTATAAACGTCTCCTAATTGGTTTCTCTGCGTCAATTGTCTATTCACTCTAAATAAATAATAAATAAATAGCTATCCTCTAAATAGCTGCCAAAATGAATGTTGCTTGAGTGCACATCTGACTAGGCCACTTTCTCTTTAATCCACTGCAACGTGCGTTTCTGTTGTCTCTATGTTACATATATATAAATGGTTCTGTTGCCTCCCAAACCGCTTTACAGCTGGCCCCAGTCTATCTTTCTGGTCTCATTCTTAACAACACCACCAACAACAACCACAAAAACACCTATGTACTGTGATCCAGTCAAACTGCCCTCACACACCTCTTTGTTTTTGGTTTCGGTGCCTTTGCGTAGACTATCGCTCAAGTGTGCAATGCATCTCCTCTTACAACTGCCTCCTGGAAACCTTCCTTTTCTTCAGTTTGCAGTGTATGTATGAAACCTTCTCTGTGATTACCAGTGCCTTAACTTTCTTATATTTGACTGCCTTATATTGATTTTGCATATTTTTATATTTTTTGTGCTTGTTATTTCCCCAGATTAGAATACAGGGATTTCCTTGAGGGTAGGGATTATTTCATTTTTTGATGTTCATATCACAAGCTCCAAGCATATATGTTTGTAATACACATGTATGTGTGTATACATATACTGTATATAATATACTTATGTATACACACAAGCTTACACATACATGTATATGTACCTATGGAGAGAAAGAGAGATTCCTCACCAGGGGTTCCTTATAATAGTAAAATAAATCGTGTCAGTGAGATCACTACACAGGGTATCCCAAAAGTCTTAGTACAGGTTTAAACTTTACCTGTATAAGGATTTCATTTATGTGGGAAATTAGACATGAAGAAACTTCTTAGATAGGTACCAGCTCTTTAACTTTAGGTCATAGAATTGCAATGTGGGCATTAGTAGGTTAAGAGACTTGTTCTGGGCACATAGCCCCTACCTGAACCTGGATCTGCCTGAGTCTTAGGTCAGTTCTGTAACTGTTAAGCCACACTGCCTCCCATTAAAAAAAATTAATATAAAGTAGGATCTTATGTTTTCTGCCTTTAATTTTATGACTGTAATTCTTTTGTAGAATGTTGTTCATAAAAGCCTTCCTGTTCCCTTCTTATACCTTCATCCAACATGTCCTTGTTGAATGTATAGGTATCTGGAGACATGATTCCTGAATGTCATCAAACTTGTATTGACTCTAGCTCAAACTTCCTCTGTATACTTCATCTGTCCCACCTGGTTTTTTTTTCTTTGTGCCATTTCTCTTTTCTTAAACACCATCGGGCACTTGAGTGTTAGAACTCGCATATGACTGTTCCCCACTCTGCCTCATCTGTTTGACAGGGAATAGTTTGTTTTCATAGTCTTGACACAGCTTTTTCATTTCTTCTTTGTTCTAGTCTTCGTTTCATCCTTAGACTAACTGACATTTTGTAAAAATTTGTTCTCCAATGTTTCTGACTTTTATGAAGTGATATAATGCTCATAAACTTTTACCATCCTCTATACAGTTTTACAAGCCAATTTGCATGCTAAATTGGTATTCCTATTGGCTAGCGTATATCTTTGGCAAGGAAATCAAATCTGCTGGCCAAGATATTTTAAGGACTTTTGGTTTCCTTGTTTTCTTTGCTTTATCCACTGGTCAGGCTTCCATAGAAAATGGTGATGGTCTATGTCATGTATTATCCATTCATTTCCTGTTTTTGTCGACCAGTAACTATTTAAATAAGTCAGGCTTGGGCTGTTCTTCAAAATTGGCCCAACATCTATGTAATTAGTATTTTTATATTTCACTTTTTGTGATTTTATTTGGTTCTCATTGTGTCCAACTCTTCCTACTTCCTACTTCTCAAAGAAAATATTTGACATATATGTTGTGTGTATGTGTTTGTGTGTGTGTGTGCGCGCACACAAGAGAGGGAGAGGCATCTGTGTACTATTGTAAAACTTTATTCCCTTTTGTGTCTTGATCCTATACCATATTTTCCAATATTTTTCACTCTTCTCTCCAATGTCCATCTTTATATTAATGTTATGAAATATTAAAGTACTTGATCTAATTTGGAGGACTGTATCAGGCCTTTAGAAAAACTTTCTACCTCTTTATTCTCTAGAATATATGTTGGTATGTAAGCTGCAGTTTTATAACACTTTGAGTTTTGCAAAGCACTTTCTCTATACTATCTTGTTTTATTCTCACGAAAATTCTAGGGTGGGAGTAGGTGCTACTGTTATGCTTATTTTGCAGATGAGTCCACCGAGGCAAACAGGTTAATAATGTGACTTGCCCAGGGTTAAACATGTGAGGTCAAATTTGAACTCAGTTTCTTCTCACCTCCAGGTCTGGTGTATCTTCTGTGCTGCTTGTCTGTTTCATTATCTTCATGATGATCTTTTTTCTGGTGCTTATGATGGGCACTATAACATGACTGAATTATCCTTTGGACACAAAGTAAAACTGGCTCCACAAACCCCCCCCAGCCCTTTTCTTTCTTCTCCAAGGAAAGTCAGTGATATGACTTACTTCCATTGATATGAAGCTTTCTTTTGTCCTCTCTTCTCATTTATAACCAGAATATTCTGATTGAGTTTCCCCACTAGTATGCTCACTTTTTAGTTACCTGACAAGAGCTCATAGTTAAGAGTTCCATTAGAGTGGCTTAAACCTTGCGTGAGAGTCTCCTTTGCTTCCTTTCCTGCCACACTGTCACTACTCCAGACAAAAAAAGAGGACAGGCAGAGAAATGAGAGCCATTGTATATTTTTCTTAATTTCATGGGTTGCCATGAGAATTCTTTAATGAACTTCAACCAATGGAAGATGAGCTTCTTACTTAGCTGGAACCCACGCTGTCCTCTATGCCATCAGGTCAGAAAGTAGGACTCTTGTGAGGAACTGGTAATCTGGTCAGGGTCATAAATCTTAATGTAATGGTTTTCTCTATTACCCTGTTTTAACTTAATGATGTACGTTTTAGAAAGTTTTATGTTGTATAATTTATATCATGTATGGCATTATATATAACATTAAATGTTAACAATGGTTGGAAAAGTTTCAGAGGAAATGCCACATGTGGGAATTAGAGAAAAGGGACATTGAAGGAGAGGAGAAAGGTTCTTGTAGCTTTAGGTGATTGAGAGTCGCAGGAAAGCTGAAAGTGCGTGTTAATGTTCTTGCTGACTCCAATTAATTAACATTAATAAGCTATTTATTTCATATGACAAATGTTATTACATGACAGTGCTGTTATTCTGGTCCTAAATATAATATTCAGTCCCCTCTTCTCCAGTAATTTCCTGCCTTTCTCTGGCTTACAAAGCAGAGCAGAGTGAGCTCCTGTGCTCTGCAGACTGCAGTCTGCATTTCAGGCCCATTTCGGTTTATGCATCAAGAACTAACTTCCTGAGGTAAGTTTTGAATGGAGAGTGAATTAGGGAGACCTCTCTCTACACCTCCTTTGTTTTTTAAAGAATCACATTGTCACTTTTTTGGCCATGGTCGTTTGAATCATAAGTAAAGAACATCTGCTTTTGATGCTGTCAAATTGAATGTACCTAGTAAAGCAAATTGCGATCTAAGCTCTTTTCAGCTACTACTGTAGCCTGGGTTTAGATTTAGGATTTTCCACTGACCAGCTCTTTTTCATGGCTAATTAGGAGGACACTACAGTTTCATTAATATCCTGTGAGGTGCAGACTCAGGGTGTTGGACACCTTGGTCCTAGTTCTTTCTCAGCTTTTCTGAGGTTTTACCTTTTTAAAGGAGTGATTGTTGCTCTGTGCCCATGAAAAGACATTGTACTGCATTCAGAGGAATAACTGGTTTTGCACTCGGAGCATCTGGCTTCCAGTAGGAGCCTCCACCTTCGGCAAAAGACTGCTTAACTTATTGGAGCTTCAATTTTCTCATCTGTAAAATTGAGATAATACTTACAGTGCTTACCTCACCTCACACGGCTGTTGGGAGGAAATTCCTTTGTAAGTGGGAATTGTTATGATTGGTAGTTTGTAGTCTTCCGTCTGGAGTCACCTTTGTTGGGTGAGTCTCGGGGACAGTTGCCCACTATGTACTCTATACCTAGCTCAGAGGCTCCAGTAAAGACATTGGCTGAAACGGAAAAGTAAGAGTGATCATAATGAAGCATCTGCCCCATAAACCCTGGAGACACTCCTGCAGATCTCCTCTCTGCCTGGTGTAAAGGCCGTTCAGCATCCGTGGGAAGAGAGAAAGGAGAGAAACACACATGGAGGAAACCTGTGGCCAGTGCGGTTTAACTGCAGCACCACAGGACCCTCCTGATCACTCGCTGTGATGTCTTGAACTGCCAGGAGGGGCTTCTCTGCTCCAGCCCTTGAGTGACGAGGATTTGGAGAACATCACAAGGAGATAGTGTGGAACTCTTCTGATGTCTGTGATGTCTGGCTGTAGTTTCCACTATCATTAGCTTTAGGCTCATCTGAAATCCTGGCCTCCGATATGGCTGTGCTCTTTTGGGAGGAACCAAAGTCTAGGACCAGCAAGAATTAGACTTGAGACTGTTTCCTGAACAGGATTTCTACTCCAAACCTAGCCTCTCAACTCCTCTCACCAGCTCCTCTTGACTCCCCACAACTGAACTCTGCTATGTTCTGCTTTATGACACCATATTGGGATGGATAAGTGGATGCAAAAGGCAAAGAGAAGTTCCCCCTTCCCTGCCTCTACTGTACTCTGGAAGAGGTACAAGGGAGAAGATGCACGTCATCTTCCCAGCTGACTCTCCTGACTCCTCAGAGTTGAATGTCTGAGCTCCTTCTCTCAGAGATGGCTGTAGCTTTTTATAGGTTACTAGGAGCTTGTCTGATATCTTTTAGCCAGACAATCTCACGAACCTTATGGGGTATCTTTATTTGCTTTCATCTAGCGGTAGATTTCCTTTAATCTTATCAGCTTGATTGAATAACTTTTCCTTAACTACTTTATATAAAGTGATTCTTTAAGGGATGGTGAAAATTGAGGGATACTCTCCATCATAGGAACTTGAATTTGCTCTGTGGTACATATAATCCTAGAAGAAAGCTTCTGTTGGTCACCTAAGTTGAATCTAATTTTTTCCTTAGCAATAATGTTGTATAACTTTTCCTACCAGAGACCTCATACCTAACAGAAATCATAGTGTATGTAAACTGGACAGCACAGTAACCAATCATGCAGAGATAATTTATTTTACGAGTATTTTAGAGAAAGGGCTGCATAGAACTGGGAGAGGAGAATGTAGTCTTACGGAAACAACAGCTTTGGGGAAAGTGGTGCTGTACCCACGCCAGGACCCAGAAAACTCTTTCTTTATGCATGCCAGGCTTTTCAGGCATTCTGGTTTTCCTCGTTTGGACATTCTTCAGTTTATAAAATTACTCCTAAACTGTATCGCTCAGAACTAAACACTGGACGCCAGGTACTTAAAGGGGTGCTGGGTGCCTCCTCCTTGGAGATCTTCGAACAGAGGCTGGTATTTGATTTGTTGGGTCTGTGACAGCAGAGATTCCTTTGTGTGTGTGTTGGATTCTAAGGCCTTTCCTAATTCTCAGGTTCTGGGATGTGGTCTGACCAGGCTGGAGTACAGAAGGGAATGTTTACTTCCTTCTTCCTGGAACCTGTGTCTCTGTTAATTAAGCCCCAGATCACATTGTTGACACATAATGAACTAAATCCTCAAATATTTTTTTCAGAAGAATTATCATCTGACCAAGCCTTTCTTCTCATCTTGTGAAGAACATCTTTTAAACTGTGTAGAATTGTTAGATTCATCCCAGCGTTCTAGAACCTGTAAAGAACTTTTTGAATCTTGACTGGTCATTGTTTTAGCTTTCCTGCCTAGTTTGATGTCAAGAGCACATTTGTTAAAGGATCGTTTTATTCAATGTTAAATGTACTGGGCCAAGCCACTGGGGACCTCTCTTTTACCCCTTCCCCCATACTCTTTGGTATGCAAATAAAGTTAAATAAGAGCCAGAGCTAAACTTGGAACACTGGGTCTTTAACCTTCATTCTCCTGGTCCAGATTCCTTGTCTTTATCGGATATATGTCAGCAGCAAACAAAACAAAAAAAAAGCCTTCTGATTTCTTACCTTGTACTGGGGATAGTGAAAGACCTCCATGTTTCTCTATATACTCTTACTGTCTCCTTACATTATATTTTTTATTTTCTCTCTTCCTCCTCACTTACCATTTATATAACCGATTATTGTTCAGCACTCAATAAACCTTAGTAGGACTTCAAATTCTTGTTAGCTGATTGAAATTCAGAGTTCCCTAAGATTTTTTTTTAAACATCAAAGGGAAGCTGTATTAATGATGGTCATGATAGCTAGCATTTATAGATCACGTTAAGACTTACAAAGAACTTTGCAAATATGTTATTTTATCCTCATGACATTTATCCCCTGAAACCAATTTTACATATGGTAAAACACACTTTTAGAGGTTAAATCACTGCCTAGGGTTACACAGCTGGTAAATATCTAGGGTTTGACCTTCCTGCCTCCATGCCTAGTCTTTTCTCCCCTGGCACCTAACTGCCACTCATAATATGAATTATATATGAAATCTTGGAATTTGACTTTGTTGTTTTCTCCCTCCCACCCACTCATACTGTGCTGTTTAGTACTTGTCAAGAGACATGGGACTCAGCAGTTAGAATTTTTGGATCAATTTAAACCAAGAAAAGTTGGGAACTGACACCTTAATGTAAACGGCTCCCTAGCCCCATTTGTACCGTTACTTTCCCACTCTCCTCAGCAGTGTGAGTTCTTCAGGTAGCTGACCTGGGCGACGCTCCAGTCATTGAATCTTGGTAGTGTAGTTCTCTGCTCCTAGAGCTAGGAATTCTATGCTGTAAGTACTTTCTTTGAGTAAATACTTTTTGTGATCTAGAATTAGGTAAATAGCAATATCAAATGAAAGGAGTCTTGGTAAGTGTTGTACCTGAGTGTAGAGAATTTCTCAAATATAGGTAGTATGTGGTTTATTTGCACTGCTTACTAGGTACTTCTTACACAATGAGTGCTGGTGGTTTTATGAAAAAAAATTTTATTCATCAAGAGTTATTGACTAAGATTGTCTTTGGTTATATTAGGTGAACAGTTAGATTAGATGACCTAACATTAATTTCAAGTAATTTATCTTTGCATTTTAGATAATTGTTTCTTTTACTCAGAATACCTGGTTATTTTTTATTTATCTAATTTTGATGGCTGAAGCCTGTTTTAACATCTATTACATTTAGTTAAGATGATATATTCTTCCTCTCCTAGTCTTCACTATCTCTTGATATATTCTTTTCTAACATTCTTGCTTTTTAAAAACACTTTTCACCACTTTGGTGGAACTGGAAAGATCTCTAAGGGACCCAAGGATTTTAGGGGAAAAAAATCCTTTTCTTTGTATTCAGTACATTTTTAAAAAGTGACAATTGAAATCCTTTCTTTTTATCTTCATTGTTGATGAAATAATAATAGCGGCTAACTTTCATGGGGAACTTTGCGTGTTATCTCTAATCCTGTCCCAGTTCTGTGAGGTGAGTACTGTTATTCTCCCTGTCTTACAGATGAGGTAACTGAGGCTGAGGGGGGCCGAGAGAGTTTAAGTGACTTGTCTATACTAAGTAGTGTGTGTAAGTGTCTGAGGTAAGATTTGGCCTTAGATGTTCCAGACTCCAAGTCCAGAAACACTTACTTACCAAAATAATTAAGGAATAAATTGTATCTTACCTGAAAGGAAATGTTTATGGATGAGTTTTATAACAAAGTATTTTTTTCCCCTTAGTTAATTATACAATTTCTGACTTCCAATGCAAGTTTAATTCTAATTATTCTTTCAGCACTTCTAGATCACACTGAAGCTGAGACTTGCCTTAAATTTAGTTTATTTTTTTTAATGCTGTAACACCCTGGGAAAAACAGTTGATCACATGTCAAAGTCCTTTTTGCTTAGACTTAGTATCCTAAGATGAGAAGACTTAACTTTTAGAAAACTTTTGACTTGCTTGGAAATTGACTTATGAAGTATTTTGATTTTGAGAGGTTGGTGCCATGTTGATTTGTCCCTCTCTTTAACCCTTTCATTCTTGCCTTTTTTGTAGAAATTAGACATTCAAGATTTAGGTACAGCCATTATACAAAGTCTAAATAACTAGAGAAGTTATTAAATGGAAGCCTCATTTGACCTAAGGTCATTGTCATTGATTAATATATTAAAGTGCTCATATTTTGCCAGTTGTGTAGTACATGTAGGAGACAGGATAATTTGTATGAAATAATATTAAAATTACAAATCAGTAAAAGGTTGTACCACTAATAAGACATCTCTGATACAGTTGTAGAATGGTACCATTCTAAGAAGATACTATAGCCAACCTATATCACAGGTTTGAAGGACAAGGTGAAAAGCTGGAGAAATGTGGAATAGTGTAATAGAAAGGAAATTATATGTAGTGTGGCTGGATACATAGATTGGAGTCAGATTGTGAAGGACGTCAAGTTCCAGGATAAAGGGAAAAAAGTGTATTTTGCCTCATTTATGAGCAATTGACAAGTATAGTGTCTGTTATTACAAAAGATAGTCTGTGCTACCATTTCTTCCACATCTTTTCAGAGTTTTACAAAAGCTGTAACATACTGGCCTTATATTTGCCTCTAGACTGGCAACAGTAATCTTGTATCAAGTATCAGGTGAGATTTAGGGTTTGAATCCTACCTGTGGTGCTTAGTAGTAGGTGATTATGGGCAGCCCATTTCCCCTTTCTTAACTTCATTGTCCTCATTTGTTTAGAAAACAGTACATCAAATGGGGTGTTAGGATAGAGGTCTAGCTTGAGTCAGGTAACCCTGGGCCAAGTAACACCTGAGTCATGCAGGCCTTGGGAACACAGACAAGTCTTTTGACCTCAAGTGTTCTTGGCCAGTGATGTCAAATTCAGTTGGAAAAGGATCGGCTGGCCTCATCTTGACTCAGAATACTACACATGAGCATTTTCTATGTTGTTTGTATTTTTATTTGCTTTATTAAATAATTCCCAGTTTCATTTTAATCTAGTTTCCACCAGGGTGATGCAGGCAACATTGGCAAGAGCTTGACACCTTTGCTCCCAGGTACCTCCTTAAGTCTAAATTGCAGAATAGTTCTTTGTATGTTTTGGTGGTGGGAATTTCATAGCATCCCAGTATTCTAGAGTTGGAAGGGACCTCAGTGGCCATCTCTCTAACTCCAGGAAAGAGCTCCCTCTGTAACGTACTGAACAAGTGTCATTCAGCCTGTTGGAAGACTTCCAGTGAAGGAAACCTACTCCCTTCCAAGGCAACGGGTTTCCTTTTTGATTGCTGCAATGGTTAGGGAAAGAAATTTTTTTTTAATGTAAAATCTAAATCTATTTCTTTGCAACTTCTCATCATTGCTCCTGATTTTGCCTACTAGGGCAAACAGAGGTATCAGCCCTGTAAATTCTTTAAAGCAGCTCTCCTGTTCCCCTCTGATGTTTAAGCTAAACATCCCTTGTTCTGTCACTTGAACGTCATATAGCATGGACTCAAGGCCCTTCACAATCTTGATCGCTTTCTTCTGCATACGCTCTGGCTTATTAATGTCCTTTCTAAACTGTGCTGCCCGGAATTGCCAAGTACAGTGGGACTATCAGCTCTTTATTTTTGGAAGGTGCTTTTTTCTTATGGGCAGCTAGGTGATAAAGTGGATAGAGGGCTGGGTCTGAAGTTAGGAAGACTCATTTTTCTGAGTTCAAATCTGACCTCAGACATTTACTAACTGGGGCATGTCACATAACTCTCTTTGCCTTGTTTCCTCATCTGCAAAATGAGCTGAAGAAGGAAATGGCAAATCAATCCAGTATTTTTGCCATGAAAACCTCAGATGGGATCATGAAATGTCAGACACTCCTGAAAACAACTGAACACCAGTTCTCTTATTGTAGCCCAAGATCATACTAGCTTTTTTGGTTGCCATGTCATACTGCTGATTTATATTGAGTATATAGTTCCCTAAAATCCCCAGATCCTGTTCAGATAAATTACCGTCTAACCATACGTTCCCCCACCTTCTACTTGTGTATCCAAATGTAAGACTTTTATTAAATTTTGTCTTATTCATTTCAGCCCAATGCTTTGAGTCTGTTGGGATCTTTTTGGATCATGAATCTTTGTGTTAACTAATTATTCTTCCCAGCCTTGACTCATCTGCAGATTTGTTTAATGTGCCATGTCAGCCTTTATTCATAAAAAAATGAAACTTCTGAAAGCCTAACTTAGATTCCTGGGGCAGATCGCTGGAGATAGCCTGCAAATGTGCCATTCGTTGGCTGCTCTTCGAATTGGACTGTTAAACCAGTTCCAAATCCATCTAACTCTCGTCCACATTGCTCCGTATTTTTACTGTTCAGACTTCCCTACTCTGATGACGCCCCAGGTTTCTACCCTAAAGATAAAAAGGACAGCTCTTTTGTAGTCCTTCTTAAGGTGGTTGCGAGGATCCAGTGAGATGATATAGAGGGAGTCCCAAAAGTGTGCTTGAAGTTTCAAGCTATTAAAGCTATTGTCTGTTGGAAATCCTGTGTGTGTGTGGGTGTGTTTGTTATTTCTCAGATACTTTACCGGCAGCAAATACAGAGCTGTGGAGTATTTATCTTGTCGATGTTGTGTTGCTGAGATACTGTTAACTCAGCGGAACATTAAAAGTACCTACTGTGTGCTTGACGAGGGGGCGCTTGCTGACCTCGTGTCACTGAGAGCTTAGAGTCATTATTATCATTAGGAGTGAGAAGGTGAATGTAAAATACTTACAAGACAAATTAGCCAATCAGCCGGCGCGTATTAGCTCCTACTGTGTGTCAGGCGCTCCGTTTAGTGCCAAGATACAAAACAAGCAAAAGACAGACCTTTCTCAAAGAACTCACAGTCTGATGGGGAAGACAGCATGCAAACAACTTTGAACAAATAAGATCCATACAGGATAAAAGTTACATTATAAATAGATGGAAAAATTCCCAGTAGAGTGGTATACAAATTTTGAGATGGAAGAGTTTGATTCTGGATTGGGAGACTGTAGAAGTCTTTATAGATGATGTATCTGAACTGGATCTTGATGGAAGAGAAGGATTTCACAAAGCTGAAATGTGAAGGGAAACCATTCCAGGCATTGGGAGATAGGGGAGTGTCAGGAAAGAGCAAGATGAGATCAGGACATGTTCAGAGGAGCATGGCATGAGTAGGTGAATAATGTGAGATAAGGTGTAGGGAGTAAGCTAAAACTAGCTTCTGGAGGGCCCTGAATGTCCTCCTTATTCTATGCCTATCTCAGCAGATTGACTATCCCTTCTTCATCGGAATGTTTATTTATGTAATTTCACCACAGTTAAGTGAAAATTATGAAAGGGAAAAAGATTAGTGAATAATCAGGGTACCAGATTTCCAGAAAAACCATTGCTTGAATGGAGGCAGATGGCCTAGCTTCTCCATACCTATCCCAGCAAAATCCTTAAACGCACACCTAATTGAATAAGGATCAAAAAATGTGATGAGAAGCTATAGTAAGGGACAACTTCTTTGCAAGAACTACATCTAAAAAAAATCAGCCAGAAACCCATGGGCACTAGGAAAGGAGAGCTAGTAAAGCCATCCCTCACCCAGGTAAAGAAATCCATAGCATCTCAATGTAACCAGAGATGGGCCAGAGGCACATATAGTCAGCAAGAATGGAGGGCTCCCCCTAGAGAGAGTCTCAAGGAAAGCTAGTGTGATCATAGAGGAATAACCAAGGTCTGAGCCTCAAAGCAGAACCAACTACTCTGTTAAAAATTTTTGCAGGTGGAGGAGGTTTGCCCTCTACAAGAAATGATGAAAGATGATTTGAGAGAATCCTGATTAGTGTAAACTGATGCAGAATTAAGTGACCAGGAGACAGTTAAGTTTTTTTAATGTGTCAAGTAGTGTTTATTTTTTTAAAAAATTTGTTTGTTTTCGGTTTTCTACAATCACTTCCATAAGTCTTAGATTTTCTCCCCCTCCCTCCCCAAGGTGGCATGCAATCTTATGTGGGTTCTACACATACATACTTATTAAATACATTTTCACAATAGTCATGTTGCGTGGAAGAATTAAAATGAATTGGAGAAACCATGAGAAAAACTCAAACAAAACAAAATATAACACAAGAGAAAATATTCTGCTTCATTCTGCTTTCTAGTTCCATAGTTCTTTCTCTGGAAATGGATGGCATTTTGCCCAAAGAGTCCTTTGGGAATGTTTTAGTTCCTTGCATTGCTGTGAAGGGCTAAGTCTACCAGAAAAATGCCTCACACACATGGTTGTTGCTGTGTACAAAATTCTCCTGGTTCTGCTCCTTTCATTCAGCATCAGTTCATATAAGTCTTTCCCGGCCTCTCTGAAGCCCTCCTGTTCATCATTTCTTATAGCACAATAGTATTCCATTACATTCATATACCACACCTTGTTCAACCATCCCCCAGTTGATGGGCATCCCCTTGATTTCCAGTTTTTGGCCACCACAGAGAGAACTGCTATAAATATTTTTGTACACATGGGACCTTTTCCTATTTTTATGATTTTTTGGAGGGATACAGTTCTAGAAGTGATATTGCTGGTCAAAAGGTATGTACATTTTTGTAGCTCTTTGGGTATAGTTCCAAATTGCTCTCCAGAATGGTTGGATCAACTCACAGCTCCACCAACAATGAATCAGTGTTCCAACTCTCCCACATCTTCTCCAACGTTTATTATCTTCTTGTTCTGTCATGTTAGCCAATCTGATAGGTGTGAGGTGGTACCTCAGAATTGTTTTGATTTGCATCTCTCTAATCAATAGTGATTTCGAGCCAGGAGACAACATGGCAAAGAAAGACAACTTTGAAAGACTTGAGACCTCTAATCATGTGCAATATTGATGCTAAAGAAAGGGGCATTGAAATATTTTTAAGATTCACAGAAGAAAATTCTTAAGGAGGCATAAGGAGGATGACCTTGAAAATAGTGTGTGAGATTTATTATGTCCTTTTTTTAAAAATCCAATGACATAAAATGGAGAGTTACTCTTTTCATATGTAATACTCATTTTGTGTTATCTTTGTATGTGGAAATGCTCATTGTGGGTGGATTCTTTTCTTCCTCCATTAAAACCCCTCAAAACTGATCCAGTCTCTTCCCAGGTCCTCTCTTTTTCTCATTAGTTCCCTCATGCCTCTGACATGAAAGTTCTGAAGGGAGTCTCATTTTCTTTCCTACTGCCATTAGGACAGTAACTTTGCATCATCATGCAACCCTTCTAGTAGTTCAAATAAATTTATTTTTCCAGGTTTCTGTTCAGTCTTGTGTTTCCATTTCAAATAGAATTAGTTTGCAAAAATGAAGGTTCTGTGGACAGAAAAATGTTGGAAGCTCGATGAGAATCCTAATGGTTATAAAACAGTTTAAAAAACTTTTTCCCCCCATTATAACTCAGTGGAGTAAATGTGTGTGTGTGTGTGTGTGTGTGTGTGTGTGTATAAGCATACACATATATGAATTTTTTTAAAAAATTAGACATCGTAGCTTTGTGAGTCACAATTTAGTGAACCAAAGTCCAGCATATCTCTCTTGTTTTACAGTAGCAGTTTTATTGACATGCAAATTCAAAGATATTTGTTCAGTTTTTATACCCACACTTATGAATGAGTGTAAACATCCCTTCCCCTGCCCATCCCTCCCCCACTCCAAAGAGTACTTGCAGTGGGGTAGTGAAGTGAAAATTGGATTTCTGGATTTGGAATCCTAACAACTTTGGTTCCGATCTCAGCCCTTCTATTTGTTCCCCAAGTAATCGTAGCATCGCTTGACCTTTGTGGGGCAAGTTTCTTCATCTGTAAAATGAGGGGATTGAACTAGATCCAGTCACTAAACTTTTTTTTTCCCACTTCTGACTAACCTCTTGTTTCTGTCGACTAAAGTGTGTAACCTTCAATAAACCCAAAATTAGTAGTCACACCATGCCAGCAGCTCAGATGCAGAAAATATGGAAATTTTCTACTAGAGAGATTTGAAAGTACTGATAGACTATAAAAGGTTAAAGGAGAATCAGAAAGATTTATGTACCTGCATGTTCAGTGATTTCCATGCTTTATAGTTTTTTGTTGAATTTACAAAAGAATACATTGGCTTCAGAAAACAGGTTAATAATAAGCCCACAAATGCAGAGTTAGATTTGTCTTACACTTAGTACTTAGATTTGCATTTGTGAATTCTTCAGATATTTTGATTTTTAGCAAGTTTAAGGCATTAAAATACTTGCAATAGAGTTTTTTTAAGAGCAAAGAAAATGAAAGGACAGGGAGATGAAACTTGATTATTCAAAACCTATTGTTTATTTAGCCCATCTGAAATTTTTTAACACTGGGTAATTGAAATCTTTGTGCAAATTTAAGTGAACTTAGCTCCTAGTTTTGGTGGTTAAATTTGGCCTTTTTTTTTTTAAAATCTTACTAAAGGTAGCAAAGGTGATACTTGCAAAAAGGAATACTTATGAAAGCTGGATGTCAGTCTTCTTACAACCTAGAAATGACTTTTTTAAAATAAATGCAGAAAAGATAATTAAAATATACCCATGTTTTGTGTTTGATTTGATAAAGTGCCTTCGGTACTGAGTAACCCAGTTTCCTTGCTGCTTCTTTGATCAAAATGCAAATTTACCTCAGTCAAACTGAGACCTATTAAAGACCTTAAATTAAAAAAGCCAAAGGTCTCCTGCTGCATCCGAGACCATCTCCAATTGCCCTGATCTGTATCTTGCTATAGACCCAGATGCCTCCAGAGGAGAAAGTGAGGCAGGTGACTTTGCACAGCCCTCCCTCACTTAAATCCAGTTCACTTGCGTGTCATGGCCTCACCTCCATGATGTCATTGTCTTCTTTGAGAACCAAGGGACAAACAACAGCATTAGTCTTTTCATTGACTGTCAGCTAATGTCTGGCGTGCTTGGTCCAGAGTCAGGAAGACCTGAGTTCCAGTCCAGTCACAGATACTTAGTAGTTGTGTGACCTTGGGCAAGTTACTTAAACCTCCGTTTGTCTTCGTTTCTCTGTCTCTAAAATGGGGATAATTGTAGTACCTACCTCATAAGGTTGTTGTAAGGAGCAAATGAACTAATATTTGTAAAGTGCTGAGGACAGGGCTCAGAGTCAGATGGCAAAGTAAGAGGTAGCATTTTTGTCTTAACTCTTGCACAATCTCCTTCACAACAACCTAGAAAGTACACCAAACCAAATTCTGATCAGGAAAATGAAGAACAATTCATAATGAGTCCTTTTTCCAGCCCAGGGCAGCTTAGGAAGATAGGTCTGTGATTATTAGAGTGGAGGCTGGCCAGGAGTGGTATTCAGCAGAGGCAAGAGCCAAGCAGCAACAGAGGCTGATGGCAGTGGAGGCGACCACAGTGGAGTGGAGAATTTCAACACCCAGGGATGGGAAAGGGATTATCAGGGCAAGAAGAGCCTGTTGAAAGATCTTGGGGGAACTCTGAGAGTGGGAATGAGTGCTGTCTGGCAACTCTGTCATCTGTTATCCTGTCCCAGGTCAAACTTGGAGGGTATAGAGGAGCATTTGCAAGGGAGCAAGGGCACTACCTTTGCAAGGAGCAAAGAACAGTTTTGCAGAAACAGAGTTATGTGGTTCTGAGCCTAAGAGCAGAATGGGGATTCTGTATTAATCTTTAGCCTTGGCCATGTCTGCAATGAAGTCAGAGAAGTCACTTTGAATCTGCAGAATCTTCTAGCAGGCTAAAGTGATTGAGTCGAGTAGCAGTCTGAAACTTAACAACATACAAACCAACAGACCCACACCTGGGTCAGGATCTTGCAGAGCACAGATCCAGGAGAGCAGGGAATCTCTTTCCAAAGTTCCACACACCATTCCGGAAATGCTGACAACAGGCTCTGGGCTTATCTGTGAGAGCATCTGTAAGACAGAAGCTTAGGCCATACATACTCCCCAGAACATAAAGTCTAAATTTAAAAGTAGGTTGGGGGAAAAAAATGAGCAAACAAAAGAAGAAAAAGCTACTATGGTGACAGGGAAGATCAAGGCACTAACGTAGAAGACAATGACTCAAAAATATCTACAAGCAAAGCCTCAAAGAAGAGTGCAGTTTGGGCACAGACCCCAAAAAATTGGGCAAAGAAATGAAAACTATGCAAGACAATTATGAAAGGAGAGTTTATAGCTTGTAAAAGTGATACAAAACAACACTGAAGAAAATGACTGAATTATTAAGAAACAATAAAACAAAATCAAAAGTGCAAAAATTGAAGAAAATGTGAAATATCTCATAGGAAAAACAACTGGCCTGGAAAATAGGTCAAGGAGAGATATTTTTAAGGATCATTGGGCTATCTGAAAGCCATAAACAACAACAACAAAAGAGAAGCATATATCATATTTCAAGAAATTATAAAGGAAAATTGCCCAGATACCTTAGAACCAAAGGGTAAAGTTGATGTTGAATTCATGGCTCACCTCTTGAGAAAAATCTCCAAAAGAAACACTCTAGGTAAAATCCTGAACTCTCAGGTCAAGGAGAAAATACTGAAAGCAGTGAGAGAGAAATGATTCAAATATCATGGAGCCATCATCAGGATCACACAAGATTTAGCAATTTCCACTGTCAAGGGGTAGAGGGTTTGGAATACGATATTCTAGAATGCAGAACTAGGATTACAACTAAGAATATACAGCAAAGCTGAGGATAATCCTATGGAAGAAAAAAGTAGACATTTAATGTAAGAGGACTTGCAAGTATTCCTGATGAAAAGACCAGAACTGAATAGAAAATTTGATATTCAAGCACAAGACTTAAGAGAAACATAAAAAGATAGACATGAATGAGAAATCATAAGGGACTAAAGAAGGTTAAACTGTTTACATTCCTATAAAACCTATAATCCTTCAGAATTTTATGAACAGGGAGTCTTTGGGGTCTACTTAGACCAAGATTCTGGGTGTGATTCTGTTACGTTGGAATGCGCTCCAAAGAAGAATAGGAGTGTGAGAAAGGGATGTACTAGGAAAATTGGGGAAAGGAAGAATGGGGAAAATTATTTCACATAAATGAAGCATGGAAGGAGAATGGAGAGGATGGAGTAGGCCACACTTGAACCTCATTCTCAGAATTAACATGCACATACAATTGGGAACAGAAATTCATTTTACCCAACAGGGAAGTAGGAAGAAAAGGGGTTAATAGAAAGGAAGAGGAAAAAAAGGAGGGTAGATTAAGAGAGGCAGTGGTCCAAAGTAAAACAGACAAAGAGGGGGGAAGGTAAAGTGGAGGAGAGTGGGATGGAGCACAGTAAGCATTTTCTAGGTTCTGGGTCTAGGAGGAGGGGCGTTGGGGGAGCTGGGCAAAAACTGCTGACTCCTGCTGTGCTATCTTAGCTGCTCCTCAGGAAGATGTCTGCAAATCTTGAAGTGTTAAATAAATTCTAGTTGTTGTTTTGAGAACAGGAAGCAAACACCTGCTTTAGAAATTGGACAATAGGATTTAGATGTTTGCAGCCCAGCTTAAAATGTTGATTAGGAATGGAGTGCACTTAAAAAGGGAGTAATAAGAATGGAGCCTTTCCAATCCAATCAAAAGTTATTCCTTATTTCAGTCCTAAAGGTTCAGATTGTGGTCCTTCCTTCCTACAAACATCCAGACAGGTGATGTGTAGACCAGGGAGATTCAGTTAGCCAAATGATTTTAGGTGTCTGTCCTTGGTAAGTGTCTTGCTGAGGCTGAGTACGTCTCTTTTTGTTAACTACTGAGTGACCTACGTTTGTTCCGATATCAGACCTAAACTATGCGACCTGAATTAGGCCCAGCCCTGAGTGTGGAAGAAGACGAGGAAGGCAAAAAGGAGCAGGTTTCGATTAACTTTTTATTGGATCCTAGAGGCAATAGAAGACCACGGGACTTTGTTGAATTGGGAGTGTGTGTGATATGGTTAGAGATGTGCTTTAGGAAGTCACTTTGGAGGATGAATTGAAGAGGGGGTGGGACTTGAGGAAAGGCCAGCACTAAAGTTTTGGTTGTGTGAAGTGAGAGAATGGGATGCTGGAGGGATTTTGTGGAGATAGAAATGAAGATTTGGCAACTGATTAAATATGTGAAATGAATCGAAGTGAAGCGTTAAGGATTTACAGAGGTTACAAACTTGGGTAATTGGAAGGATGGTGTCACCCTTGAAAGTAATAAGTTTGGAAGAACAGTTGGTTGGAGGGGAAAGGTAAATTCTGATTTGTATATATTGAGTTTGAGATAGTTATGGGATGTGCAAATTTAAATGTCCAGTAAGCAGTCAGTCAATAAATATTAAGTGCGTACTATGTGCCATGTGCTATGCTAAGCCCTGGGTTATAAAAAGAAGCACAAGACAGTCCCTGCCTTCAAGGAGCTCACAATTTAATGAGAGAAACAACTAGCAAACAAATATGTACAAACAAGCTAATACAGGATAAATAGGAAATAATTCAGAGAGAGAAGGTACTGGAATCAAGAGGGATTGGCAAAGGCTTTCTGTAGCAGAAGAGATTTTAGGTAGGACTTGAAGAAAGCCAGGGAGGATGAGGGGGAGAGCATTTCAGGAATGGAAGATAAGTAGAGAAAATGCCCAGAGCTGAGAGATAGAGGCCAATTGTCACTGTATGGAGGCATAAGGTGCAGGAAGCCTGGGAAAACAGAAGGGGCTGGGGTTGTGCTAACCAGATCGTTTTGTATTTGTTCCTGGAGGCAGCAGGAAGCCACTAGAGTTTATTGAGTGGGGTGGAAGTGGGGGTGGGAGTGTGTTTGTGAGATGCTGTGACCTTTGTTTTAGGAAACCACTTTGGTGTCTAAATGGAAAATAGATTGGAGCAGGGAGAGACTTGAGGCAGGCAGACCCACCAGCAGGTTATTGCAATTGTCTAGGTGTGAGACGATGACAGCTTGCACTGAAGTGGTGCCAGTATCAGAGGAGAGGAGGGAGCCTGTTCAAGATATGCTTCAAAGGTACACTTGACAGGCCTTAGCAACAGCTTAGTTTGGGGGGAGGGTAAGAAATATTGAAGGGGAGGGGTAAGATATATTGAAGTGTCCTAGGTTGTGAGCCTGAAAGAGTAGGAGGCTGGTGTTCCCTTCTATGGTAACAAGGAAAAGTAGGAGGAGGGAAGCTGTACAGGGAAAGATAATGAGTTCTGTTTCGGGCATGTTGAGTTTAAGATGTCTGCTAGAGTTCCAATTTGAGATGTCTAAAAGGCAGTTGGAGATGCAGGACTTTTGCTGCAAGTAAATTGTGGTGGCATCTAGAAAGCAAACAAACCCTAATATAATCTTTGGTGTTCTTGAGAACAAGTCATTGTCCAGGATCAGGAAAGCATGAGGGTGTTGGAGTATTTATTCTACAGATCATGTCTGGAGACATGCCTGTTGTGGGCCAGATCACTGGTAGAACTGGCTTAGCTTTTGTACTCCAAACGCTATTGTGGTCACTGGCCTTTTTCTGGTAAAGTGATCGCACAGAACTAGAGGAGGTAACAAATAGTCCTTTTATTAAAGTGATATTATAGCATCCTTAGGTAGAAGTGTTGCTGAAGGAGATAGAAAAACAGGAACATGTTGTGGGCTCTTCTGAGCCCCCGCCAAAGTCACAGAAATGACTTTTATGTTCCTCTTGTCCAGAGGCCCTGGAGCTGGGCCGTTAGTCCTCCGCAGCTGTCTTTAGCCTGCACCCCAGCTTCTGTGCTGTAGTCTGTGGGGTAGTGCTCGGCATCGAAGCCTTGACCTTAGAGAAGTTGCCAGCTTCTCTGTGAGTGCCTTGGAATCATTGTCCCTGACTCTTCAGACCCCAGATCTGGTGACTTACCAGTTCTTCTCTGTCATTCCTCCCAGTTACCTGCTGACCTGACCACTACCCAACTGTGGGCATCTCACACTGTTATAATGCTCTCCTAATTCACTTCCTCACTTCTGGTCTCTCTTTTTTCTTGCTCATCTTCTATTCCAGGACTTCTTAAACTTTTTCCACTCACAGCTCTTTTTGTGTTCAGTGGAATTGGGGTTGTGTAGCCTGAGTCATGTGCAGTGCAAAGTGTATGTGTTTTGTGTTCAGAACCAAGGCTGCAGTGAAGTCCTGTGATGCAACACCTGAGATTTCATTATGCATTTGATTTTTAATTAATTTTTGGTTATTGCATATTCAGAAACTCTTTTACTGTAGCCAGTGGTGTCGCGATCCACAGTAGAAGAAGTGCTATTTTATACAACTGACAAACTTCTATGTCATTTCTCTGCTCAGAAATCCTTAGATTCCCAGTGTCTGGAGATAAACTATAAAACTCAGCTTTAAGACCGTGTACAGCTTTGCTGCCACCTGTTTTTCTAGGATTATTAAATACATATTTGGATTTGACTGTGCAGCATGGGAGACACGGGCACAGGACCGCTCAGCATGGTATGCCCACATCAGAAAGGGTGCTGTGCTCTTTGGGCAAAGCAGAATTGAGACAGCACAAAGTAAAAGATGCACAAATTGGGAGTATTCACCCCAAATATTCACACGGACTCTCTGCCCAGCCTGTGGTAGAGCACCCCGAGCTCCTATTGGTCTGATCAGCCACAATTGGACGCACTGAAGTTTCACTTGATCACGGTGGTGTCATTGTGGTCCTCTTTGAAGACGAAGGCCAACAACCAACCACCCATCCAACATGTAATAACCCTTTCTACCCTGTACATTCCTGCCAGGCTGGTCCAATAGTTAGCTATTCCTTGAAGTGGGTTGCTGTCTCTCACTTTGTGCCCTTCATTCACACTGTCTTTTTTCTTTGAAATGTTACTTACTCCTTGTCTTTGGAATCCTTAAGGTTCCTTTGGGTGGAAATTCAGATGTCACTTCTCTGGAAACTTTTTCTTGTTAATTCCTTATTAATTTTGTTGTTAAACCAAAGGGAGAAGTGTAGGTAGGAGGTGTGAGGTGTGTGTGTGTGTGTGTGTGTGTTTTGTTCCAGATTTTGCCCGTTCATACTTTTACTAATATACGAAACTTCCTGCAGCTGTCTTCATTTCTTTATTATGTAGCTTGTACTCAGGAGTCTAAAGTTGCATTTTTCTCCCCAGACATGATAAGCAGGAAAGAAGTTCATCAAAAATGTCTTCTCAATTCAGAAGAACATGGTACTGTATTTTCTTCAAACTCTGGAGATGTCTATCTGCTGTTGTATAATCATTTTCAGAAATCCATGCTTATCTACTTTCAGAAGACAGGTATCTTTGTCCTGGATAGTGCTTTGCAGACTAATTAGGTATTGATAGGATGAGCTGCATTATGTAAGTATTTTTTGTGTTCCAGAACACTTCTTGCTCTCTTTAGCAAAATAATTTTGAATATGAACAGTGTGTGCTTCCTGAACTCTTAAGTTGGGTTTGATTTTTTAGGGGAAATTGCCCCTGGTGCATGGTGACTGTTGGAGAGTCTCTGTGGCCTATCGCTGCCAAAAGGCAGTTTACTGTCAGAATATAGTCTTTGTTGTTATGAAATTAACTGAGCAGCTTTGAAACCAGAGCAGAGAAATGACTTTTATTTAAAATTCTGCCTGGGAGAATTTTACCACTTCCAAGAACACAGTATATGTTGACCTGAACTTTGACTTTCCTTCTCAGCCATTATCAATCTCTTTAAAACCAAACTCATTATAAAGGCATAAGGGAAAAATAGAATCTGCATTCTCTAAATCAGTAGGCTTCACTTATATTCCTGGCAAAATTCTAAAATGTATAATTAAAGAGATGGCTAGGGAATATCTAGAAAAAGAATCTCTGATCACAGAGAGCCAGCATTACTTCATTAAGAACAAGCCAGGCCAGATTAACCTTGTTTCCTTTTTTGACAAGATTGCTAGTCTGGTAAAGTAGGGGAGTTCTGCATTCAGTTTAGTGGATTAGAGTGCTAGGGCTGGAGTAAGGAAAATTCATCTTCCAGAGTTCAGATCTGGCTTTAGACATTTACTAGCTGTGTGACCCTGGGCAAACCCCTTTAACCCTGTTTGCCTCAATTTCCTCATCTGTAAAATGAGCTGGTGAAGGAAATGACAAACCACTCCAGTGCCAGGAAAAACCCAAATGGAGTTAGAGAGTCCTTTATGACTGCTTGTTTTTAAAAAATACACGACTGTCATTTTATAATAGGTGCTTGTTCTCATGCCATAGAATCTGACCCTCAAGGAGTTTACCTAGGCAAAATAAAATATCACTTTGACCATATCTGATGATTTATTCCATTCCAAATCCAGAGATCATAATCTACTTGGAGGGAAGAGGGCCTGCTTTACCTGGATGTCATTGCAATTATCAGTAGTTGCATCAATCATAGTTCTATTGTCTTTCAGTATTATTACTTAGATTTTAGCAAAGTTTTGATAGAATATCTTTTTCTCTTCTTGTGGATGAGTGGAGAGATGTGAGTTAAGTATAATATAACTAGATTAATTTGGAATTGGGTAAGTGACTAGACTCAAAGAGCAGTCATCAGAGGTTTGATGTCATCTTGGAATAAGGTCACTAAGAGTTCTTTAGGGATCTGATCCATTTGTGGTTGGCCCTGTGCCTAACATTTTTATCAGTAGATAGATAAAGCATTTATTAAGTGTTTTCTGTGTTCTAGACATTGTACTAAACATTGGGACAATGGAGACAGTCCCTCCTTCAAGGAGTTTACATTATAATAAAGCAAGAAAATACATAAAGGGAATCCTGGAAAGAGGGTGTGGGAGAGAAGTCTAGAGTCTTGAGTGAAGAAGAGGAGCATAGCTAGGTCTCCTCTTGTAACAGTGGTCAGGGCAGGTAGTTGTCAAATAGGAAAGTGGGACCCACAGGTTGGAAAGGAGAATGGCTGATGAGGAGGATGTGGAGACTTGGATTAAGGCATAGATGACATGCTCATCACATTTGTAGATGATATAGCCATCATCAGGGATAAGTAAAACACTGGAAGACAGTCATGATTTAAAAAGTCTAGAATGTTGGGTTTAGTCACATAATGACAAATTGGGATAAGTGTCAGTTTTTATACTTGAGTTTAAAATTTTTACTTCACAAATACAAGATTGGGTAGGCACAACTGGTCAGCAATTCCTCTGGAAAAGATGTAGGGTTTTGGTGATCTGCAAGCTCACTTTGAGTCAACAATGTGTAATGACATCCAGGCAAACTACTCTGACCTTGTCTGCATTCTGAAGGGCACAGTGTCCAGGGATAAAGCACTTATGGCTCTGTTCTGTTCTATCTGGGGTGCTCTAGTTAGTTCTGGGCATTTTGTTTTAGATAGACAATTGCTAGCACAGACACCATCCAGAGGATAGTGACCAGGAGTGGAGGGCTTTGAGTTTATGCCACATGAGGATTGGTTGAAAAAATTGTGGATGTTTATTTAACCTGGAGAAGGGTTGGAATAAACACGCTAGCTGCCTTCTGTTATCTGAAGAATCATCTTGTGGGAAAGGGATTCGATTTGTTCTTGAATGAAGGGTGGAAATTCAAAGAGGCAAATTTAGGCATAGTTTAAGGAAAAATTTCCTAGCATAACTTTCTGCAAATGAAATGGGCTGCTCCGTGGCGATAAGGATTTGAAATGGAGGCTGACTGAGCACTGCCTTGGAACATCATAGATGTGATTTCTTTATCAGGAATGGAATAGTGATTGTGCCCCTTTGGAACTAGGAAAGCATAATGTTATCTTTGTGCTGGAGAACTGGTAGTCAAGACTCGTATAGGAAGGCAGGTAACAGCAGGGTGAGATCGGAAGTGGGGAGGGAACATGTTTGAACTACCAGTTTGTAGCAGTCCATGGTTTCTGGGTTTGTGGGGGAAAAGGGTGGGACTGGAAATAATTAGTATTAGTATAGTTGGTGATAGTAGTTGTAACATAAATTCTTTGTGTCCTTAGATTATACCTCATTCAAATCATCAAAACAGATATGAAATTTTTTGCTTTTATCTAACAAACTTTTAATTGTTTGCATTTTGGCACTTTCATTTGAATACAGTTGTATTGCTGTAAGGTTGATGATGTGAACGTGACTTGGGGAGAAGAAGAAAACAACTGGATTTAGAATCAATTTTCTTCCTATAATTTAAAACATAAAAATTCAGAATTTTCATGAGATAGTCTCTCGTTTTGTGAGACAAATTCTGCTTCCATTTATGAAATACTCCATGGTAGATTCTATTAGAGATTGAAATCTTTAACCTTGCTGTTGGCTAGTACAGCTCTATGTTAGCTTTAGTTGGTGTTGTGTTTCAATATAAGTATCAAAATAATTTTTTTCATTGAAAAAAGTATTAATAGTCGACTTCTCATTAATTCTGGTGGATCCTCCTAATTAGTTGAACTTAGGAAGTTTGAATAGAATGTTCCTTGTTCCTTGTGTCTGTGTACTGAGAGACTACAGTATACACTGGTACTTGGATTAAATTTTAACCCCTTCAGAATAATAACTGTGTCTTTTTTTCTCCTTTATCTATGTCAGCACTAAGTATAATGCTAGGCATGTAATAGGCATTTTAAAAATAAAGAAAATTAGGATTATAGACTAGAATAGAATGAATCTTAGAGATCATGTAATCTAATCTTATAATTTTAAATATAACAAACCTGTTGGGTCCTGAAGGACTGAGTCTGCCTCTCTTACTAAGGGTCCTGAACTCTGGACTCATATGGTTGAGTTCAGTCCTAGGAGAGCCTGGCTCTATAGAGAACGAATAAGATTTTTCTCCTTATTGTCATTGAGTCATTCATTACACCTCCGCCCCTGAATATAATTCTGGGAAAATATCTTTTTGTTTTTAAAATCAATTTTATTTTCATCTTGGTGTTTTCTACCTCCCCTTTCTCTTCTGTCTACATTGAGAAAACAAGAAAAAAAAAAGCCTGTTACATACATGTGTAGTCAAGCCAAACAATACCTCTTTGAGGAAGTATCTTAAGTAAAGTTGGGAAATGGTTCATGTTTCTAGGATCTCCACCAAAAGGGATCAACAGGGTTCGTTTCAGAAAACTCATCATTGTATTAGTAGATCATGTATAGGGCAGCCACTTATTTCCTCTATCATTATAGAAATGATTAAAACATGGTTGCTCATGCCTGTAATTTCCTTCTACTGGAGGAGGTTAGTGAGTCACTTGAGGTTAGGGGTTTTTGTCTATGGTAAGGCTAAATCTAGTCAATCGTTTGTCTGCATTAAGTTTGGTGCTCCTGTGGTGAGACCATAGAAGCTCAGGACCAGCAGGCTGCGAAGGTATATACCTGCCAGCAATGGTGTGTGGCCCCAGAGGACCTCTGCACTCCGGACTTTGGAGGGATAACCCTGAAACACCCTCCCTCCCCCCAACTCGTACGTTTAAAACATGAAGCAATAACCCATAACTCCTAAAACATGAACTGTTTGGTGGCCTACTGAACAGCCATTTTATCTTTTTCTTGACTCTGTGCTGTCTGAGCCTGTGACGTAGCCACTAAAGTGGATGTGTCCATCTTGGGACCATTCTTTGGCAACCTGTGTCCAGGGAAAGAAACATAAAGTAGAACAGCCAGCTAGGAATTCTGAAATTAGATCTCAGACTCACTCAGATGAATATATGCTCTTCCTGTCATGTGGGAGCAGCCACCATAGCTTGGGGAAGGGAGGAAAGCAGAAGTCTGAGTGGGCAGTTCTTGACTGGTCAGGGGCCAGTCCTCTCTACAGTGCCCCAACATGAGGGTCAGGAGGCAGTTGGGACCAACCAGAAGCATTTGACTTTGACTTTGAATGCCCTTTAGGAGGGGCTATGCCCAGCAGAAGGGGCCAAGGCACGTGGTCAGATCTCTAGGCAATGCGCTCCAGTTTGACAGATGGGGATGAAAATGTGGAGGGAGGCAGTGTTGATTTACCTCCATTACATAGGAGAAAACAGACCCAGAGAGCGTAGTGACTTTGCTGTAAGTAGAAAGTAGCTGAAACAAGTTCTGAACGACCTGCTTGGGAGGCCAAAGCCAGAGCCCTTCTGCACTTTAGTAGACTTAGTCAACAAAGGAATTAGAGCAATTGCTAAATGCTCAAAAGTGTTCCCACTTTATCTCTAACGTGTACGTTTTGATCACTTGAAATAACAAGCTAAACTCACTGTGGGTTTTTCCTTTGTCATTTTGCAGAATAAGGAAGATGAGGAACCAAAAAATAAACACTTCAAAGAAGAGGAAGAAGGTGAGAAACACAGGTAATAGATTCTTCTTTATTTGCTTGTTTAGGATATGTGGCAATGCGTGATATGTGGTGCCCTGTTGTATAATTTGGGGCAGAGCGTTCAGGCAGTTTAAGCCATGTTACAACCTGCTAAATGTTCTCATTTCCCTCTTTCCTACATCTAGCAGTGTTTATTGGAAAAGGCACTGTAATGGAAACCTGAACACCTGGGTTCTAATGTTTGCTATGCCGTTAATGAGTTGTGTGATCTGAAACAAATAACTTCATTTTTCTGGTCCTTAAAGCAGACGATCTCACAGGGATCTTTAGTTTTAGTATTTTGTGGTGGTAGAGGCGATGGCAGTGGCCTGAAGGAATGGTACCTGTTTAGATGATTTGGTTTTGCATTTTTATTTTTTTTTTAAACCTGACCCAATTTCTTCATGCTCTGAGGTTCTGTGTGTGCCAGTTTGCATGGCTGATTTAACTTTTTAGTATCCCTAGGGAAAGTTTTGTCTGTCCCTCCCCTATCTTACAGGTAGAAAGAATAAAAATAATAGCTGACATTTATGTAGAATTATACGGATTACGCAAGCACTTTCACAAATGTGTAATTTGATATTCATCACAGTCCTGTCAGGTAGGTAGTACTAATATTATATTTTCCCCATTTTATCGATGATGAACCTGAAACTCAGAGAGTTTAGGCCTGGGTCATAGAGCTACTTAATGGCAGAGGCTGGACTTAAACCCATGTCTTTAGACTTCAAGTACACTGCCTTTTTTATTTCATAACTACAGCCTCCATGAATTAAGAAGTTATTTATTTATATCTATAATAAGAACACTGCTAAAATCTACCAGGTCTTCATTGTAGGGAGACAGAGTTTGGCTCAGCATAACACACATCTTCCTAATATAGCTTTCCAGAACCTGGATTCCTCATTTCCTCATAATATTAATAATAAAAAATAATGGACTCTTACATAATACTTTAAAGTTTGCATAGTATTTTATATATAAATAACATGTACCTATACATATATGTACATATATATTATATATATAGATATATACATATGTACATACACATTCTCCCCCCCTACAGATGTATACATTAAAAAAACTCACTTGTGTCTTACGACAATCCTGGGAGGTAGATATTTCAGGGAACTTATCTTCATTTTTCACAAATATATGTAATAGAAAGTGATGCTTAGAAAGGTTGACTCATTTGCATATGATCACACAGATACTTGGTGCTAAAGGCAGGCTTTTCACCTAGGTCTTCCTATTTCTAAATCTGTCACTAGGTTCCCTGTAACATGCTGCCTCTGGGCTGTTTCTGTAGGTCCTAGGGGCAGACACAACTGGCAACAACAAGAGTTTAAAACAGGTACGAGAAGTCTAAAAAGCACGATGGACTCAGACCATTTAATGTAGGGGCAAACACCTACCTATCTCCATTGATAGTACTCTAGTATATCCTTTTAAAGTCCACAAAGTTCTGTTCTAATGCCTCATTGTAGTATAGTGGTAACCAGATTCTTCACGGCTACGCCTGTAGAGTGCAGTCACAGGCAGGTGCTACCATGCTATTTATGCCCTAAATGTTATCTTGGCAATAGACTCTGCTTTTTGATTGACCGATGGCTAAAAATGGAGAGTTTCATCACTGATAGGCAGTCCACTTGTTTTCTGACCATAGCAACTCATGAAACAAAGAAATATACAAAACAGTTCTTAGTCCATTGCAGCTACCTTTCTCTTTTGTGGTGATAGGGGCAGAGTGGTGGAAAAGGTGACAGAGGATACTAAGAGTCAAATAGTTTTTAGACTATTTATAAACCTTTACTCAACTCTTGGTACTTGAAATGTGAGATCTTGTCCAGTGACTTGGTAGATGTACTACTGGATTATAATCATATTCTATCTTAACATTCTCATTATAAGTTAAACTAGAAGACAAAAGAATGTTGCCCCTGAATTGAAGACCAGCATATAAGTTTTTCTTAATCAAATAGAGTTGGTTTTCTTATGCTTCCAAAGGCAACATTTGGTCATCTAGTGTTGTGTTGCTTATGCTAAGTATTTGCAGAGAAGCCACTATGAAAATAACTGGAGTTTATATGCCAAATACATATCACAGAGGATCAGGAGGTAGGAAATTCTATGAAGAACTTGATAAAACCACATGAAATGGTGACGTTTGATTCTTCATGACAGCAATGTGAAAGTAGGAATAGAGGAGGACAGACAAAAATGGTGGGAAAATATGGTTTAGGATTAAGGAGCCTTATGAAATCAATAGGAAAGAGTTTGAAAAGACTTAGCATCATTAGACAGGAAGGAGGCCTCTTCAGGTTATCCAGTCTATCCTTCTTTCTTAAGAATTTAGGAAAAATTGAGTGAGCCTAATATAACCCAAGTAGATTAGGGGTACTTTGGATTTAAATTTTTTTAGTAAGTTTTTATTGATATCTTCTGTTATTTTTTTTGGAATGTGATAGTTTTTCCCCATATCTTTGTCTCTCTGTCTCTCCCTGAGAGTCATCCTGTTGCAGGGTGAAAGGTGCTTCCTCCTTTCTTTTTCTGCTTTATGATTGGTCGTTACAGTTAGCTGGCACTGGACTTGTTTCAGTGTTTAGTAAGCTTTTGCTCACCTTATTAATCCACGCTGTAAAACATCTATGTTGTTTTGGGTTTTTGGTTTCAAGTTCTTTATAATTGTCACTTTATACAAATCTTCCCAGGTTTCTTGACTTCCTCATATTCACTGTTTCTTATGATGAAAAAATATTCTATTATGTTCATAAACCACCCTTTAGACATTGATGGGTACCACTTTGTTTCTAGGTTTTTGTTCTTTAAATAGCTTATGTTCTTAAAATATTAGGCACTGTTGTGTTTGGTACATTTTATCTTTTGGCTATTCTAAGGGATTCCCTCTATTCTTTTTGCACTTTTTTTCCATTCTAATTATACACCAGGGTCCTCTGAAATAGCATTAGGGTTATTTCTGCCTATTTACAAATCCTTCACCATACTTTTGAGTGCTGTGGTTATCCCCTCAGACTCCCTTACAGAAGGCAGAGGGGAAAGGTAGATGTGTTTACAGGGTTACCTTGTTGGGCCAAAGCACACAGGTGAGCCCTAACAGAAAGGCAGAGACAAGGAGACTGGTGAATTATGAATAAGGTATGATTCTTTTCCAGCCTTGTGCCATTTGAAACCTAGTCCTTGTGGACATAGGACAGGTTAGGAGATGAAAGTGACACAGACTTGAGAGTTGAGGATCTTTTTATTTATTTCTAGGTTGAGAGAAATTTCTGTTCCTGTAGCCATGTTCATCACCCTTGCATTTTGGAGTCAAATCTCTTCCCTGACCATGGAAACAGAATGTCTTGTGGCTTTGGTGTTTTGCTTTCCTTCTTTAACATATTTAAATTTCTTTCTCATATAGTTCTATGACCTCTGCATCCTTCATTCTTTTTACAAATCTTAGCTAACTGACCCTGTTCACGTTGCTTTCTACTTAGTGAGTAGGGAGAGGGAGGAAGAGCTTTGACTACTAAACCAGTTTTATAAGTGAGGAAAAAAAACCCCATGGCAGTTGGTGGAGTTGGAGCCATGAACAAAACTCTTCAAAACTAAATTTTAGCAGGTCTCTTTGACTTCTGGGGAGTGTATTCATTACAGGGCTGGTTGGTTCTGACTGCTTTTGTGGGAAAGTTCAGAAGAGGGCCCCCCCCCCCAATTTTCTTCTTGATGTCACCTGTAGACAATATCTCACCTCCTGAGAGGATGAACGTGGCATCAAAGTCCACATGTCATTTTGCTTTGCAGATTAGATCAGAAATCTATCTTGAAATTTGCAATACAAATTCAACCAGAATAGGGTAGAGATATGAGAAATTATTAGTTTCATTCTTTTGGTTTTGTTTTATGATTTCTTGTTTTCTCATAAAGTCATTAACCTCCATCTGTTCCATTCTAATTTTGAGAGAACTATTTTCTTCAGTGAGCTTTTGAATCTCTTTTTCCACTGGCTAATTCTGCTTTTTAAAGCATTCTTCTTCTTATTGGCTTTTTGAACCTCTTTTGCTAATTGAGTTAGCCTATTTTTCAAGGTGTTATTTTCTTCAGCATTTTTTTGGGTCTCCTTTAGCAAGGTATTGACCCGTTTTCATGCTTTTCTTGCATCTCTCTCATTTCTCTTTCCAGTTTTTCCTCCAC
>CM053769.1:10403257-10452131 GCA_028658325.1 Potorous gilbertii | reverse complement strand
CTTGATTTTCAAAATCCTTTTTGAGCTCCTCCATGGCCTGAGCCCATGAGATATCTATTTCAGATGTTTGGGATACAGAGGCCTTGACTCTTATGTCTTTACCTGATGGTAAGCATTGTTCTTCCTCATCAGAAAGGAAAGGAGGAAACATCTGTTCACCAAGAAAGTAACCTTCTATGGTCTTATTTTTTTTCCCTTTTCTGGGCATTTTCCCAGCTAGTTACTTGACTTCTGAGATTCCTTTCCACACCCACTTCACCTCCAGATCCACCCAGCTAGTGCTTGGGGTCTGGGATTCAAATGCTGCTCCCCAGCCTCAGGGCTTTCAGTGGGAGGGAGGCGGGGTTGCTATTCAATGTGAGCTTACATTCTGGTGCTCAGGTAGGGACAGGGCCGCCTCGGCCGGGCTCAGTTCCCTCAGGGGGTTTATGCGGAGACCTTCAACAATGAATCTGAGCTCCTGCCTGCTTTGGGAACCCCTGTCCTCTGCTGCTGCCTCTGCCACTGCCTCTTGAGGGGGCCTGAGTTGTGGAGACACCCCTCTGCCCTCTCAGCCAGCCCAGAAGTCTCTCTCACTGACCTGTAGTGCCTGTGAGTGGCGGGACTTTGCGGCCACCAGAGATTCCGTCCCTGAAGCCTGCTCCGATCTGCTCCTCTTAGTGCCGTGCGGCCAGGGCAGGGCTGGGCTCTGTTCTTGTCCAGTGCACGACGGACCTTTGGTGACGGTTTTTCAGGGCTGTCTGGAACAGAAATTTCCTCCATTCCGTTGTTGTGCGGCTTCCACTGCTCCAGAATTTGTTGGGAGTTCCTTTTTACAGGTAATTTATGGGCTGTGGGTTCAGAGCTAGCATTTGTGAATCTTTCTACTCTGCCATCTTGGCTCCTTCTCCCAATGATTAGTTTCTTAGAGGAATTTGCTTTTCTTATTAGAAAACACTGGTGAAAACACATAGTGCTAAGAATAATTTTTATCACAGAAAAACTCTTTACAGGATTTATAAGTATTTGGGGATATGGTAGATAGCATGCCTCAAGTATGGGTTAGACTGGGTAGATGAATTTTGAGATCTTTTGAGTTCCAAAATTCAATGATTCTGATGTTAAGTGACAACTAAAGGCAGTGAATTATCAGCAGTTAGAACAAATGCTAGTGTAGGGTACAGAGACACTTGGCGAGATTTGTTTCTTCCCTGTTTGTGGCTGGGTGTGTTACCCCATTCCTCCCCTCCCCCTCTTCCTCTTTGCCTTCTCTTTCTCCTCAAGGCTCTGGCCTGCCTGTTTCCTCTTTACCACTTCTGGTTGACTGGGTAGGTTGTTTGGGAAGTGGCAGACCAAGTCTTATTTCTTCTGGCACTGGCAGAAGGTGTGGCATTGTAGAGTATGCAGTCAGATCATTAGAGGATTAGGGGTATATTGGGTGGAGATCATGGAAGGGCAGGGGAGAAGCTTTATTTCGTGTGATTTCTTTTCTTCTTCACCCTCAGTTTTGTGTCTGCGCATGTGTGCACGTGTGTGCATATGTGCATGTGCGCATGTGTGTGCGCGTGCATGTGGCTGTGTGTGCACGGGTCTGTTACACAGGAGTGTTTGGTGTTCCTTCTAACATCTTTTGCTCCTGATGACTGTTTTCTCTGTGCTCTTTACAGAGCACAACTTAACTGGGCTCACGTGCTGTGCTTGTGAGGGATGGGCTGATGCCTGCGTCCAAAGGCTGAGTTTTTAGGATGAGCCTTTTTGGGGGAAGCGTATTCCCTTCCAGACCAACACTGTGGAGCTGCAGCACCCAGAGAGAGTTTGAATCCCAAGACAACTAGACAGTCCTTTTCTTGAAAGATCCCAATTGGCTGTTTAGACAACACGTCCCTGAGACGTCTCTATACAAGTGGGACCTCAGCTGTACCTTTTCCTATCGTGCTTTAGGTTATAGCATTGTACCTGGTGGTTCCTACCTTTCTTCATAGATTTTTTTCTTTTTCTCCCCAATGATCAGCTTTGCCTTATTGTTTCTCAACTGTTCTGCTGTGAGAAGTTTCTGAAAGCCTAGAATAAGTATAGAAAATACTCTTGTGTTTACAGCTAGCCGTCTAATCCTGCTAATGGCATAGCTTTTCCATTCTCAGTGGTGAGTGTCTTATGCATTTTGCAAGACCCTCTCTTTTCTGCAGGGAATCTGTTATGGATATTATCTTCTCTGGGCCTTGATTTTTTCACTTATTAAAGGAAGTCGTTGGACTTCATGGTCTCATAAATCCAAGGTTTCTACTACCTTTAACGTTCTGTGATTCTCTGATTTTATTTCCATGGGTTATACAATCTGAAGGGAAGAGAGGCTTGACCTGTGCTTGAATGACTAGATCCAGAAGTGCAGGCCCATGAGTTTGATTAACCCTTTTCTCTTTATTTCTGCACTTAGTCATTTCCTCACAATTCAGCATTGGACTGTGTCTGCTTGGTGAGATCAGGCTTGCAGGAGTTCTGTGCTGGAGCAGGTCAGTTAGCAGGGGCATTGCTTTAGATCTAGCTCACGCCCTGGGATTTTGTTGCAGTGATACTGACTGTAAGTAGAGGGCTTTATTCAGGCGTGACTGGTCTTCCTGACCTTGTAGAGAAGTCATGAAGTTCTTTCCTACTGCTTCAGTTGCTTGAGCTCTACTAGCTATTTTTAAAAATGATTTATTTATTCATTTTTAGTTTTCAGCATTCACTTCCTTTGAGTTCTCATTTTTTCCCCCTCCTCAAGACGGTATGCAGTCTGATATGGGCTCTACTTATACATTCATATTAAGTATATTTTCACATTAGTCATGATAAAGAGAAGAGTTAGAACTAATGGGAGGAACCACGAGAAAGAGGAAACAAAACAAGAAAAGAAAAGGACCATCTGCCTTCGGACTCCAGAGTTCTTTCTCTGGATGTGAACAGTGTTTGGAGCTGCCTCAGATCTCTGCCCTGCTGAGAAGGGCTGAGTGTGTCAGGGCTGATCATCAAACAGTGCTGTTGCTGCCGTGTACAACGTTGTCCTGCTCCTGCTCATCTCACTCAGCATCAGTTCATGTGAGGGTCTTCTGAATGCAGCCTACTCATCATTTCTTATGGCACAGCAGTGTTCCCTTGTTCAGGCATTTCCCAGGTGATGGATATTCCCTCAATTTCCAGTTCTTTGCCACCACAAAAAGAGCTGCTATAAATATTTTTGTACATGTGGGTCCTTTTCCTGTTTTTATGATGTCTTTGGGAGGACACAGACCTGGAAGTAGTATTGCTGAGTTAAAAGGTGTGCACAGTTTTATAGCCCTTTGGTCATGGTTCCAAATTGCTCTCCAAAATGGTTGGATCAGTTCACAACTCCACCAACAGTGCATTAGTGTTCCAACTCTCCCACATCTTCTCCAGCGTTTTTCATCTTCCTGTTTTGTCATGTTAGCCAATCTGATAGGTGTGAAGTGGTACATCAGAGTTGTTTTGATTTTGCATTTTCTCTAATCAATAGTGATTTAGAGCATTTTTTCATATGACTGTAGATAGCCTTAATTTCTTTCCCTGAAAACTTCCTGTTCATATCCTTTGACATTTATGAATTTATCAATTGTGGAATGACTTGTATTCTTGTAGATTTGACTCATTTCTCTATGTATTTTAGAGATGAGGCCTTTAGCAGGGACATTGGCTGTAAAAATGGTTTCTCAGCTTTCTTGCTTCCCTGCTAATCTTGGTTGTATTGGCTTTGTTTGTGCAGAAACTTTTCAAGTTAATGGAATCTGAATCATCCATTTTGCCTTTCATAACGTTCTTTGTCTTTTGTTTGGTCATAAATTCTTCCCTTCTCCATGGATCTGATAGGTAACCTGGTCCTTGCTCTCCTAGCTTGCTTGTAGTATTAGTCTTTTTTTTGGTATCAGTCTTTATATCTAAATCTAAATATCTGTATCTAAATCATGTACCCATTTTGATTTTATCTTGGTATAGGGTGTAAGATGTTGGTCTGTGCCTAGTTTCTGCCATACTGTTCAGTTTTCCCAGCGGTTTTTGTTAAATAGTGAGTTCTTATCCCAGAAGTTCCACCAGCTATTTCAAAGTATGTTTTTCCTATGGCTTTTTCTTCCTCACCTGTCTGGAGAATGAAAACTTCAGGTTAGGCCTTGGACAATGGTTTCACATACCAAATTGGATGTCAATTGCTGTAGGACAAATTGTTGTACTTGCCTTTTCATTGCTAACTCTGAAGTAGGTCAACCAGTTCTATCCAAGACATGACTTTGAACTTTCTGAAAAGACTTCACTCTCAAGTTCCACTTTTGGGACTTTAATTGCTGATTCCATATCACTTAGAGCCAGCCCAACCCTGCCTGAGTTTCTAAACCCCCTAAGATGTTAATTACCTGATATTCTCTTTCCAAAAATTCAGACTCAAGAGAATGGTCTTTTTGGTACAATTGCAGTCTCAGCTATTTATCCCAGGTGGCTGTATTTCAGTAGTTGTGAGACTTCGATGGCAGCCTGGCTTACTGGAATTATTTCTTAACTTTTATAGTAAAAATTAATCATTTCTCACTTCTGAGTATTTTTAGATCATATGATACCATGCTCACTTACTGATGTTTCTGTTGTTGCTTGTGAAAATGAGAGAGGCGGATTGAGAGCTTAGGGGAGAAATTCTGTACAGCTTGTTGACAAGAAGGAGAAGATCACCCTCTCTCTTCCATGGTCATAAACCTTATCACCAACTAGGAAGTACAGATAAAAAAAGGGAAAAAGCATTAATGCTTAATTAAGATATGCTGTAGTAGAGAGAGCTCTGGACTGAAAATCTGGATACTCAGGTTCTATTCCTGGTTCTACATCTGGAGAAAATGAGTGAACAATTAAGTGAACCTAAGGCAGAGTATTCCCTGGAGCATAAGAGGACCCCATCACACGGTGTACTTTGGTGTGCTTCAGCTCCTGCCTTGTCGTGTACCCATGAGGAAAAGTTCACTTGACTCTCAAGTTATTAGAGAACATCCCAAGTTCAGTCTGAGTGGAGTGCTGCAGAACAGGCTCTTAGTTCCTTGATAGCCTTTGTGATTTCTTTTTTTTTTTTTTTTAAGTACCAGCTACTGGCATCTCTTCCTTATCACATTCTCTCTTTAGTTTCTTTTGGGCCCAAACGCTCTCCCATAACTTGGGCTGTAGTTGACAGCAAAGAGGAATTTAGAAAATGAGGGAAGGGGAAAAGGGACAGATAATGAGATTTGTTTTAGATATTTTGAGTTTTAAATATTAGCAAAACAGTAAAGTAAACATTAAATTTATTGGACTAGAGAAATAGGAGTGGGAGGAAGAGGACATTTGGGGGCTACCTAACCTTAGTTGGCACTTGAGCAGTCTTTCTGTTGGGGAATGCCATGTAGCCATTTCGTTGTGGAGTCAGTGGGGGGTGGGGCTTAGGGCCCCATGGACAGTCCACGTTAGTCACTGTTATAACCTGCACCATTATCAAATTTTAGAGTCCTAGAAGCCTTAGAGCTGAAAGGCACATTACAAATCATCAACTCTAGTTTCTTCATTTCAAAAGTAACGAAAGTGAGACTCAGGGAAGAAAGGGCAGAACTTAAAATTAGAACCGAGGCCTCCTGGCTTCTACTCCTTTATTTTTCTACTTATATGACCTAGTTTTTATTTTCCTGAAATCCTTCTTTTTGATCACTGACTGGGGTTGTCGTGCTGAGAAGCCCGTTGCTGACATTAGAATAGAAGAGGGTTTGTGTTTTTTAGTGGGGTGCTGCTTATTGCCTTTGGGGACTCCCCACAACACAGGAATTCTGGAGAGGGAGGGGTATGGAAGAGCAGTGCAAGTACCAGGTGAAATTACAGTGCTTTCCAAACCCCTGTCTGCTTGGGTTGGAGATTAGCTAGTAGTTTATAAGCAGTGTGGTTGGGGGGCCCTTCTAGTGGGTAGGACCTGTGAATTCTCTCACAAACGTACCAGTGTGGTTTGAAAGATTTGGGTATTGTGAAATAAGGCACCAGCGTCAGCAGCATAGCTGGAGTGCAATGGCAGATCCGAGTGGTGATCTAACAGAAGGTGATGAGGGGGTATGATTGGAGCTACAGTGGTAAATGTGGCAAGACCCTGGTGCATGTGTTTCAGATTCTCCCCTTGAGACTTTGAGGGGCCAGAAAAGAAACTATCTGTGCCAGCTGCTGGGTCACAGCCTTCGGGAATCACCAGGAATACTTACTTGTAGGTCTAGCTCTTGACCACTGGCGTAGTTTCTTGAGGATTTACTGGATGGAGGGAAGTGTAGCAGACAGTTTAAGAAAGTGCTTCAGAAACAGACCAAAGGAAGATTCAGGCCGTTCCTGTTCTAAAGAGTTTATTTTGATTCAGATGGTGAAATGAGGGACAAATGACAATACGTATTAGAAGAAAGCACACGTTTTGCCTCCCTGTTGTACACTTGTACAGGGTTGCTAATTCTCACTTGGTGGCTTTTCTTCTCGTAAATGCTCACTTAGCATGAGACAGGTGAGACACCCAGCCTTTGGAAGTCGTTGTGTTTTGTAGATGATTTTAAATCTTTTTCTTCTACTGAGTAGTATCCAGTGGGGTTGACCTTTTCCACTTGGGACGATTCTTTTTATGGAATGTATCTTACTCCTTAGGGTTGGAGTGTTTATCGATTGAGTTGTGAGCTGTTTCTTGCCTCTGTTCTTTGGCAGCTGCCTAGAAGGGCAGCAACCAGAGGCCCTTGTTACACCCCCTTAGCAAACATGACTTAAGTTCAGTGATATTCTGATTTTAAGGTGTTAACTCTTGACTTGACATATTTGACTAACTTGTACCGCTCCTTGCTGTGAGTTTTCACATGCCAGGGACTAAGGTGCAGTGACTGTCACAGAACCTCAGAAATCATCTAGTCCAATCTTTGCCTGAAGACCTTCAGTAACAGGGAGAACATTACCTTCCAAGGCAGCCTGTTCTACTCTGAGATATCCAATAAGAGGTTCTTCTAATTGTTAGAAAGTTAGGGGAGTAGGAAGACTAAAGGAATGGGAGTAGAATTTGCAGTGTGGGGCCCGTGACTGATTTTCCCCAAGTAACAATGCTCTGGAGCAGAGAACTTGACCCATTTGCGATCCTGAAGCTAAACCTTAGTCCTTATTACTCTTTGTTTCTCTGAGATAACAGGAAGGCAGAATGACATCTTATTGTTTGGTGTTCTCTGTAGAGATTCTACTGGGTGGGAGGCAGAAAGGGCAAAAGTCACAGGTTGGAATTGGAAGGAATTAGAACTTGTCTGCTAGAAGAAAGACTGCTTGTCTCTGAGAAAGGAGATTGTGCATCTCATCCTGCCCTTTGTTATCTGAGGCTCAGTCATAGGAAGGATGAGTAAAAGGCACAATTTATCAGAAATATTTTTTTAATAATGCTGTTTCAATATAAACGTCTTAGCTCCCTTACCTTTAAGACTGCCTTTAAATCTTTCTTGTTTGAATTTTATCTTCTTGTCTGAGCTGTGAGAAGACCCAAAGGAGGGCCTATGAAAATCTGACCCTGACTCGTTGCCAGAATGGCTTTGATGTTTCTAGAGAGCAGTTAGTGACTTGTTCTGACTTGAGGGTTTCTCTCTGTGCTGAGAAGGAGGAAGTCTGGAAAGGTGCACAGTGCTGTGGGGTAAAGATGGAGCTCTTGGGTGGAGTATTTCATCTAGGTTGAGCAGTTGTGTGAGAGGAGGCAGGCTAATGAGGGATGTAACTTCGGGGCATTGAGATCAGAAAAGAACTTTCATTTTTGAATTTTCCTTCTAGCCATGCGTGTGCTTATTCCTGGCACTTACTAGATAACTTATTAGGAGTGTGAAAGGAGTTGTTTATCCTCTTGTGGTGGGGGCAAAGGGAAGGCACATAGGAGAAGGGGGAAGTTTAAAAAAACTATAATGAACCAAATACTTATAAACACATTTATGTGGAAATGTGACTCCATTATGTACAATGTTTTTTAAAAATTTTTATCAAATTTAGTGGTATCAACACTGCCCTGTTTGTGACTCTTTCTCAACTTCCTTCTGTTATCTTCTGTGCAATTTAGAAACAGATTTGTATTGATATATTTTGCTTTTTATCCATCCCATAGAACAATGGAGTTAAGAAAAAGGAAGAGAAAAAAATTTAGTAAAATCGATTAATATATTAAAAGCGATCTGACTTGTGTAATATTTCACACTTGTGCACTCATCACCAAGGAGTAGAAGAAGGAATTTTTTCATATCTCTTCTCTGAGCCAAGCTTGATTTGTATAATTTTGCAAAATTCATTTCTGCTTGTTCCGTCCGTTTTGTGCTGTGGGTGGTCGGGTGTGCGTCGATGTCGTGGCTTTGTTAATTCACGGAAGTCTTTTCATACTTATCATAATGTAGTTGCATCCTTAACATTCACGTGCTGCCATTTGCTTAGCTGTCCTGGCTGGTGAGCATCTGCTTTGTTTCTAGTGTAAACATTTAGTTGTATGAGGGACCTTTCTTTTTGTCAATGACCACAGCTGACGGTGGAGTCTCATGTTAAAGATTATGGACATCATAGCTATGTTTGTTTGGGTTCCCTTCTGAATTTCCTACTGTTTTCTAAATATTGTAAAAAATTTTTATTGATACCTTTTTCCCTCCTCCCCCCTTTATTTCTAATTTTTTGGTATCCCTGTTTACTTCTCCTAACTCCTTTTGCACAATTCTGGCCTCCCCAATAAAAACCCATATTTTGTAAATAACAAGAGTAGTGTCAAAGAAATACATTTATTTTTGTATTCATGTCTGAAAATGTATGTCTCATTCTGCACCTACAGCTTATCACCTCTCCAACAAGTGCACCAAAAGTATGTTTCATCAGTCTTCTGGATTTTATTGGTCATTGCATTGATTAGAATTTTTTGTGTCTAAATTTTCTTTTTCTGAACTTTACAAACACTGAAAACGCCTTACTTTTAAATAGAACAGAAAAAAAATGAATTTGTGAACCTTCTTGTACATATGCAAAGCAGTACAGAAAAAAATTACATGTGGTTTTTGTGAACCTCAGTTACATAAAGCTTGCTTTTTAAAAAAGTGCATAATAAATTCAACATTCTATTTTCAAAGCTGTCCTGTTTGTATTTCCTTCTAAACTCCTATGCATTTCTGTACTTTAAATAATGTTGTAGTGACTCATTTTTCTTTTCTTTCTTTTTTTGGGGGCAGTAGTATCTAGCTAGTGTCCCTGTGAGAAAAAAGAAAAACATGGTACTTGTCATAAATAAGTTTGTAACTAATAAACATAGCCAAGTAAAACAAATACACTTATTTTCTATATCCAGAAATACGTCTCACCCTTCTGGGTAGCATATTTCATCTTCAGTTCTCTGCAGTCGTGGTTGGTCATTGCACACTTATCCAAGGTCTTAAATCTTACAAAGTTGTTTTCCTTTACGTTATTATGGTCACTGTGTGAATTGTTCAGGTTCAACTCAAAAGTAAGTAGCATTTACTTGATGTATAGAGGAGAGGATACCAGGAAGGGACCTGATCTATGGTATGGTTCCTTACGGCCCTGTGGGTGCATGTGTACGATCTAAGCAACCTTCCTTATTCTTACTGTACATTACTCTTCCCCCTACCCTGCCCCTGCCCTGCAGCCCAACTCAGCGGTTATTCTAGATGTTCTCGTATTCCCTTTGCACTAGCTGCTCCCCATGCTTTTTGGTGCATCTCTCCGGCTTTACCGGGCAGCATCTCATTTCCTTCAGAACTGACGAAGGGCTGGGATCCGCATGAATGGAGCCTTTCCTGATTTTCAGCTCCTAGAGCCCTCCCCAGAAAACATTTGTCTCTCTTTAGTATTTTACATAAACGTATGTATGTGTGTTGTCTCCCTCCCCCATAGAGTCCTTGCTCCTTGTAAGAAAGGCCCACTTCATTATTATAGCCAGGCCTAGGATGGGGCCTGGGACACACAGTGTGTTTATTGATTAATTAATTGACCCCATACTTCAGACTCCATTTGTTGAGATCTTATGACTTCTGCTACCTAAGAGTTGGTGTAGTAGGTAAGCTTGCCAGGATGATAGTGGGCATGCATTGGACAAAGCCAGGATTCAGAGTTGGGATGTTTTGAATACCACCTCCTATGATCAAGGCTGAGTAGTGCCCATTTCTGTGGTTTGATTTATAGAGTGCCTTGCCCCTTGGGTGACTTCTCAGGAAATACTGTGTCAGCACTGTAGGAGAAGACTTCAAATTAATGCAAACCAGAGAGTGTGGAGTGATCAACAACTTCTTAGCTCCTCTGACGGAGCATTCCGTAAACTGAGCTAAAGCCAGACCACTGTTTTGTGCAGTGGTGGGTAATGGTCATTCAGGGAGCCATTTTGTTATTAATGGAATGTTAAAGCTGGTGAAGTGCTTTACATAGAAGAGCTCATTTAATCATTGGAGCGCCTCTGTGAGTAAGTACTGTTATTAAGTGAGAATTTGAAAAATAGCCAGGAATCATTGGCAGGTGATAGGACCTTATGTTGTAGTATCTAAGACAAGAACTCACTCGTTTAGATTGAGCACCTGAGACCTAGAGAAATTATTGGTGACTACTCTTAAGGTCACATAGCTTGAGTCAGATCCAGGACTAGAGTCCTGATTTCTTGGCGCTCAGGCCAGTGCATACTTTACATTACTACATAGCACTAAAACAACACCTCTAGCTTTTTTCCAGGAAGACTTCAGAACCATAATAGAGGATATATGAGGAGACTGGGAGAAAACACACAGATTGTTGAGGAAGAGGCTTCTTTTGGAAGATTCAAGATTTGGACATAGGACAGGGTTTTCATTTTATTTATGAAGAAGGTCAGATGGTTTCCCCAAGCTCTCACCAGTACTAGGTTAGAAACCTAGGTGCTCTTACTCCAAATCCACCTTTTTTCATGCTTTCCCACACAGATTTCTGTGACTTAGAATACATTGTGTAGCCTATCTGCCCCTCTGCTCTCGGGAGGTGTTTCAGATCAGAGTATATATATTTCCAGGGTATTTGGCTTCTTGTACTTCTATTTTTGTGCCCCTGGCTCAGCTCAGCAGAAATAGCGTTGAGTTGCTGCCTTTGTGCTTCCAGGGTGTTCCAGAGAACAGTTTTCATTCATTTGGCATAAACAGCAGTGGCTGTGGGGAATTTAAAATAGTCACTCTGCCTAGAGTTTTCATCCTAAAAACCCCTCACTTGACTCTTCCATCTCAGTTAACTATTGTCCTATATTTCTTCTGCCCTTTGTAGTAAACTCCTCAGAAAAGCCATCTACAAACTGCTGCTTCCACTTTCTCTCCTCATTCTTTTCTTAAACTGCTCTCTCCAAAATTACAATGATCTCCTAGTTGCCAAATCCCAGTGACCTTTCCTCAGTCCTCATTCTCTGCTACCTTTGACACTTTTGATAGCTCTCTCTTCCTTAATATGCTCTTCTTTCTAGGTTTTTAGGACACCAATCCTTCCTGGTTGTCCTCTTACCTGTCTGACCATTCCTCAAGTCTCCTTTGTTGGATTATCCTCCAGATCACACACTCTAACTGTGGCTATCCCTCAGGACTCTTTCCTGGACCCTATTCTCCCCTGTACTACTTCATTTGCTGGTCTCATCAGTTTCCATGGTTTTAATTACCATCTCTATCTATGTTGATGATTCTCAAATCTACCTTTCCTGCCCTAATCTTTCTGCTGACCTCCAATCTCAAATCTCCAACTGCCTTCCAGACATTTTGAATTGGAGGTTCAGCAAACCTCTTGAACTCAACATGTCCGAAACAGAACTCATTATCTCTCCTTGTAAGTCTTCCTCTTCCACCTATCCTACCTTCCCTATTACTATAGAGGGTAACACCATCCTTCCAATCTAGGGAGTCATCCTGAAGTCCTTAATATCTCACTCTCCTCCCCCATATCCAAGCTGTTGCTGAGATCTGTTTCACTTTTGCAACACCTCTAGAATATGCCCGCTTCTCTCTTCTGACTCTGAGACCACCCTGGTGCAGATGTTCATGCCTTAATTACTGCAATAGCCTTCTGGTGGATCTTGCTGATTCAGGGCCGCCCCCCGCCCCCCCGCCTCCCAATCCATTCTCTGTTTAGCCATGAAAATGATTTTCCTGAAGTTCAGGTTCAATCATGTCACCTCCCTACTCAGTAAACTCTAGTGGTTTCCTATTGCTTCTAGGAGCAAATATGGCATTCAGACCTATTTCTAACCTGTCACCCTCCTACCTTTCCAGTCTCCATATACCATACTCCCAATCCCATACCATACTCTTCTTTCCCGTGACACTAGCCTTCTTGCTGTCCTATGAACAAGGCACTCCATCTCTCAGCTTCATGCAGTTTGCCTGGCTATCCCTATTCCTGGAATGCTTTCCCTCCTCCACCCTGACTACTGACCTCTCTGGCTTCCTTTAAGTTTCAACTAAAATCTAATCTTGTGCAGGAAGCCTACTTTAACACCTCTTAATTCCATGCCTCCCCTCTGTTAATTATTTCCTATTTATCCTGTATATTACCTGCCTTGTATGTATTTATTTGCATATTTTCTCTTCCATTAGATTGTAAACTCCTTGAGGGCAGGGATTGGCTTTTGCTTCTTTTTCTATCCCTAGTGCTTAGCACAGTGTCTAGAATGTGGTAGATACTTAATACATATTTGTTGACTGGTTAGTCTTTTTGTGCATTTTTATTCTTGAAGGACCACATCTTACATTAAGGTCGTTTCTGAGCAGGCATCAGCGTGATTTCAGACCCAGGCCAGGCCTCAGTCTGTGAAAGTGTACACTGAAGAGAAGAAGATGTCCTGTTAGAAGCAATCCAGAAAACTGATGATCTTAGATTCCTCACAGCCACTGCTGTTTACTCTTTAGTGTCTAGGAAACCATAGAGGGGAGGAAAACCTATACAAACTCTGGAGATCAGTCCTAGAGTATCGTCCTTTGGTACATTTGATGAGCTGTTTTTGTCTAGGTTAGTTCTTTAAGAACTTTCTTTTCAGTAAATCAGCTGAGATCCCATTTTTGAATCTTAACCTCTTTTATACAGGAAAGCTTTATTAATTTGGACAAAGGCTGGACTGAAATTTATCTTTTTCAATATCTATGGAAAAAGTTGACTAAACAAATGAATGGAATAGAAAAACTCATTGTCATTTCCAAGATCACTTCTATCACCATTACAGTAACTTTTCTTCCTTTGAGGTTCACTAAATCCATATCTTTCATCCAATCAGAATTCTAGTAGCTGTTCTTTACTGACTTCCAAGATGCTCCCTTTCTTTCCTTCTTTCTTTCTTTCCTTTTTCTTCCTTCCTTCTTTCTTCTCTCTCCTTCCCTCCTTTCTTCCCTCCCTCCCTATTCAACTCACCCTGTGCCCTCTGTCTATATATATGTGTATATAATCCCTCCAACTACTCAAATACTGAGAAAAGTCTCAAGAATTACATATATTATTTTTCCATGTAGGAAGGTAAACAGTTCAATTTTAGTAAGTCCCTTATGATTTTTCATTCGTTTCTCTTGATTCTTGTGTTTGAAAGTCACATTTTCTGTTCAGCTCTGGTCTTTTCATCAGGGATGCATGAAAGTCTTCTATTTCATTTAATGACCATTTTTTCCCCTCAAGTATTATACTCAGTTTTGCTGGGTAGGTGATTTTTGGTTTTAATCCTAGTTCCTTTGACTTTTGGAATATTACATTCCAAGCCCTTCGATCCCTTAATGTAGAAGCTGTTAGATCTTTATTTATTTATTTTTATGGTGCCAATTTTAAATAGTTTTATTCTCCAGGACAAGAATTGCATTTCCACTTGTTTACAGTACTGATCAAGTGCAATGTTGTTCACTTCTCTCCCTCTGCTCACATTCAAGTATTCAGAATGCCTAGACTTACACAGTAGCTTAAATGTTACTTTTAAACTGCTACTGCCTTGGCTACAAATTTTGAGTCCTTCAATTTTTGGAAAGCTGTGTGGAACGCTCTTTCTTCTGTTATTTAATCTACCTCTTCAGTGGTGGGTCCAGAAGAAGCTCCTCCAGATGGGGCTGCTCCACCCCCTGGGAATCCACCAGGTGTGCCTCCTGGCATGCCCCCTGCCCTCTGATACAGCTTGGTAATGATGGGGTTGCAGACCTTCTCCAACTCTTTCTGCTGATGCTCAGATTCTTCCTTCTCAGCAGTCTGGTTCTTATCCAGCCAGTTGATTATCTCATTACATTTGTCAAGGATCTTCTGTTTGTCTTCATCACCAATTTTGCCTTGCAGTTTTTCATCCTCCACTGTAGCCTTCATGTTGAAAGCATAAGATTCAAGAGAATTCTTGGAAGATACCTTGTGTCTCTGCTTCTCATCCTCATCCTCCTGGACCATAAGATTTTGAGTTCTAAATTTCCCCCCACCCAAGATAGCATGCAATTCAATTTAGGCTTTACATGTATACTCAGCATATTTCCACATTAGTCATGTTGTGAAAGAAGAATCAGAACAAAAAGAAAAGACCATGAGAAAGACAAAACAAAAACCACCAAAAAAAGAGAAAGCTTCCGTCTTCATTCTGACCCATAGTTCTTTCTTTGGATATGGATAGCCTTTTCCATCATCAGCCTTTTGGAATTGTCTTAGGTCATTGTATTGCTGAGAAGAGATGTCTAATAACAAAGTCAGTCATCGCACAGTGTTTCTGTTAATGTGTACAATGTTCTTTCACTCAACATCAGTTCATGCAAATCTTTCCAGGTTTTTCCAAAGTCTGCCTCCTCACCATTTCTTATAAACCAATAGTATTCCATTACCTTCATGTATTATAACTTGTTCAGCCATTCCCCTATTGATGGACATCCCCTCAATTTACAATTCTTTGCCACCGCAAAAAGAGCTGATATAAATATTTTTGTATGTGTGGGTACTTTTCCCTTTTTAATGATCTTTTTGGGGTATAGACCTTGTAGTGATATTAATGCTCCCTTTCTTTCCTCAGTGCTAGACTCACATTCTTTCTCTCATCTCCAATTTCTGCTGTCATACTGGAGGCCTTCAGCATACATATTGATACTCCCTCAAACTATACAGTTCTTTAATTATACATACCAATAGATACAAACTTCCTCTCACTATCCAGTTCTTTAGTTAACTTAACCTAAGCTGCACACAGAGATGGTTATACTTTTGGTCTTGACATCATCCACAAATGCTCCACTTCCATGTATGTGAGCTTTGAAATTCCCTTATCTGATCACAATCAATTGTCATTTCTACCTCTTCCTCTACCTTGCAACCCCAAACCTTTTTCTTAGTTCTCACTGTGACATTTAGTTTCTTGATTCCTTACTTGTTTCTCAGGCTATACCTCCGGCACTGTCTGTGCTTTCTTCCCTTCCCTAAGATGATCCTTTGGAGAACCAGTTTTTCTCTACACCATCTTCTTCCTTCCAGTCCTTTGCCTCTATCTCATTGATGACCTTGCTTTGCCAAGATGTGGCCTTGAAATGCCCCTGCCATCTGCTGCCTCAGTCCTACTTCCATGCTGCCAAATGAAACTGCAGAAGAACATCACAAAACTGTGCTGCCCAGATCCCCTCCAAATTTATGTTACATAATTTCTACCCGGATCTTCACTGTGACTAATTGATTCTCCATTCCATTCACCACAGTGGTTTTTCCTAACCTTTTCATTCTTCTTCAGACTTTCCATAGCTTTTTCTTCGCCCATCATCAATGCTGAGAACATTGCCTCCTATTTTACTGAAAAAGTTTGCTGAAAGATCCTTCTCCCCTCCTTTTCATCTCACATCAGTCAGGTGTCTTCTGCTACTATTTCCTCCTTCCCTCTTATGGTCATGTGAAATTGTGGCCTTTGTCAAGGTAAACCTCTATATGCACAAGTGATACCTTGTATTCTTCAGTAGATTGCCTCCTCTATTATCCTTACTTTGTCACTTACCTTCAGTCTCTTTCTGTCTTCTGGCAGCTTCCCTAGCCTACAAGGATGCCCATGTGTCCTCATTCCCTCAAAATCCTCACTTAATCCATTCATTCCTAGTTAGTTCCATATCTCTCCTTCCTTTACTAGCTAACATGAGAAAGTCTTCTACAGTAGACACTTTGACTTCCTTCCCTCTTACTCTCTTAACCCTGCACAGTCTGAATTCTGCTCTTACCATTCAACTAAACCTCTTTCCAAAGTTAATAGTGGTTTCTTCATTGTCAAATCTAATGACCTTTTCTCAGTCCTCATCCTTCTTGACCTCTCTGCAGCTTTTGATATTAATGATTGCTACCTTCTCCTTGAAGCTTTCTCCTCTTTAGGTTTCAGTGGCACTACTCTTTTCCTGGCTCTCCTCCTACCTGTGTGACTGCTTCTTTTTGGTTTCTTTTGCTGACTCTTCATTGTGGTCATACCTCATGGATTTCAGATTTTGTAGCGTTTATAGAAGGATACTGAATGTTTTAACATAGTCTTTCTTTGTGATTGATTCCACAGGGAACTCAAATTGCGGAACTATGTGCCTGAGGATGAGGAGCTAAAGAAGAGGAAGGTGCCCCAGGCCAAACCAGCCTCAGGTAGGGGGTTGGAGGTAAGGGATGGATGGGATTGGTAGAAAAGAAGAAAGACAGGGGAAAGGGACCAATAGCTCCACAATATTTTGTCAGTCTGGGAAAAGTGAATAGCCACAGATTTTAAAGTATACCTTTCCCATGCTCTTTTGTATTCCCATTGTCAACATAGTACGTGGCACATAGGTGCAAAATGAATGTTTATAGACTCATTGGCTTGAGGTATTTGATCTGTTTGTGATTGTGAGTAGGAAAAGGGGATCAAAATAGTCCCATGAACTACTTAAATTATTTAGCCAGTGCTAGGTGGAAACAAGTTTTAGCAGGTCCCTTCCTCCTATTTCTTTCACTGTATTGATAACACTTATTAAAAATGCACATTACCAGTCATTTAATAGTAAAAATAAAGCCCACAGTCTTATAAGGAGACAACTGTGCAAGCAACTGTGTACAACTAAGATATGTACAGGATAAACTAGAGAGAATGCCAGAGGGAAGACATTAATATTAAGGAAGACTGGGCAAGGTTTCTTGCAGAAAGTGGGGACTTTGGCCAAGACTTAAAGGAAGCCAGAGGGTGGAGATGAGGGAGAGAGTTCCAGACAATGGGGGACAATGAATGAAAATACAGGGAGTCAGGAGATGGAATGTTATGCTGTCTATTTTCTCAGCATCACTGTGCCTCTGACCAGTGGATTTCCAATGCCCCTGCAGCCCCCTTTGGTCAGTGCGTTCCTTCAAGCATTAATCCTAAGCAGTGAGCTTTGCAAACCTTAAAGAGCTATAGCTGATGATGAATGTAGAGATGACCATGACAGCAGCGACAATGGGAAGATATATGGTGAGCTTAGATAAACTGTAACACATCATCACTGATGGTGTGAACAAAGTGTCCTAAAGGATGTGATCCATGAGCTTCATGACCATAAAAGGAGGTGACAATGGTCCATGTGGTGTAGGGTAGCCATCCAATGTTTAAAGACATTTTGAGAGAGTGGTTCCCCAACACATTGTGTAGACCCTATTTATCTAGGATATGTGAAAAGTCATGGACAAACAGCTTAATGCTGGAGGGAGGGGGCTGGATGGGTTTCAGTTTGTGTCCACATTAATAAGGTCCCAGATCCATTGGAGCATCTGATAGTTACATGAAACGTCAGTTTTAGGGTCTTAAAACTTAGAGTTTGAATGAACTTTTAACTATTGGTTCTAAAGCTGGAATGCACCTTAAAAGCCAGCTAGTGTAACTCCTTTGTTAAGTTTTTAAAAAAAGATTTTGAATGTAAAATGCCAAAAATGGGGAACAGATTAGAACATAACAAGGGTTATATAGGAACCGTGGATCTATTTCATACTGGTTGCTTTTTTAAAAGTATCTTTTGTATAACAGTTTTAAAGAGAATTTCATTGGTCTTAATCTCTTTTCTTTTTGCATCACTATTACTCTTCTATTCCTGAATCTCCTGTTTAAAAAAGAAAAAAAAATCCCCTTGTAATAAACATAGTCGTGAAAATCAGATCCTTGTCCAAAAATGTATGTCTCCCTCCACACCTTCCACACCTTCTCCACCATCTCATCTCTGCCCATCATCTTCTGGCTAATGTTTTATCTAGTTCTGGTATGGAAAATGTCATTTAGTACAGTTCCTCATTGGATTTCTTCATCATCATTTGGTCTACTGTGAGGCAACCTTCTTGCCTAGCCTCCTCTTTTGTAAGGAAACTAAGGCTTAGAGAGTTTGGGTGACTTGTCCAAAGTTGCTCAGTAAGAAGCCAAACTGAGATTCTAATGAGTAAATGTTTAGAGTCAGAGGTATTTCCATTAACCATGCTTTCCTTGTCTAGTTCAAACCTTTGCCTTTACGACTTTCCCTTCCCACTTCCCCTATTTTGCAGATGAAGATATTTGAAATGATTGTGTACAGGACTTTGCCAAGTTCTTATAGCTAGTAAGTAGCAGACTTGGGATTTGAATCTCTTTGACTTTAAAACCAGTGTTTTATTTAGTCATCTATGTGTTTTCTGGGGTTTAACTAGTTCTACCTCCCATCTTGGAGCTGCTTTTCAGGTGAATGTACTCTGGGGAGGTTTAGCATCCCGTGCAATCCAACCTTGGGAGGAAGAAGAAACTCTTGCCGGCATCCTGGTGCGTGATATTGAGGCCCAGGGCAGGACAGTGAAACAAAATCCCCTAGCTGAGACAGATAACTTCCTTGGCACAGGATACAGAGAGAAGGTGGTGTTCCCTGCCACAGCACACGATGGCTAAAAATACAGTGGAAAGGCATGTTAATGGTGTGTGCCTGCTGATCACTGAGGCAGTTTTTCCAGGGGCCTCTTCCTGTGTTGCTTGGCTTGGTCTTTCTGCCTGAGTCACTGCCTTTACCTTGTGTTGTTTTCTTGTTCCTTCTAGTGGAAGAGAAAGTAAAAGACCAGCTGGAAGCAGCGAAGCCGGAGCCCATCATTGAGGAAGTGGTATGTCTGTGAAATGATGGTGCCTCTCTTCTCCCCCGCTCCCTGACACTCCATCACAACCAGCCTTTATCAAGGTTCCTGTTTGAGCACCGAATAATTGTGTTAAACTGATAGAAATCCTGCTTTCTAGGAACTTAGCGTCTAGCCCAGGCAATAGTCACTATTAATCTACTTTTATAAGCAGACACGGCTAGTAAATTATTTACAAAAAAAAATTTATGCAGTGGAGCAATTGATTATAATGATGAGGAAGTAGTTGAAGGGTGTCCCTTTTTGCAAAGAACAGAGTCCATGGGAAACCATGAAGATTTCCTTCCCTTGACCAGCGTGCCTCTGTGTTCTCTTTGTGTGGGCTCTGCTTCTCTTGACATTTATGTTTCTTTTCCCCTAGGATTTGGCCAACCTTGCCCCCAGAAAGCCAGACTGGTAAGTATCACTACCCATGACATTTTCTTCTTGACATAAAGAGACCCCTTACTGTAGTTCTTGCTGCACACATTCCCATGGTGCCTTACATTTGACAAATGTAAACTCTTACATAGTCCTACAAGACAGGAGGAATTTTACAGATGAAGAAACGAAGGTGAAATTGGCCCATATTCATATCTGTTATTAAGAGTGAGAGCCAGAATTTGAACCCAGGTCTCTTCTGTCCATGTCTTGCATTTTTTCCACTCTACTAGCCCAACCATGTTTGTCCTTTCCGTGCTAGTTTTCATTTTGATGATTTGACTTGACCATACCTTTGCCAAAAGTATGGTCAGAGTTTACTTACATTTTTCTCCATGAGTTCAGTGTAGCTAACATTCTGGGTACCCTGGCATAACAGACAGGCAGATCTGTGAAGCGTTTTCAGAAGCTCAGTCGTAGCAGCCAGAAAGCTCCTAGTCACTCCCAGCCACTCTTTTTGTTGTTGCCCCTCTCCTTAGCTCCTGCGAGCTGAATTGCAGTAATAACAGAAAGAAGAGAAAACAGTTCCAATTTCTTTTATATCCTGGACAGGTCTTCTTTTCATGGCTGCTCTAGCCAATTCTCAGGGTGAGAATGTCGGCCAAAATAGATACAGACAGTGCCTTTCTGGTCTGCCTCCTGTCTCCCCAGCCATTCTGAAATGGAACAGAGTGGACCTTTTTCTCATTAAGGCTCTCAGTGTTAGACAGCTCAAGCATGCTTTAAGCATTCTCTTAAGACAAAGTGGAAGGAGAGAGATCTTAAGGCCAGCTGCTACCCAGCAGAGGGTATGATAACCAGAGCCTGAAGAAGGTCCTTGAAAGCCCAGGATGTCTTCTTCAAAGAGACCTGGCTGGAGAGTTGTCCATTGTGAAGGAAGACAAGAAGGCCAGGCCTGCTAAGCTTCTAATCCCTTTGCTAATGGAGCCCAGAGTGGGAGAAACACGACCTGGGGTCCATCTGCCTGTGGTTTGACCATAAGAGAAATTCCTACAAGTTTATTTTTAAGAAATGGGGGAGTTTTTTAGTTTTTCAGAACTTTGGTATTTATAAAGTAAATTTGGAATAGCTCTGAACAGTTTTCCATGTTACCTCATTTGTTTTCATCACATCCCTACAAAGTATGGAGGAACAGGATTTGTTCTTCCTGCTTTATAGACAGTGAGATTTCAGACATAGACAAGTGAAATCGTGCTTGGATTCTGAGCTCAGCTCTTCGGCTGCTATGTTCTGCTGCTCCCTCAGGAGTGGATGCCGTTGTTTTCTCTCTCCTTAGTTGTTCATAGGTCTGGGATGGCTCCCTGCTTCCAGCAAATCCAACTTCTTTGAAGAGAGGGCGTGAGTTAGGGTGGGAAGGCAGGGGATGGGATGAATTACAAAGTGCCCTATTCTGTGTTTTGTGTCTATGTGCATGTGGCTTAGCCATGTGCTTTTGACTTCAAATGAAAGGTTGCTGCAGCTCCTAGTCTGTCCTTGTGTTTTGGAAGAAGCTCCTGGAGGTCTTGTACTCCAGTTACCACCCAGTGGCTGTTGCCCAGGTCAGAAAAATACTCTTGGTTATTGTATAGCCAGCATCAACTAGTAATAATGGAAGGGAGTGCTAGGCTTGGAGTTGGATGACTTTTGAGTTTGACTCTTGGCTCTACTACTTACCAGTTTTATGTCCTTGAGCAAATTACTTCTCCCCTCTCCATAAAACAAGAGGGTTGGATTATATGATCTCAGGGGCCATTCCAATTCTCTTCTCTGTTGATCACAGACTATAGAATTTTATAGAGAGATCATAAAATTTATAGTTGGGAGACACTCCTAGATGAGATCCAGGCTCATTCAGGAGCATCTGACCTAGCTGTTCACCCAGGAAGAAATGATCTGGAGAATGCCTTGTGTTCAGACTACAAGATAGAGTTGGTCTTTCACTGGCAACAACAGCTGATCACATCCAGAGTACCTTCAAGTGGATAAGGCCTTGACATCCGTTATCTCCTTTGAACTTCATCACAATCCTCTGCAGTGGATATTACAGGTATTACTATCTCCAGTTTGTCTGTGAGGAAATTGAGGCCCAGAGGATCACATAGATCATAAGTAGCAGAGCTCAAATTTGAACTCTGACTACAGATGTGATGTGTTTACTTCTGTGTTGCACGACCTTTATTTTGTCTGCATGCATGTGTGTGAATTGCAGGATGAGATTTCACATACACTTGATCTATGATGGTTAAAAAATGTCAACATTCCTTGATGAATAAACATTGATTAAATTATCTTTGCATGTCTGTGCCCTATTCTGACTACTTAATTGATAGAGAAAGCACAGAATTCCCAGTTTGAGAGGAGCTTGCCAGGTCATTATCCTTAAGGAATTCTTGGTCTGATCTAGGTGAGGCTTATATGAAAAATACTTAAACTGGATGAGAGACATACACAAATAGTGAGGAATGTATCAACTTCCATCAGTGCTGAGGGTTTGCTGGAATAATTAGACACGGGTAGGATTAGCCTAAGAACTTCCTGGAGGCACTGAGTTTGCAAGACTTTTTAAGATAAATTCAGGCAACAGATGCAGAAAGCTCTATGTCTCTTAATAAACACAGGAGATAAATTATTCGCAGTACATGTGGTGGGGCAATTAAGCATAGTGAGAATTGAATACAAAGGTGATAATTAATAGACTCTGCATCTTCTTCTGCTTAGCTGGCATCTGTGTCACAGGCAGAAGTCTGTTGTCCCAAGCGATTATGAGAAGTGCTCTGGGTCACTTGTCTCTTGGTTCCTCCAGAGAAACGGCTGCCCAGGGGAGAACCCAGAGCCGTGTCACTTCAGGGCAGCATGAAGTGTTGACTTTGTGGCATATCCCTTCTCTTGTAGTGGGCAGAAGTCATGTGCTCAACAGCTTCTTGGACCACATGTCCCCCCATAGCCTAACAACGGCTGAAGTGGGTTTCTCTACACTGGGCTTCTTGTATTGTCCATTCATCTCAAAGACTTTTCTAGTCAAGGGCTATACTTGTTTTCTTGTGGGTAGTTTTCGTTGCTTTCTAGCTGGGAGAAAATTACTTTGGCAACGCTAACCCCCTCACCCCTGGTCTTTGCCTCTTTGAATTCTTCCGGACAATTATTTAGAGGCCAACTCAAATACTGTCTATTCCATGAAGTCTTCTTATTCCCCCAGTTGAAAATAACCATTAACTCTGAACTCTTAGAGGACCATTTCTCTTTCTGTTATATACTCAGCATATTCCATTTTGTTTTAGTCTAGTGTACATGGTTGACTCTTGACCTATTGAAGGAATGAGTGAAGCCACAGAATCCCTTTAAGGCTGTTTCTGTTTGTCTCATAGATCACTGGCCCAACTTTTCTTACTCTTGCATGTAGGAACAACCCCACCATGAGGTAGCTGCTGGTACAGCAGAGAGAGTGTCAGGCCCCGGACCTTTGTGAGTGGTACCACCCTGGGCACATCTCTTCATTTCTCTCAGCCTCACTTTCTCCAACTGTCTGATGATGGTAAAGCAGCACCGACCTTCCAGGACTGTTAGGAATGAGATAATGACTGCGAGTGTTTAGTACATTCTTATTCCTGTCCTCATTGTAATTAATGAGGATGACATTGTTTGGGATGAAACCACTTGTTTACTAAACTGTTCCCACAAACCAGGGCACATGCACTGTTAAAGTATACACTGGTATTGCTAAAGACACTTGAATTTGGAAAAGGCTATTGGAGGAACACAACTTAGAGATAACCTTTTGTTAATTTTATTTGAATGTGAATTAGTTTTAGAATCTTTTTTGAGAACAAATTCTGATTAGAAGAGAGAGAATGTCTTAAGACTGACAGATAATCATATCACATGCCCCTTTCCGTTTATAGAGCTCTCAACTTTCAGCAGTCTGTGTGTGTACTGCCCTGTGGAACGGGAGATATATTCCTTGAAGACTTTATCTTCCCTTCTTCTGCCTCCCCCATCTTTTTTTCCCCACTCCTTTCCTCTTCATCAGATCTTTTTTCTGCACTTGACCCTTCTATTTATAAGGAGGCTCAAATGGTTCCTATCTAAGACAAATAGTTTTCTTTTAGTAAGCTTTCCACACTCAGTTGTGTGGACTTACTATTTACGCTGCTTTACTGGATCTGTGACTTTGATGTGGGTACTCCCTCCATTGGTTCAGCTTGCAGCCCATTTTATTCCAGCTCATCCCGTGCTTCCTCTCCATCCATGTATGTCTTTCCATGAATCCTCCAAAGGTGCCATCACTGTGCACAGGCCTTTCTCTGCATCTTTTGACAGGAGCACCCAGGACTTTCACTGGTCCACCATTACTCTCCATTATGATTCCTTTCCTTGTCAGACATTTCTTTGATCATGTATTTAATGTTGCTTCTCCTGTTATTTACTGGCAGTAGGCTTTAGAATACTCATATTTACTAGAAATATATTCTCTGCCCTTTGAATGTCCTTCGTCTTTTAGTTCTTTGGACACTCTATGTTCCCTAGCCATTGTAGCATCCCTGTGAGAATATTGGTGTATGACAGCAGGCCTTTGTTTCAAGGAGATCATGGTCATTGAAAGTATCATGAAATTTCCCAAGTCTAATTTAGCCCAAAGTGCTTTGTAAAATGTTAGCTGTTACTCTCCTCCCCTTCATTCATGGGCCTAGTTCATTGTCTGTCTGCAGGATCCCTTCAAGTGACATAGTTTGAGAAATAGCCTGGCATAGCAGCTGGAATTCTAGACTTGGAGCCAAGAATACCTACATTTAAATCCTACTTTTAGCACTGTTTTTCCCTGCCTTTTTATGTTGGTTTATGCTTGGAAATACAGCGTCTTGATCTGTCTTTTGTGGTTTGGTTCAGGTTTAAAATAGTTTGAATAGTCTCCCCCTTCATATCTGTCATGGAACTTAGTGTGTACTTAGCATGTACTATGTGCTGAGTATAGTCCATGTAACAGGATCATTACCTCTTCTGGATTACAAATAAAGTTCTTTGAATCCCTAGGCATTATTCTCATTTATGTCCTTTTTGCAGAGTAGAAGTTTAATAGATACTGAATTTCAGTGAGTTAAGCTACCTTTGGTCTGGAAGACACTCAGTCACTGTCATAGATGCAAACCATCTCTCCTCCACCTTCTGTAAGCAGGCCTTAACTTTCCTTTGAAGAAAGGACACACGTATTCCTGTGTGAAAATAATTTGTTCTCATTCTTTTTTCTCATTTCCAGGGACTTAAAGAGAGATGTGGCTAAGAAACTGGAAAAGCTGGAGAAAAGGACGCAGAGAGCCATTGCTGAGTTAATCCGTAAGCTTGCTGACCTCTGGCATAGGTTTCAACCAGTGGAACATCAGAAGCAAGTTAAAGAAGCACTAGCTGTCCCCTGAGTCCTAGACAGATTCTGGAGGGTGTTATCTTGGCCCCTTAAGGTCTTCACTCTGATGATGCCCTCTTCCTAAATTTCAGCAACCATTTTGGCGCTAGCATTGATTAGGATCATCAATTTAGAGGTGAGGGACCTTAGAGGTCATTTTATGTAGACCTCATGTTTTGAAGCCCATAAAGGTTAAGCCACTTGTCCTAAGTAACATGGCTAAATGGCTGGGATCAAATCCTGAGTTCTTTGATGCCATTTGAGCAATTTTCCCACTGAATTAGTTTCTCATGAGCCTGGTAGTGTGGCATGTGACCTTTAAGCCTGGAATAGAGTATGCCCTGTACCTTCCTACTCTCAGGGCCCAGCTTTTTGAATATATTTGACTCTGGACAAAGACTTTTAGACTGACTGCCCAGAATGGACTCACTGATGAATCCATTAAGCCAAACTGTCATTTAGTAGGCCATCCGTGAAGCCCCGGTTTTATAGCTCTTCTGAACTGTCTTTTTCCTTGTAGGAGAAAGACTTAGAGGCCAAGAAGATGACCTGGAATCTGCAAAGCCAGAGGAGAGTGACTCAGATTAAAACAGCTTCTCCCTTGACCGTACAAGACAGTAGTGGGGACTGATCCTTTTAGGTCAGGGACAAAGGCCCACCTTCCTTCTTGGTCCCCAGAGTGATCTCCACTATGGTACTCTTTTTAATGCCCATCTGAGTCTATCTTAGAGTACATTTTAGAGGTATGACTTGAGTATGTCTGGTCTCTGATTACCACAATCTAAACTTAAAAAAAAAAAGCCTTAATATGATACTTCAGTGAGAGCTTCTCTTCTGTTGTCATCATGTTAGCATTTTCTACCAGTTCACATGTAGTATATTTCATTTTTATTTTACTTTTTAAAAAACATCTGCTTATTATTTATTTTTAACATTCTTTTTACATTTTGAATTCCAGATTCTCTCCTTCCCTCTCACTCCCTTCCCCATTCACTGAGATGGCAAGTGGTGATTATCAGTTATACATGTGAAATCATGCAAAACATTTCTATGTTAGCATTTTTTTAAAATAAGAAAAATAGAGAAAGTGAGAAAATTACACTTGAGTTAGCCTTCCGAGTTCCATGATGGTGTATTCTGGATAGGTATCTTCTGTCTTTACTGACAGCAACAAGCTTTTGTGATAAAATATCAGTCAAGTTGATCCAGTGCTGGCCAGGTGGCCCCCTAATTCTGGACAAGGAGGGGGCAACATTGCTGTGTATAATATGTATAGATGTACAAATATATATATTTTGGACTTTTTCTATTCTTTCAAAATAAAGACAGACCCAAGTGCATGAATGAGATGGATTATTCCTGTTGTGATCCCGAAAAAGAGGCAATAGGTGACTCTTTATTCTGCCAATACTTTACCATGCCTCTGTGACCCATGAGTGGAAAAAGGTTGGAATAATCTTGATGTGTGCTATCTTTTTGTCTAAGCCAGGGAAATGGTAATTGTTGAAAAAGTAGGCCAATGAGGAGGGGAGGGCAACTCAGGTAGGGGCAGGCATTTCTGAATTTGTAAGGCCTGCTAGCACCTTAATATTACACCTTCCAGCTCTGGGAGCAAAGAGAGCCAAATAAATTCCCTCTGTCCAGCCCAAAGGAAAAGTCCCAATGGAAGCTCCAGGGAGCACCTTTCCTAGGGCGTATTAGACCCATAGAAGTGTCTTTGTGGAGTGGAAGAACTGCTCTATGTTAAACAGGAAGGTCTGAAGGGTCCGAAGCGGGAGAGGACACAAATGACCTTAAAATAAATTGGACGGAAAGTCATGGCTGTGGTCCGAAGCTGGTGAGCCCTGGTTGTGTCTGCCCCAACCTCTGGGGCAGCGGAAGAACAGTAAGTGTTAGTTATTGTGAGTGCTTGAGTTGAAGCAGAGCAGTCTACAGACGTCACATCAGGTACTGACTTAGTGCTTCCCAAACAGCCAGGGCCTAGCCAGCCAGAGAAGCTCTCATCTCTTCTGCCTCCGTAAAAATGACCCACATCCTTCTCTTCCTGCCTTCTGACTCTACTCAGTTCTCACTACTAGAAATGTTATGACTGTTTATGCTCTAGAGCTCCACTCATGTCCCTGTGCCTCTGGCTCAGAGCTCCTGTTCCTGCCTGCGTTTGCTCCTAGTACAGTGGTGCTTGAGGGCAGGGACTCCCCCTTTTATATTTGTATCCACAGTTCCTGGCACCAAATAGACATTTAATAAATGCTTGTTGATTCATTAGTTCTTGGTTCGAAGGGCTATGCTAGACTCTTGGAGAGACAATTGAGCTAAAACAGTTCCTGCCTTATGAAGTTTAATGGGGAACCAAGTAATCACAGTGTATAACATCAGTGTGGTACATGGTAGTGGTGCTTGATAAAAGCTTGTTGACCATTGACAAAGTTACATAGACAAAAAGACAAAACAAGATATTTGTGAAGTCCTAGGGGTGGTGCCTGTAACTGACTAGTTAAGGCAAAACTGCTTCCCTAAATCCAGGTTCCTTGTTGCTCCATTCCCAGGCCCACAGCCCCAAAATACCAGTCTGTATTCCAATCTCAGGCTCTCCCTCACCATCCACCCTCACCTGGCCCGACACTGAATTAGAGACATTGTGTTATAGGGGAACTAATGCTGCCTTTGGATACTTGAATTAAAACTTCCCTTGGTCACTATGTGGGTGGCTTTGAGTAAGCTGTTTAGTCTTTCTGGGCTTTTGTTTACTCATCTGTAAAATGAGAAAGTTGAATTAGATATCTCTAAAGCCTCTTCTGGGCCACTAGGTGGTGCCATAGTGCTTAGAGTGCTGGGCCTGCAGTCAGAAAGACTCATCTTCCTGAGTTCAAATCTGGCCTCAGACACTTACTGGTTGTATAACCCTGGGCAAGTCACTTAACTCTGTTTACCTTAATCTCACTGGAGAAGAAAATGGCAAACCACTCCAGTATCTTTGCCAAGAAAACCCCAAACTCACAGAGAGTCAGACAATCGAAAAATGAATCACAAAGCCCCTTCTAGCTCTAAATTTATAATTTTGTGATCTGCTCTTAGTCTAGGTAGGTCCTATCTTTGGCAGTAGAGCAAAGGGATTCTCAGGGAATTTTGAGCATGGTAATAGGAAAGTCAAGAATGTAAAGGGTTAAATAAAGGTCCTGGTTTCCATAAGGCCTGCTGGGTCCCATTTCTGTTCTTAAAGGAACAATCTAGGACTGTGCAGGATTACTCAGATCCAAGGTCCATTAAGGAGGCAGGCAGTAAATATTGGACCATTCTGCTTCCTCAGTGACATGAAGCAGGTGATTGATTGATCTGTCTCCATCCTTTCCTGTAGGACTAGGCATCTCTTCATGTGCCTTTTAGCTGGTGCCAGAAGTCTTTTTATTGTTCAGTGAACTCCATTACCTATTATTAGTCAGTTAAATGCTTTCCCTCTCGGTCAAGTACTGCTTTCATCTAGTCAACCCAGTTTGCCCAGGAAAAAATCATTACACAGAACCCTATAACTGACCCTTTGGTAACTAAAGCACCCTTCTAGGGGACCTCCAAAGTTGAACATTGAATAAGTTGAAAATAGCTAATTTACTTACTGTTTCATTTTTTCAATTTGAAGGCTTGAGCTGTAAAGCAAAGGTTTAGCCTCCATGAATCATTGGAAACTAATTGTCCAGCTGCTATCACATGGGGATCATCATGCTGTAGGGGTCTGGAGTGGACCAAGAGTAGAGATGTTGAGTCTTCCACAGATTCATGAATTTAGAGTTGAGGAAGACCCCAGAGCTCACCTAGGTCCAGCTAGTTTTCAGACGTTTTGGTTTCAGGACTCCTTTCAATCTTAAAAATTATTGAAGACCTCAGAATACTTTTGGTTATGAGGGTTACAGCTGTCAACATTTATTGTATTAGAAACCAGAACAAAGTTTTCAACTACTAATTCATTTAAAAATAACAAACCCCCATTTTGTATTAACATTTTTTGTGTGAAAAAAATTTTCCAAAACAAAAAATAATTAATGAGAAGAGTGATGTTCTACATATTTTTGCAAATCTCTGTAATGCCTTGCTTAGTAGGAGACAGCTGAATTGTGATTTCTCCTTTTTTTTTTGGGGGGGGGGGTGGTGGTGATGAGACAATTAGGCTTAAGTGACTTGCCCAGGGTTACACAGCTAGTGAGTATTTCAGGCCAAATTTGAACTCAGGTCCTCCCTTCAGGGCAGGTGATTTATCCACCATTCCACCTAGCTGCCCCTTATATCTGCTTCTTCATTTTGTTGTCATAGGTTGTTTTGGCAGGTGTGTTTGAAGAAAACCTGCACGTGACTATAATTGGGAAAGGGAGAAATATTTCAATAGGCAGATAACAATTTTATTAAGAAAATAGGGTTTGTTTTTTTTTGTTTTTTTTAACCCTCACAGACACTTTGAAAAGTCTCTATGGACTACAATTTCACATCTGATCTGATCCAGTCTTCTCATTTTATAGACAAAGAAACCAAGTTTCTAAAAGGCTAATTTATTTGCCTAAAATCACAGTGGAACTCCTCCGACTCCAAATCCTGCTCTTTACTGCAATCCATTGATCAGTTATAAAAGGTCACATGATAAGGTTTTCCTTTACAACTTCCCGTTGCTTTTTGAGGTGATACTGCTTGCACTGTACCTGGGTCTTTTGTAAAAATTTTTCAAATGACTTGCTATTCTAAAGTATTGTTTCTTTTGGCCATCATTCTCTGCTTGGCAAAGAGAGTAAGTCTTGGCTGAAGTGGTTTTTAGGCTCCCTTGGCTTCCACGTTGTAGTGATTGGTCTAAATGTAAACTTTTACATGAACTGGTTAAAGCCAATGCCCATTTCTTTCTTCATTTCTGATGTTTAAATAGGTCAGGTTGGAATTAATTTAGTTGCATACAGTATTTTCTTCTGATCTTTATCTTTTTAAATTATGTTGATTTTTATCTCTGCTCTAACAGTTTGGTAGTCTATACTTCCACATTGGTAATCAGTCATTTCCTGTTATGATATAGTCGATTTCAGTTTTTTCTTTGACGTTTGATGTTTACCATGTTTAATGATGCCTTCCAGCTCATACTGAAGAAAGAATTCATGCTTTCTTTCATGAGAGGTGCTGAAGAGTACTTAACTTTGTAAAGAATTAGGAGAAGGAACTAATCTAGACGCTTTCTCTCTAAAACAAAACAAGTTTGATGTTTTATCTGCGTAGCTAACGGAGGGGCAGGTTAACAATTTTTGAGAGTTAAACTGAGAGCTAGAGAAATTTCTTAATAGTATTTATACCATTTTAGTTTGGGGAAATAACAGGTTGGAAGAAATAAGTTTTGCTATTCTTAAATCCTTTGAGATTTCATATTTCAAGTTCTAGAATATCTAGTGTATGGTTTATTTAAATTATGAAGAATGGAAATAATAAGGAAATTTAGCCTTCCTCTTCTGGAAGGCCAAAGAAGAGTTGGCTAACTCTTATTTTTGCTAGTTTTTGTAAAAGTTGTATTGATGTCCTTTTACGTACCACAGCAGTATCCTCATATCACATTGCACCACTTTCCTCCTCCTCGTATTCTCTCTCATGGCAAAGAAGTTAAAGACAACACAGCAGTCTCATCTGATAGCATGTGCGGCATTCTTTACCAGTAGTCTCCTACCTTTTTACTCAAAAGAGAGAAATGTTTCATTGTCTGTTTTCTGATGCCAAGATTTATCATGTTATTTAATCTGAATTCAGCTGGTTTTGTTTATATTATTCTTGTCATTGTCTCTTTGTTTTCATGGTTCTGCTTTCTTCACATTGTGTCAATTTATTCATATAAGTCTTACCACAGTTCTTCAGATTCCCATGTAACATAGTATATGTACTCATGTATTAGCAAAAACATGGAAACAATTTATGGGGACATGGCCAGATCAGTTGTGTTGAATAATAGTATATAGAGTGCTAGATCTGGAGTCAGAAGGACCTTAATTCAAATCCTGCTTCAGACACTTCTGGAGTGTGTCTTCCTACCCACATCATTTACCTGTTTCCTCAATGACAAAATGATTAGGTTTGACTTGGTGACCTCTGAAGTCTGAATCAGTGCTCCTGTATAACTTCAATACTTAATTCCATAAGTAATGTGCCATAAGGAATGACTCCCTTCACTGGAAGTTCCTCATACCAATAAAATCACAGGTTCAGTCAAAAGCACAACACGCAAAAAAGAATTCAGAGAAACGTGCACACACACCCACAATCCCTCCCCCCCACCCCCACTGATGCAGAGTGAAAAAAATCCCCAAATCCAAAAGAGTACATAAAAGAAGATACCTTTTAACATCTGTAAAGCTCAAGGTAAGTACAGTGGTACTGTTGTGTTCAAGCTAATAGCTTGACTATTTGCTAGCTTTGTGTGTTGCTTTTTTTTTTCAGTGTATTTATTTATTTTTAGTTTTCAGCATTCATTTCCACAAGATTTTGAGTTTCAAATTTTCTTCCCATCCTTCCCCTCCTCCACCCCAAAACACCATGGATTCTGATTACCCCTTCCCCCAATCTTCTCTCCCTTCTGTCATATCTCTCCCTTCTCTTATCCCCATCTTGTCTTTTCTCTTGTAGAGCAAGGTAGATTTCTATACCCCATTACCTGTATTTCTTATTTTCCCAGTTACTTGCAAAAACAGTTCTCAACATTCGTTCCTAAAACTTTGATTTCTAACTTCTCTCCCTTCCTCCCTCCCCATCCATCCCCACTGAGAAGGCAAGCAATTCAATATAGGCTGTATATGTGTAGTTTTTCAAAAGTCTGCCATAATAGTCATGTTGTAAAAGAATAACTATATTTCCCTTCATCCTATCCTGCCCCCCATTTATTCTGTTCTCTCTTTTGACCTTATCCCTCCCCAAAAGTGTTTACTTCTAATTACCCCCATCCTCCCATCTGCCCTCCCTTCTATCATCCCCCATATTCCACTTATCTCCTTCTCCCCTACTTTCCTGCAGTGTAAGATAGATTTTGATACCAAATTGAGTATGCATTTTATTCCTTCCTTTAGTCGAATGTGATGAGAGTAAACTTCATGTTTTTTCTCTTACCTCCCCTCTTTTTCCCTCCATTGAAGTCTTTTATTTGCCTCTTTTATGAGAGATAACCTGCCCCATTCCATTTCTCCCTTTCTCCTCCCAATATATTCCTCTCATCCCTTAATTTTATTTTTTTAGATATCATCCCTTCCTATTCAACTCACCCTGTGCCCTCTGTCTTTAACTACCCAAATACTGGGAAAAGTTTCAAGAATTACAAATATTATCTTTCCATGTAGGATTGTAAATAGTTCAACTTTAGTAAGTCCCTTATGATTTCTCTTTCCTGTTTACCTTTTCATGCTTCTCTTGATTCTTGTGTTTGAAAGTCAGATTTTTCTCTTCAGCTCTGGTCCATTCATTAAGAATACTTGAAAGTCCTCTATTTCATTGAATTACCATTTTTTCCCTTAAAGTATTATACTCAGTTTCGGTGGGTAGGTGATTCTTGCTTTTAGTCCTAGTGCCTTTGACTTCTGGGATATCATATTCCAAGCCCTTCTATCCCTTAATGTAGAAGTTGCCAGATCCTCTGTTACCCTGATTGTATTTCCACAATACTCTAATTGTTTCTTTCTAGCTGCTTGCAATATTTTCTCCTTGACCTGAGAACTCTGGAATTTGGCTACAATATTCCTAGGAGTTTCTCTTTTCGAGTCTCTTTCAGGAGGTGATCAGTGGATTTTTTTCAATATTTATTTTACCCTCTGGTTCCAGAATATCAGGACAGTTTTCCTTGATAATTTCATGAAAGATGATGTCTAGGCTCTTTTTTTTGATCATGACTTTCAGGTAGTCCCATAATTTTTAAATTGCCTCTCCTGGATCTATTTTCCAGGTCAGTTGTTTTACCAATGAGATATTTCACATTGTCTTCTATTTTTCATTCTTTTGGTTTTGTTTTGTAATGTCTTGGTTTCTCATAAAGTTGTTAGCCTCCATCTGTTCCATTCTAATTTTTAAAGAACTGTTTTCTTCAGTGAACTTTTGAACCTTCTTTTCATTTGGTTAATTCTGCTTTTTAAAGCATTCTTTACCTCATTGGCTTTTTGGGTCTCTTTTGCTATTTGAGTTAGCCTATTTTTAGAGGTGTTATTTTCTTCAGCATTTTTGGGGGGGGGGTCTCATTTAGCAAGGTGTTGACCTGCTTTTCATGCTTTTCTTGCATCTCTCTCATTTCTTCTCCCAACCTTTCCTCCACCTCTCTAACTTGATTTTCAAAATCCTTTTTGAGCTATTCCATGGCCTGAGACCACTGCACATGCACTTTGGAGGTTTTGGATACAGAAGCCCTAACCCCTAAGTTTTCCTCTGATGACATGCATTGCTCCTCCTCATTGGAAAGGATGGAAGAAAATACTTGTTCACCAAGAAAGGAACCTTCTACTGTCTTATTCTTTTTTCCTTTTTTTGGGATCTTCCCAGCCAGTCACTTGACTTTTGAGTTCTTTGTCAAGAGGAGGGTATACCCCAGGGACCTGTAAGTTCTCAGTTCCTTTAAAGTGGCATAGTCAAGGGAGAGGACTTTGTTCCTCTCCTGGCCTGCACTTTGTTCTATGAGCAGGATTCCCTCTCCACAGCCTCCACCAGCTCAACCACCCCTAGCACTCCTCCTCACCCCCCCCCTTTTTTTTTTTTAACAATTCTTTAATTTCTAAGATTGGTTTCATTGAAGAATTTGGTTTGCTCATTTTACTACTCTTCCTTGGGATTTCGCTTTTGCTTTGAAGAAATGACTGATGAGTTATTGTGTAGACAACTGGACCCATGTATTTGATGATAGAAGTGAAAATAAAATTTAACCATTAAAATTCAGTGGACTAGAACATGAGTTCTCAGTCTACAGTACCCACACCTTTTGGCTTTTCTGCAGACTTTCCCATGTCCCTTACTCAATATGAGAGAAAATGAAGACTAGAGTTTACCATGTAGGTGCACAAAGGAAGTAAAAGAGATGATTTTTTTTTTTCTCTAACAGTATACCAAAATTTTTATTAACTTCTTTGATTGGAAATCAGTTTGAGGTTTCTGGGACAGTTCAGTAGGATAATGTATTTAGTAAATACTATTCCTCATACTCTTTTTTTTGAGGAGTTATCACTTTAATCAAACACATATGTCATTCAATTAGTGCAGGGGAATTAGCACCCTGAACTTCAGAGAAAATACAGAGAAATCAAAGATCAGTACTTCCTCTGTCTGACCATAATCAGTACATTCATCACAATTCAACAGGCAGGTCCAACTGTCTGACTATAGTTACCAGAGAGGGAAGCACCAACATCTGGGTTTTCAAAGTCGAGGGGCTCCTTAGTGGTTTCCCAGGGTCCTCGTCTGGCCAAACAAACACTGCCAGTCAGTAAGCCCCCTTCCTTATACTCTCTTGACAAGCTTCTTGTGACACGAATAGTGGGAAGTGGGGTACCTCAGGTTGGATATCCCAGAACTACATGGTTTCTGTGATACTGCAGTAGCCTTTTTCTGCTCAGTCCCTTATTTACCTTTTCAGGGATCCTAGAAAGAGGCCCCGGACCCAAACAGAGAATCCTGATGTTTAGGCTCTATTTCTGAGAGCTTCCCAGGAAGAACCAGGTTTTTTCTGAAACAATGAACATTTTGATCAGAAGGGAGGTGCCAGTAATACCAGGAAAACCTTGTTACTAAAGTCACCCTTTGGGCCCACCAGGCAGTATAACTCTACCTCATCTTGATCCCTTAACACATATGTGGTGATCAACTGCATGATGAGAACACTCCTGTGAGGAATCCTCAAACCTATCCACAATCCTCTGAGGAAAAGAGTTCAAAGATTATTGCTCCTATTTTTCAGAGAAGATAATTGAGACTGAGAGGTCCAGTGACTTGAGTGCTAATCCTGTGTCTTCAGATTCCAAATTTAGAACCCTTTTCATGATGCCACCTGCTAACATCACCCAGACACTGACACACTTCTTTATATGCCTGGACAGATTGGCATAGCAAGTTGGCACTCGTGGTACACTTACACATAGTACTACCATAGAGAGAGCTCCTGTATATTTGCTGTATCATTTTCTCATTTAGAACAGTGCTGTGGAGTAGGGCAGGAGTGCTTACCTTCATCTGACAGGAGAAAACACAAGTTCTGCAGCTTGAATGAGTTCACATCTAATTAGTTCCAGAACCCAGCCTAGGCAGTTACTGAGCCCAGGCTGAAGCCTCCTGTAGATCTGATTTATCCTGGGTCTGTAGATTTGGAACCTCTATACACTGTTGTAGCTAATATTTTAACCAGAGCTGAATGCCTTCAAAGTAGAATCCCTAGGGCCTAAATAGGGGGGAGGACAAGCCCCTATGGAGGGTCCTCTTCTGTGAATGTGTAGGGGGCCAATTCCTGGAGGAGCAAAGCAGAATTGCCAGAGGAGGGCAAGGGGAAGGAGCTTTCCAGGGCTTGCTAGCACATGGATTGGAATGCTTGGCTTCAGTGCATAGAATTTATGGTCTGTCAGCTCACAGAAAGGTTCACTAATGAGCCTGTGATGAGACGACTGGTGATTTAGAAGACCTGACCTCTCATATTGGCTCTGCTTTTTCCTGTCTGGATGGCTCTCAGCTCCCAACTAAAATCCCACCTTCTGCAGAAAGCCTTTCCCAATCCTTCTGAATGCTACATCTTCCCTGTATTATTTCCTATTTGTCCTTTATAGTGCTTGTTTGTATATAGTTATTCGTATGTGATTGTGAGCTCCTTGGAAACATGGACTTTTACTTTTTTTCCAGCATGCAGTGGGAGCTTAATAAACGTTTACTGACTGAATGAGAGTTAGACTAAATAATCTTTAAGGTCTTCTGTAGCTCTACGTCTTACTAGTGCAGCAAGATGTCAGGCAAGGAGCACATGTCTGGGTTTTGGAATACCAACATTCCAATGGATTCTGACACTTAAGATTTATAAAGCACATTATATCATATATGTATGTTCTGATTCTCGCAACAATCTCAGGAATAGTAGGTGCTAAAGGCATTTATTATCCCCCTTTGGTTCAAGTATCTTTATTTTCCCATGGTCACAAAGCTAGTAACTGTCCAGGGTTCTTTCCTCTATATAATACTGGATTCCAAGGTGCATTAGCCCCATTTTAGAATCCCAATTTAAAAATTTTATCTCCTACTTCCCTTTTTCCAAAACCCTTGTAAATAATTGAATATGTGTGTCCTATATCAAATTGCTTAACCACCTCAGGGAGGGGGGAGGTGGAGAGAGGGAGGAAATTTGGATCTCAAAAATTTTCTAAAATAAATGTTAAAAATTGTCTGTACGTAAATGGGAGAAAGTAGAATATTGCTAAAAAAAAAACAAAAGAAACCGTTGTAAAACTGGCTGATTCACTGTCTGTGGATGCCATTTCTCCTTTTCCTTCCTATGCTTTAATTTTGCCAGTCCTTCAAGTCCTATTTCAGGATCTTATTCCAAACTCCTCTCGTTCTGTAGTCAGTATCTGGGTACTCACACAAATGTGTGTTCGTCCTCCGTTGCTGAAGAAGACCATGCCATCAGAGAAATGATAACATGACTTGCACTTGACTTTGTTTTGAGGGAGGGAGGGCTGTGCAGGTCACCAGCCTCACTTCTCCTCCAAAGCTATCTGAATCCAGTGACCAGATATTCATCAGGATGACTGGAGATGACCCAGGATGAGGCAGTTGGGATTAAGTGACTTGCCCAAGGTCACCCAGCTAATGAGTGTCAAGCGTGTCTGAGGTGAGATTTGAACTCAGGTCCTCCTGACTCCTGCACTGCACCACCCAGCTGCCCCTCACTCACACAAATAAGACTGTATGTGACTGTACAGATCCGCTGTCCTCTCTGGGAGTTCAGTCATTACTTTGTCCTTCCTCATGTCTCCCTTTAACACGTAGAACTCGTGATTGATTCTGGGACCAAGCAGTGGTGATGCTTGATTGATGAATTCTAGCTGCTTCTTCCATATGCCTGACTGCACTTAGCAAGATTCAACTGAGGCGGCTACTGTCGCTTCAAATCTCTATTATAGGAGGGAAACTTGAGGTAACCCTCAAGTGCAGTGTGACTGCTACTGTCCCTTTGGGAAAGGGCATCTGGGACTGAGGTGGGACATTCAGAGCTGGACTTCCTTCAGAATCTGAAGGGAAGCTTGATCACACACCACCAGTAAAAAGTTTTGAGTGCTCCCGTTAGAATATTTATTTAGAAATTATATGCACTAACAACTAATAAAAATTATGCACATTTATAAAGCATGTAAAGTTTAAAAGGATGTGGTAGATGAAATGAAATGCTTCACCCTAGAGTCGATAAGGAGATAGTGCTGTTAATATTAAGTAGTAACATTAGACATTAGGCCATCAGTGAAAGAAAATCATTTCAGTTAATAACTCTTAACGGTGCTCTAGTGCATGCAATTTTATTGGTAATCTTTGGAGAGACTTATCTTTAGGCACCTGCAGGGTATCACCGAAGAAATACTTGGACCCATTCCCCTGAGGGTGCTCTTTGTCTGAACGCAGGGAGGAATAAGGTCTTAAATAGTTTTAAACTGCTCTGAACAATCTTCCAAGCTGAGAGAGGCTCCTAGAGAGTATTACAATTGAACTTCATATGCTTTAGGTACAGAAAGTCGAACAATATCTAACCAGGGCCACTAGGTGGCACCAGTAGACACTATAGTAGTAATGTGGTGGTGGTGGTGGTGGTGGTAAGTAGTAGTTGTAATGACAGTGGTTTACATTGCTGCAGCTTTCTTTATAACAACTCCCTACAGAAAGGGAAACGAGGGTTGTTATCTTCAGTTTCTAAATGGACAACCTGAGGCACAGGGAGAGGAGGTAAAGCTGAATTGTTCGGGGCCACCCAGATAGTATTGGTGTCTGGAACTGAACCCAGGTCTTCGGTATCAGAAGATCGGTGCGTTTTGGACCACACCGCACCAACCGTTTCCCATTCTTCCCTCCCAAGTTGAGAATTTTGTGATTGGATGGGGAACTCTTGAGAAAGTATGTTGTTATTAGTAATTTTCGGTCATATCCCACCACTCTTTCTGGTATTTCTGGTTTTCTGCTATACCATTTCCTTCTCCAGCTCATTTTACAGATGAGGAAACTGAGCCAAAATGGTTAGATGACATGCCCAGAGTCACACAACTAGTAAGTATCAGAGGCTAGATTTGAACTCAGGTCCTGAATTCCAGGCCCAGCTCTCGATCCCCTGGGTCACCTAACTGCCCCAAAGGATGTATATAGATAATCTTTCTGTCAAGTGAATTGTTCTTTTGTAAAAGGATTAATCTTCTAAGAGACCTGGCGAGAAGTGTCTCATGGAGAGGGCCAGTCATGGGCTAGACCTTTGGCACACACACCCACTGGGTGAGGAGTGAGGGATCAGTAGTGTTGGGAGGGGAGAAGATTCAGTAAGTCTAGGAAGTCTTCCTGGAAGAATTGTCATTTTTACATGGTCTTGACCTAGAGGTGAAGATGGCTGGGGAAGTCTCTATGAAGTTCGAGTTGATGGCTAGAGTGGAAAAATCCAGGCCAGGTTGCTGGGGCTCCCTGGAGGTGGTGGGGAATGAAATAGAATGGAAAAAATGGGGTGGGAGGAATCAAGCATCTTCCAAACCCCAGCCCTAATGCAAACATGAAACTCAGTGATTAATAAAGCACGCAGGGGACGGCTATTCCCTGAGGAGCCATTGAGCAAGTCCAGAGAGTGGCGGGCAGCCCGGCTCCGACCCCAGTCCCTCCCTCTCCCCGGAGTCTAGCTGGGCACACACACACTACATGCTTCATGCTGCCTGTTTGCCCTTCCCTCTTTAATTTAAATAAACAAATTGGATAGAAAACCAACCCCACAGGGCCTGGCTCAGACCTTGCTTGACTTTCACTCCCGGGCCAAGTTCCTTCACTCAGGCTACTGTGGCCTGGGCCCATCCTCCTCCCATCTTCCTTCACGCCTGACATGAGACCCATCAATTGAAGCAGAACTGTAAGCTTGCCACTGCATCATGGAGCATGATACTTGGTGCTAGAAGACATTATCCATTGTCGATGAGGAAACTGAGGTCACAAGCTGGGGGAAGTGACCTCACCCTAGGTCACACAGCTAGTAAGTGATGAAACCAGAACTCAAACCTAATTCTTCTGACTCCAGTGTTCCTTTAAAAAAAAAATTTATTTTTATCAACTTTTTTAAACACTGGTCATTTTCTGACATTTTCCTCCTCAATGGAAGCAGGTTTGTGAGAAAGACATCTGAGAAGAATTAACTCATGCAGGGACCTTGTGCAGTAACATACTGCACCTGTAGTTTCTCCACCTCTCTTCTCAATGAGAGAGATTGTATTTCATCATCTGTCTTCCAGATCTAAGATTAATCATTAATCTTATTAAATGCATTAATCTGCATTTAGTTGCCATTTAGCATTGGTTTTGTCTGTTATCTGAGCTCACCTGTGTGTATTTACCTGGTATTATTCTGCATCAGTTTGCTTAAGTCTTCCCATGTTCCTCGGAATTCTTCATATTCATCCTACATTGGTATAATTTCCCATGACATTCATCTACCACAGCTAGTTCTATCAGTTTCCCAATTGGTAGGCAGCCATTTTGTTTCTAATTTTTTGCCAGTCTAAGAAGCTCTACTATGGTGGGTTATCTTAGTATCTGTGGGAACTTTCTTTCTGTCTTTGACTTCCTTGAGGCACATGCCAGCATATACCTACTGGTAGTAGGATTGTAGAGTCACCTGGTGCCAACTTTTCTCTCTTTAAGTTCAAATTGTTTTCTCTAACAGACCAAACTCAAAAGTTTCACTAACATTACCTTCATGTACTTGTCTTTCTATAGCCCTTGGAGTGGTTATGTGTTTTTTAAAATCATCTTTGCTAATCTGATGAGTATGAGGTGAAAGTTTAGAGTTGCTTTAATCTGTCTTTCATTTATTGGTAGTGCTCTGGTGCATTTGTATGTGGCTGTTTGTAGTTTGCATTTCATCCTTTGAAAACAGTTCATATCCTTTGACCCAAATGCTTTCCTCACAATCCCCTCCTAAGGCTGGGTGGTCAAGGATTATTATTTCCATATTGCAATAGAGGAAACTGAGGCCCAGAAAGGCAAGTGATTTGCTGAAGATCACACAGAAAAAAACTCCAGTTAGAACCAAGTCTAGAACCCAGGTCTCCTGACTCTTGGCCAAAGGCTATTTCCCCTATACCAGGCTGCAAGCAGAAGCCCCAACAAATCGTGTACACCCAAGTGAAATCATAGTGACATTTAGGATTGACCAGCATGAGATCACCTCCCTCCCTCCTCCCACCTCAGTACAGATGACTGAGAGATGCTGGTCGACTCCCCAAGTGCCAACCTCAGCCTCTTAAGATTGTGGTGCTTTGACCCAAGCTAGCTACACACACTGCCCCCCCTCCCTGGAGATATGTGTGTCAGAGAGATACCCTCATCTGCTTTCAGAGATACATAAAATACACCCAGGCTTGAGCACGCCAATGGATCTGTGATCTCAGTGATATAGGTAGCACAAATCCCAGCCCACCCACACCTACCCACCTGTGTGACTCTCCATGTTCTGTAAGTTTCAGAACCAGGGAGCAGGTGGGGGCAGGGCTTTTTTTTTTGACGACACTGTCATAATTCCTTGCTTGGGATGTTCCCCAAGCTGCTTTTGCCCACTGCTTTTGTCCTTTCAGTGCTCTTCCATTTCACTTCTGCAGAGAATAGGTCTTTCCAAGGCTCAACAGCTAGCACTGATTAATAGCACTGAAGAATGTATTTTAAAAAAATGCAACTGTTTCCGGAAGAAGCTTGGGGTCATTAAAAGCAGGGTATGATTTCCAAAGGCAGCCCAGCCCACTCTTTTTCCTCTTGCTTAACTCTGTCCTCAGCTCCTTCTGCTTGTGCCTCATTTGTTCAAGACATACGTACTAATGGACTCTTAAGTACCCACATAGGCAGCCCAATCCAAGGAATATTTACAAATCACCATGTGCAGAGACAGACCACCATAATACTAGCTCATGTTTGTATATCTACTCTACAGTTTTCAAAGCACTCCACATGTTATACTTGGGTGAAAATACAGATTATACATACAGACACTCAGCACATATAGACACTTGTGCATATAGACATAAATACAGATAGATATTTAGGTGGATGGACACATGGAGACGGACATGTATAAACACAGACAAAATAACCACACACATATATAAACAGACAGATACATGCATGATCCTCCCTCCCCAGCTATCACCTCCCCTGAACCATTAGAAACAGGAACATGATAGGGAGCACCCCTGGGAGTGCCCACTACTCCAAGTGTACCTTCACAAGCCCTGAGCACTGTTTTCCATCGGTAGCTGATTTCAGAGAGAAATGACCTCTTCTCGTCTTGAATCCATAAATAGTGCCAGGATTTATGCTTTGTGCCTTAAACCATTGTAGTTCATTACCTCCTTTTCTTAGAGGTTTGATTCAGGTGTGAGAAGGCTTTGGTCAGGGCTCAACATCAGTCAGAGTGATACTGACCACCCCCAGCATGGGACAGTTAAGGGTAAGACAGTAGGAGGAAGCTGGACAGAGAAAACATTCTTCAGTTTTTAAAGTACTAAGAGTCCCCAATATTACATACTCTAAAACTCCAAAGCCAAATGAATGTTGTTTTAAATTAATTTTTTTGTTACATTTTAAGTTCCAAACTGTCTTGCTTCCTCCTTCCCCCCTCATTAGAGAAGGCCACCATTTGACGCAGATTTCTAAATATATGTAAAACCATACCATGCATGTTTTTTCCTCTGGAGATGGATAGCATTTTCCTTCACAGGTCTTTTGTAGTTGATATGAATATTTATAATAATTTCCTTGTTCACAGCTGTTCTTCAAACAATATTGCTGTTACTGTATGCAACATTTGCTCATTTTACTTTTCATTATTTCATGCGAATCTTTATGTGTTTTTCTAAAATCAACCTGCTCATCATTTCTTATAGCCTAGTAGTATTCTATCACCACTTGTTTAACCATTCCTCAATTGATAGGCATCCCCTCAATTTCCAGGTCTTTGCTACCACAAAGAGAGCTGCTATAAATATTTTAGAATGTAGAGCTTCCTTTTCTTTTTCTGTGATCTGAATGTTTTTATTATATATGCCACCTTCCCTTTTGAGCCAGTTCATACTGACTCTGGAAAGATTGCTTATTAAATTTTCAGTGTGAGCATTTCAGTGTGACCTTGGAAATCAGCAGTGCCACAGATGAGGGCTTGTTTTAATGTTCGGTTCATCATGTAGACTTAAAGTGATGGAGAAAGTGTTAATAATGCAGATTAAACCTAAAAACCTATCATGCCTTTTTTGGAGAGCATTACATTTACCAATGCCCCTCCCCACCCCATTGATACCATGTCGTTAGGCATCTTTTCATAGTTTGGAAAGATTGTCCTAACCAGTGACTCTTCACCTTTGGGATCGAATTATTAGGTTCTGGTCTGGAATTAATAATCACCATGAATGCTCCCTCTGCTCCACCCTCCGCTCCAGCTGTTAGACCTTTGCCTGTTCCCCAACACTTACCCTGACAGCTTCTCTAGGACTCACCCATGACACTTGATTATCTCCCTTTACTGCACAACCCCATTGTGGGGGAGGTAGTTGGATTTGGATTGGGGGGCACACTGGGCATCACAACCATTATCTTCTTTACAGGACCTTTCCCTGGAGGGGGGAGAGGACACTCTAGGATATTAAGCCACAATTTGTAACTATAGCACTTTTTGCTAGACAAATCATGTGGATGGATCAAAATTCTACACACTTCTTAGTTACCTCTCTTTACAGAAAACTCCATGGAGTGGGCCAGACTTTTCAATCAGAATACTTCATTATCTTCCTTAGGCAATTAGGTAGTGTACCTAGTGGGATGAGGGGCTGGATTAAAGGGCCACAATACTTACTCCTATTTGCCAGTGATCTCCGATTTTGAAAACACATCACTTAGTTCCCTCCCTTTATGTATAGGAAATTCTGTGGAGGTGCCTGATCTTTTAGGCCATGACACTCAATTATTTTTTTTACAGAATGCTCTCACAGAGAGGCGGCTAGACTTTGAAGTGGATGCTAAACTCATCCCTCTTTTGGCTACCTTAATTGGTGAGGTCGGTTGTTTCTGGCTAATCTCTTCATTTTCCCCATATCCTGGGAAGAAACCTTATCTTGGTTGGAGTGTGTGAATGTGTGTGTTTCTCCCATAGTTATAAACTTGTGAATCTTCAAAAACTTCCCAGACCAAGGAAAGGATAGAAAGAGCCTTAGTTTGAGCATCCACAGGTCAGGATTCTGCTTCCAGTTCTGCCACTGACAAGTCAGCGGGTAAACTGAGCCGGGGCAGGGGGAGTAGGTGCCTATCAAGAGCCTCATCTGATTAGTGAATTAGGACAAATTGTGGGGGGGCGGTGGAAACTGAATGTTAAGCCTGATGTCTGGGATCTGAGGAGGTTTTTAACCACTGTATTGTGCATCTCTGTCCACACCCCTCTCCTTTTTAGAGAGAATGATTTCCCAGAGAGGTTTGAACACTAATGGAATGTCCCACTACATGGCTGGCCAGGCTGGGGATCTAGGAGGCCTGGCTGGGACCAGGGAGAGGTGTGTTGGCCAGCCTGGGAATGGCGTCCGTATTTGGGCTGTATTTATTGGTTTTCTTTAAACGTTCCCATTACTCAGAGGCCTCTGGGCAGACGTGGGGACAGAAATAAATACCACATGTTCACTCCAGCCAGGAGCTGGGGAATCCAACTCCCCATCAAAGGCAGGGAGGGAGGGGCTCAGCCACAAGGAGGGAGGGAGAGAGGGAGAGGAGCCAGACCGCACAGACACACAGCACAGTGTCCTGTCCTGGAGGTGATCACACACACATACACATATACACACAGAGACATAGATATACACAGACACGTATAAACATAGTCACCCAGAGACAGTCATGCACAGACACAAAACAGACAATCTTACACACAGATATATGTAAACATGGTCACACATAGCTGGTCAGAAGCCACAATTATGGGGAGTGGGCATATTGAAAGTCTGTATGCAAAAATTTCCCTTTTTGTTCCTGGGTCTCCCCCTACTCCTTGCCCTTGTTTTGTGGTAATGCCTGTGACTCCTGGGGGATAGTTTGCTCCCTACCTCTGTCCCTAGGATCATCCCTCTCTCTACATTCTACTAGCTTTTCTTGCCCCACACTAGTACCCTTGAGCTGCTTCCTCCTGCCCCTCCAAATCTGCTCCAAAGACAAGCAGAGTGATCTAAAGGAGGGGAGATGTGGGAGCCTTGTCATGAGGCAGTGCAGACCAGCTTGTGATCAGTCTAAGGAGATCCTGGGGTTGGGATGAAGGAATTGGGGGAGATGGAGGACGAAGTCGTTGAAGCTGCACTCAGTCAAATAAAGCCACAAGTCCAGAGTCAAATCAAAATGACTTTGGGCAGCTAGTCAAGAGTTGCTGATCTCAGGGCCAGCAGGTGTTTGGATAAAGGCATTGCTCACAGGTGGGGGTTTATTCATTTTTCAGCACTTATTATATGCTTAGTATGTCTTAGTCACCATATTAAACATACATATTAAGGATATAAAGACAAAAACCAGAACAGCTCCTACCGTCAAGGAACTTACATTCTATGTATGTACAAAATAATGTGAGGAGAGGGTACTAGCAATCAAGATAGGTCTTATGTAGGAGGCATGCTTGAGTAGAACTTCAAAGGAAAGCTATGGATTCTAAGAGATGGAGAGAATCTTGGGTATTGGAGATGATCTGGATAAAGGCATAGTGATGAAGATGGAATGTCCTAGAGAGGGAGCAAACAGCAAGTTTGACTAGACTAGAGCACAGAGTGAATGAAGGGAGTCAAGGTGAAGTAAGTCAAGAGAGGGTGGTCAGAGAGAGCTTATAATGTACGTTTGCAGACAAACAGAGGAGTCTGGACTTTATCCTAGAGACCAGAAGGAACCATTGAGGCTTCTCAAGCAAGGAAGTTAAGATCTTTGAAATAGCAATCTGTCAGCCACGTGGGGTATGGCTTGGTGATGGGAGAGGATGGATGCCAGGAGACCAATTCCAAGACTACTACCATAGTCCATACCAGGGGTGATGAGCCTGAACTATGGTGGTAGCTGTGTTAATGGAGAAGTGACAACCGAGAGAGATATTGTAGATGTAGAACCAGTTGGACGTTGGTAATAGATTGAGTATGGTGGGGTGAGGAAAGTGAAGAGACAAGGATGACCACTAAGGTGCAAATCTGGGTGACTGGAAAGACATCATCCATAGACAGGAAGGGAGGAGGAGGAGGGAAGGGATTGGGTGGAAAGACTGATGAATTTGAAATTCAATGAGGTCATTTGAAATCTGAATCTCATGCTTTGTCTCTCTCAGGAAGCTTCCCTAGATGGATAAAGAACTCGTCCTGTGCTCCTTACATCTGCACTCTCCACTCTTACACTATCCTTATCCAAGAGATACATGGTTCAGTGGCAAGAGAGTTGAATTTGACATCAGAAGATCTGGGTTCGAATTCCAACTCCAACACTTTGGCTATTAGCTGTGCAACTTTGAACAAGACACTTTCCTGCTTCAAATGCTACTTTCCTTCTCCGTAAAATGGGACAATAACCCTTGTATTACCTCTCCTTCCTCACCTATTTGAAGGAAGTACTCTGTAAATGTTAAAAATGTTAGGGAATCCTGAGCTTTTGGCATTGCCCTGACAGGAGTTGTGTTAATATTTCCAAAGTAACTGGAAAAAGAAATGAACCTGTGCCAGATGGAATCAACACTCCTCCTCTCTCCAAAGGGCTATGGTAGGGACTTGAGATATCCTTTCTCGCCTGTCTGAGATTATTTGTCCTAGTCTGGGTCTGAAACTGAGTCTTTCTTTTCTTCTGCTCCACTTCTCTACTCCTCTTCCTTAGGTCTCTTCCATCCTAAGATTTGTGATTCTGATATAGACTTTCCTGCCTCTGGTCTCTCCCTGCACCGATCCTTTGTACCAAACTGCCAAAAACTCCGCCTAAGGTTCAGGTCTGACCATGTACTGCTTTTCTTCCCTCTTTTCTTCTCCTAGATTATAGATTTAGAGATGGAGGAGACCTTACAGATCCCTTAATCTAACCTTCCTCTTCTATAGAAGAGACATCGCGGTCACATAGGTAAGAAGTGGCAAAGCCAAAATTTGACCCCATGCCCAAATCCAGGGCTCTTGCCCCCATACCACACTTAAGCTGCCTCTTCCTCCTTTTCCTTCTCTTCCTTATCCTTCATTATATTTGCCTCTACAGGTAGTGCTTCCAAATGGACAAAGTGCTTTACCAACAATGGTCCTTTGTCAATATTTTACCAATGGGGATGATGAGGTCCAGAAGATCAAGGGGTCTTAGGTTCATGGGTTCATCTATTGTTTGAGCCAGATCTTTCAAAGAGACTTTAAGAAATCATCTAGTTCTGAGTATGATCCAGAGAAGGAATTTGCTTGGCCAAAGACACAAAACAAGCTGATGGCAGAGAAAGAGTTGAACCCAGGTCTTCTGCCTCCCAGCCCAAGCTGCTTCAACATCAAAACCTTGAAGGGTCATTTTTTGTCTTTTTTGGAGGTTGTATGAACACTTCTACTGCCAAGGTTGGTACTAACTTCAGGAGGCAGGTTGTTGATTTTTTTTAAAAAATTCAATAGGTAGTTTTTTGTTTGGGAGGCAATTTTGGTTATGTGACTTGCCCAGGGTCATACAGATGGTAAATGTCGGATGCTGCATTTGAACTCAGGTCCTCCTGAGGCCAGGGCCAGTGCTCTATCTGCCAATACCAGTAGCCAAAAAAAACAACTAGTGGTGGCCAGCCACTGGCCCGTCAGAGTCAGTGGAGGCTCTCTGAATGAAGCTAAACTAATTCTCAGTCAACCAATGTACAGTACTTGTCTAGGTCTGTTCTTTATTTCTCTCTGGGTATGATGTGCTAGAACCTGGGATCTGGGGATTTTATTTGATTTTTCTGGTTCCTCTTATATATTATCATTTTGAATTAATGTAGCTTGTGTGTGTGTGGTTATTTGTAAGTTATCTTCCCATTAGACTTTGACAGAGTTGGGTCTGTCTCTTTTTTGCCTGCTCCTTGAGAACAGGGACTGTTTTTTGCCTCCCTAACACTTAGGACAGTGCTTGCCACATAGTAGGTGCTTAAAAAATGTTTATTGACCAACTGACCTTTAGGACTCACCAAAACACAAAACTAGATTCAATTTGGGGGAAAATGTCTAAAGGAAGGAACTAAAAATTGGCGAGCTATAAAATATTTTAGTACAGTATTTTTTTCCTCTGTTGATTTCCTCTGTATTTGGCCAAAATATTACCCTATTATTTTTTCCATTATGTAAGGACAAATGGGTGCTGATTAGGGGAACCCCTTGGTCAATTTGCTGAGTTTCACAATCAACTCAATGAGGTTAGAAGGCATAGGACATTGCTGAAAGGACAGTTCCCATGGAAGGAGATCTGTGACTTGGCACCTTCTAAGAGGACATAGGGAACTCCTTTGATTAGTCCCCAAGTAACCGGGGCTGCCTCCAAGATGATTGGCTACAGAGAAATCAGAAGAGACAGACTCTTGCTGGGAGAATCATATATCCCCTGTGGTCTATAAAAATGAGCTGTGAAAAGGGTTGGCCCTTGTTCACTCACTTTCTTTGCCCTAGACTTTTAGAATGGTGTATAGGAAAGGAGTTTAAAGGGATTTCTCTCTCCCTTTCCCGCTCTGTGGCAGAAAATATTGATTTATAGGAGTATATATAGTAGCCAGAGATGGTAGTCACTGGACCTCCAGTACTTGGCTGACTTTCTGTTTCCTTTTTCTGAACAAAGTCAGAGACTAGATCTCCTGCCTGGACTTTTTATGTTTTGGGGTTTGCCTACTGGACAGTCTCAACTCTTGTATTTCCCAGGTTTGAGAATTTGGGCACCAGGGTAAAGACCCCAAGTATTAAACCAGATCCAGATGACCCAGAGTCTTGGGAAGGGGAGTTAGGTCCTGAGTGACATTTGGCAGGGCTGACTCCAAAAGGGTTAGTTTCTCTCTTTGACTTCTGCCCCATCCTTGAGTTGCTTTGGGAAAATCTCTGAAATAAAGCTTAGATATGTCTTCTGTTTAGTTGTCCCCAGAATTGTTTAATAGCTCAGTAACAGGGGTGGGGAGTCCACATCTGACATTTTATGGCCTAAGTTTCCTCTCAGTTCTGGACATGAAACCTAGTGGCCTTCTAGGTCCTTGGGTGCAACTTTTTGACTAAGTCCAAGTTTAACAGAACAAATCCTTTATTAAGGGTTCTGTGAAGTTTGGATTCAGTCCAAGGGCTGTGCTTTGACTGGACTCTCCTTGAACTTTCAGGGGTTCTTAACCTGGGGTCCATGAATTTAAAATATTGTGATAATTGTGTTTTAATATAATTAATTTCCTCTGTAATCCTCTGTATTATATTTTAGGTATTTAAAAACCATTATTCTAAGAATACTGAGGTGATGCAAAAAAGGTTAAGAACCCCTAAACTGCAGGTAAACACACTATGAGATCCAAGAGGACAATCCCTTCCCTTTGGGCCTTTGTCCCTCAAGATGAGGCTCCAAGAAGCAGGATGCGGAGACAGTCTCTCTCTAGGAGCCCAGTTTCTGAGCTTGAGCTTGGAAACTCTTGAATTTGCCCATGAGGTGACCCCAAAGGCATGGAAAGACCACCTTCAGGATCTCCCTTCTCAGGCCATGAGCAAGCATATTATCTACAACTACCCTGCCTCTGCTGAATCTCGGGGTGTGGAAAGTCCTTCTCAGGAA
>CM053769.1:10378960-10402757 GCA_028658325.1 Potorous gilbertii | reverse complement strand
GACTCTATCCCAAAGAGATCATAGAAATGGGAAAGGGTACCACATGTACAAAAATATTTATAGCAGCTCTCTTTGTGGTGACCAAAAACTGGAAATCGAGGGGATGCCCATCAATTGGGGAATGGCTGAACAAGTTGTGGTATATGAATGTAATGGAATACTACTGTGCTATGAGAAACGATGAGCAGGAAGACTTCAGAGAAGCCTGGAAAGACTTATATGAACTGATGCTGAGTGAAAAGAGCAGAACCAAGAGAACTTTGTACACAGCAACCACCATAGTGTGCAATGAATTTTTTTGGTAGAATTAGTACTTCATTGCAATACCTGGACTTAAAAAATTTCCAATGAACTCTTGGGGCAAAACACCTTTCATATCCAGAGAAAGAACTATGGAATTGGATCGCAGATAAAAATAGACCATTATCTTTTGTATTATGTTTTGTTTTATTTTAGGGTTTTTCCAATTCATTTTAATTCTATGCAGCATGCATTTAATAGGAATGTATGTGTAGGATCTATATAAGACTGTACACTGTCTCAGGGAGGGAGTGGGGATGGAGGGGGGAATGAGGGGGAGTGAGTGGAAAAAATTCTAAGATATATGGAAGTGATTGTTGAATACTGAAATCAAGTAAAATAATTTAATTAAAATAAAAAAATAGTTTGTATAGCATAGAAATAATTTGTTTTTTAATAATTTGTTTTTATTATTTTTATTATTTATTATGTTTTTTAATTATTGATAGGATTTATAGGCCTTTGAGGTTTTTTTTCCCCCATAGTAGTTCATTTATGGCTTTCCCAGTTTCCCTATATGAGATTCAGTTTTCTACCTTACTTATTTCCTGTTTTGATAACTTTAGTATTTTATTTTTTTGTAGCTACTTATCTCTCTTGCTTAAGTTTTTAGCTTATTGCCATTCAAATTGGTCTATTAGATTCTGACAATTTTCTTTATTTCCTCTTCATTTGCTTTGAATTCTCTTTTCACTTAAAATTTGGTTAATTTTCCTTTCTTTTCTCATTTTTTTGCCAATTAAGTGAAAAGATTTCTAGATTTTGTTAGACTTTTAAATATCAGCTTTGTTTTAAATATTTTTTACTGATATTATTTATTTTTACAATACCTAAATTTCCTTTTGTATTCTTCCTTCTCCCAGAGAGCCATCTCTCATAACAAATACTATTTTCAAAAAGAAAAAGAAGGAAGAGGAAAATAATCAGCATAACCAATCAATATATATATTTTTTTAGAAATCAGAGAATATATACAGTCATCCATACCCATGAACATCTTCCCTCAGCAAAGGGAACATTCTTTTTCTTTATAATTTTACATCCTTCATTTTAAAAAGTTCTTTTCAGTTATTGATGTTTTCCTTTTCCTTATAATCATTGTATATATCATCTTCCTGACTGATTACTTTACTTTGCATTAGTTCAGGTAAGCTTTTTCTTTTTTCTCCTAAGGTTTATGTTGACCTATTTTGCCCAGTCTGAAAGGAGATGGGGCTCCACAAGGGTCTGACCCTACTATTGATCGACAAATGGGAGTTTTGACCCATTCTTATTTCCAACCTGGACTGGTTTACCCTTCTTTGGGCAATCTGGTGCTCCCCTTGTAGGGGTTCACATATTGGTGCCCTACTTAGTTCAGACACCAGATGGACTTAGTCCACTACAGTCCAGAACTCCTTAACTCAGGAGATCCATCAGCCTCAGGGTCCTCAGTAGCTGAGATTACAGGCATATGCCACCTTACCTTTCTCATAATAATCTTTCCATGCTCCTTTGTAGTCATCATATTTATTTTTTCTTATAGCAGGGTAATATTCCATTACATTTATGTAACATAATTAGTTTAACTATCACTCAAAGCATCTATTTTGTTTCTAGTTCTTTATTACCATAAAAATGTTATTGTAAATATTTTGTGTATATAAGGGACTTTCTTTTTTAATTAATGACTTCCTTTGGTTGTAAGTCTAGTAGTGCAATCTTTGGGTCAAAAGGTATGGGGATTTTAGTTACTTTAGTCAGAGTTGTTTTGATGTACATATCCCTTATATTATGAGTGAACATTCTTTCACAAAGTTAATAGTTTGCAATTTTTTTGAGAACTATTTGTTCATATTCTTTTATCGATTTTTAAAAATTAGTTCAATTGTTGAAAAAAATTGAGGTGATATAGGCACTGTTTTTCACTTTTCTATTTGTATCCTTAGCACTTAGCAGGGTGTCTGTCATCCAAAAGATACATAATAAATACTTCTTGATTGATTGATTATAGGTTTGCAAATTTAAATTTTTGATCTCTTACTCGTACCCGTATTACTTCACTTTTGTATTGCCTGTTTCATTCTTTTCTTTAGAGAATCCATTGCTTCCATGAAATTTTCCATTGTCTTTTCTGTGTTGTTCTCAAGTTTGCCTTCTTGAACTGTTCTTTCCATGGTTTTATTTCTAGTCTTATAGATGTCGGATCTCCTTCTGTATCTCTTACTGTGATCTTAAACCATTTTGGAGATTTCTTTATGTCCATTTTCTCTTCCATAAATTTGGTTGTTGTTGAGGTACTGTTCTTTCCTTCTGAACATTTCCCATTATTTCCAAATTTCCCCTCAATGTTTATTGTATTAAGACCTCTTTTTTAAAGCTCTTTATTCAGTCATTTTGTTAGTTTTCCTGTAAAAACTCTTTTTCCTTCCCCTATTTTTTAAATTTGGCTCCTTTGTCATTGAGGTGGTTCAAAGGAATGGGACTTATTCATGACCACTCTTTCAGCCACCCTGCCAGAACCCCTAAAATCAGCATGTTTCCCATTACACTTGTGTCAGACAGATGGAGAAGGGATGATAGACTTGGAGCAAGATCTTTGGCTGCCAGATATGCTTTTAGAGTCGGTTGGGTACTTTTATGTAGCTGTCAAATGAAGGTCAGGCTCAAGGGAGAACTCCAGTGGATGAGATCGTCTCTGTGTTTGCAAATCCATGGAAATTGTTTCTATCTCTTCCTCCAGGAACCTTCCTTTAGTTGCTCCTTGTGCTCTGGGTAACACCCTTTTGGATCTAACATAACCGCTTATTTTATAACTCTGTCCTATACCTACCTGTCTTATGTTACGTTATAGTCAGTATTTTATATTATATGTACATCTCCACAAAAGTCCTAATAATAACAGCATGAATGATAATAGCTAGTGTTCGTGTAACACTTTAAAGTTTACAAATACCATCTTACTTGATCCTCACAACAACCCTGAGAAGGAGGCACTATTATCGCCCCCATTTTACAGATGAAGAAACTGAAACCTAGCTAATGAAGTCGCTTTGTGGCCGGTCTTACTTTTCTATTTGTATGCTTAGCACAGTGCTTTGTGCATAGTAAGTCCTTAATAAATACTGAATTCATCCATAAAGATATTTGTAGCCTATGTGCAGAGGATGAAGTGGAGAAATTCTATAAAGAACTTGTGTGTGTGTGTGTGTGTGTGTGTGTGTGTGTATACAACTTATATTTTAGTACTCGATGACTTGGATGTAAGGTGGTTGTAGGGACAGATGGCAAAAGAATGTCAGAAAATATGGTTTGGTATCAAGAAATCAAAGAATCCAAAGACTTGTAGGCTACACAGAAACCTCATGCCTCTGTATCATGAGTACTTCCTTCACTAAGAGAGTTAGAAGGTGCTGGGAATGGTGAAAACCAAAAAATATAATAAAAATTGAAATTGACTGTATTTTATCAGAAAGGAAATGATAACTGTCTCTGTACAGTCAGACCAATGACTCGGTAGAATAAAGGTCAATGCCAAATGAGAAGAAAAAATGAAGAAAATATGGCATACAATTTAAAAGAGAAAAAACTCTCTGACCATACCTGCTTAAACAATGTATTGATGCACCCCCCTCACCCCGCAATGTCAATAGACAAAGGAACAGACATTGATGGGAACTTTTACCATTTCCTGTAAAAGTTTTACTGATGTAAAGAATTGCCACAACAAGGAGACCAAAAGAGTCTAGAAGTCACCTCGGTCAGCAAACACTCAATCTTCCTGCCAAGCAGAGAGAAATGGTAGCCAAGGGTAACACCAGTTTCGAATATAAACTCACTTATAAAATGTCATGGAGAGGGATGGTGGAAAAATATGAGCAATATTGTCTCATAAAATAGTGAAAAGTGGAGAGAAAAAGCAAGTTTACAGAAAACTTGTCAAGCAACCCAATTAAGTCAGATCATTCCAAGACCATTTAAGGAGGAAAATGGGAAGATGATAATAGATAAAAAAATGGAAAAGATTTACACACTTGTTATGAGTTAATAACGATGACTGATCTCTACACAGGGCTCTGAGGTTTACACAGGACTTTATATATAGGTTATCTTCATTTTTTTATTCATTGATTCATTCAACATACATTTATCAACGTACCAGGCATTGGTATTGGAGGGAGGCAAAGGCAAGCAAAGCAGCTCTTGCCCTCAGAAAACTAACGTTCTATTGGTAGTGGAGGTAAGGAATGACAGGTACATAGAGAAGTAAATAACCACAGGAACATTGTAAGTGGGGTTATCCTTATTTTACAGATGAAAAAAAATCAATGTTTTAAGAGTTTAAGTTATTCATAGGTAGTAAGTTACACATAGATAGTAAGGATGTGGAGTAGAATTTGACCCCAAGTCTTGCTAACTTTAAGGCTAGCATTTTGTTTACCATACCACACTATCCATCAGTGAGATGTGACTGTCAAGAAAGCTAATTCAATCTTTGATTGCATGAAGAAAGGCACGGTGTCCAGGACAAGGGAGATGAGGGCCCTGTTGTCTATTCTTTGCCCTGATCAAACCACATCTAGAACATTGTGTTCAGTTTTAGGTGCCACACATTAGGCAGAATAATATTAAATTGAATAAAATTAGATTGCCACCCAGAGGATGGCAATGAGGGGAGTGAGGGGCTTCAAGATCATGCCATGACCAGGAGAAGAATTGGAGGTGTTTAGCTTGGAGAAGAGAAGACTTGGGGGCCTGGGAAGCAATTACCTTCAGATATTTGAGCCAGTGTTATTGTGTGGGAGAAAGATTGGCATTGTGTTGGTTGGCCCCAGAGGCAAAGAATTTGGAGCCTCAGGGAGAAGTGGATTCAAATGGAAGCTCAATGTAAGGAACAACGTTTTGATAAATAGAGCTATCCAGAAGTGGAATGGGCTGCCTCTGGATGTAATGGGCACCTCCTCCCTGGCAGTCTTCAGGTAAAAGAAGGGGTCATAATTACATATCAGGTAGATTGTTGAGGGGTTTTGTGTTTGGTTATAGGTTGGACTAGAAGGACTCTGAGGTTTCTTCTAACTCTGAGACTGTGACTTGCACAAACTAATTTTTTCAAGGACAATGGAGCCACCACATTTGGATTCTTAACATCACAGTCCCTAACGTGACAAAACAGAAGTGTCACTATAGACAAAATAGTCAAGTCCATATTGCATATACATGAGAAGTTGGTATCCAAGTAGGCACAGTTTGGGGGATGGGGAGGATCTGATTGAAAGAGCAGAAGATACTGGATGATTGGGGAAAAATCAAGGATATTTTCAATATCTCTAGAAGATGATTGAGAGGGTATCATGACCTCCTGACCCAGATACTCTCTGTATTTGTAGAGATAAGATACTCTCTTGTCTCTGCAAATGCTTTATGAGCATGACATACCCCTAGAAGATAGCACAAGACAGGGAGCCTTTTGTAACTAACATTTTAAAGTGATTACATCTGGATAAAATTTATAAATGAGTTGTGGTCTGTACCCCTGGAGGAAGAACCCATGTTGATCATATTATGGATCCATTGAAGAATAGTTATCTGTGCTTTCTTTCTGTCCTCTCCTCACTCCGTTAGACAATGAGTTCACTGAGGACAAAGTATTGTCTTATCTAAACATTTAATCTCAGATAGTTCCCCATACTCATAGGTTCCTAAAATTATTTGGCTTCTTAAAAAAAATTACTTAGCACTCCCTGGAAATCTGCTTTCTTTAGCCATTTGATGTTTTTTGAAATTTACATCTTAAATTTAATAATTTATTGTAAATTTGTGGGCTTTTTTCCTGCATTGAAATTTTGATGATGCAATATTGTGTCATGTAACCATATAGTATCATATTGTAAACAAGCCATTACATATACATATTTCTGCTGAAGCACACTGGATTTCCTGACAATGTGCAACACACTCGCCTGCCAACACTTGCTTGTTAAGACCTGTCAGTGGACTTGACCACTGATGGGTTATAACTTGCATTTTGTGTATTTTTTTTTTGGAAAACAATTTAATCACTACGACTTTAACTCTGTTATACAATGGATGAAACATGTACAAACAGTTTCTTCTTTTCTTTCCTCATGTTTCCACTGCCCCCTTACTTTTATTCAACATCTTTCAGTTGCATCTAGGAATATTACCACCCTCCCCACAATTGTTCTAGCACTCCCCAGGGGGCAGTGTTACCCACTTGGGGAACCAATGCTCATACTCTTGACATATGATAGGATCATAGGATTGTAGGATTTATAGTTGGAAATGACCTTAGAGATCATCTAATCTGTTCCTTTTATAGAAGAGGAAACAGGGACTCAGAGAATCTCTTACCCAGAGTCACACAAGGTAGTAAATAGTTGGAGAGCCAGGATGCACACTCGATTATTCTGTCTCCCAATCTAGGGCTTCCTATTACACCATGATACTTGTTGGTTGAATTGAATTGGCTATATCCAAGTAAGCCTCATCTGGTTGCTAAGCTCTTCAGGTGAGACCTGTACCTATACTGTTCCTTTTATCCATTTTTTTATTTTTGGGTAAAGCAATCAGGGTTAAGTGACTTGCCCAGGATCACATAGCTGGTAAGTGCCAAGTGTCTGAGGTCAGATTTGAACTCAGGTCCTCCTGATTTTAGGGCTAGCACTCTATTTACTGTGCCACCTAGCTGGCCCTATACTGTTCCTTCTAAACCTGTCCCTAGGTGGGGATGGTGATGCCATAGAAAGCTGCTTCAGGTGCAGGGTGAAGTCCAAAAGGGAGAGAGGAAAAAATGAATAAATGCTGACTTAGTTATCATTATGTGTAGCAGTGGCAAGAGGGTCTCAGGTATGGCAGATATCTGAGACCAAGGAGCAGAGCAGGCTCTGGGGGGCAGGCAGCTCATGGAACTCTGTGCCTTGGGCCAAGGATAAGGGACATTTAGAAAAGTTGCTATTTTACTTAAGGGAAATCAAATGAGCAGCGCTGTTTTCTCTGATGCAAAAGAAAACTGACCTCAGGGTCTGAAGACCTGGGTTCTAATCTCAGATTCATTTCTTGTTTGATTTGTCTAGGCTGTCTTCTAGGGGGCAGAGACTGACTATTTCTATCTTTTCTTAGCATCCCCAATCGTTTAGTACAATGTCTGGCCCACTGATAAAAGCTTATTGAATTCTAGGATTGTGATCTTGAGCAGGTCAATTGATCTCTCTGGGTCTTGATTTCTTTATTGACCAAATGAGGAGGTTGAATTGAATGACATCTAATGCCCTTTTCAGTTTTGAATCACACAATATTATAAGACTTAGGAAGGAAAGACCCCAGAGTTTGTTACAGAGGTATTATCAAACCCATTATATAGAAGAGAAAACTAAGCTTAAGGGAGCTTAGCCAGATTGTCACAGGATAGTAAGTGTTAAAGCTAGGCTTTAAACCCAGGTCTCCACTTCCCAATTCGGTGCCCTTTCCCAGCCAAATAATTTATTTCTATGAATAAAAACATAATAAAACACTTAAGGATGTCACAAAACCACTCTTCCCTCCCATTTTTTGATGGCAATTAGGGTTAAATGATTTACTCAGGGTCACATAGCTAGTAAGTGTCTGAGGCTAGATTTGAACTCAGGTCCTCTTGATTCCAGGGCCAATGCTCAACACCTAGCTGTTCCCTTTACCCTCATTTTTCCACAAAGCCTGAGGGTCTTTGGAGGCTTTAGTTCTCAGAGATGATGAGGAGGATTAGCCCTAATATTGGGACAAATCATTGAAAAGGAGTTTAAGCCTGTAGTGGTGTCCTTGTTTTCAGTTTCTTCCATTTTTAATTAACCTTGATATTCCCAAAATATGTCTTGTCATATCACCTCCAAATTTAACAACAACAACACTTTGGTGACTCCCTATTGCCTCTAGGAAAAAAATACAAAATCCTCAGTCTGGCGTTTAAACTCATCACTATCATCTGGTTCCCATCTGCCTTTTCAGTTTTTTTTTCTTGTACTCTCTCTTCCTGCTAAATTAAATTCCATCTCCAGCTGGCATACCTTTGCACAGGCCATCCTCCTTTTCTAGAAAGCACACAGAGCCTCAGAGAAGTTATGGGATTTGCTCAAGATAACACCGGCAGTAACTGCCAGGGTCAGAATTTGAACCTATGTCCTTGGGCTCTAAACCACTTATTCTTTTACTTTTGCTGTCTCTTGCTTCCTACTTATCTTTGTGCATGATTGTAATGTTAATAGAATAGGAAGATCTTCCTCTCCCATTAATAGGCCTCACATGGAGCCCTGGTGCAGAACCAATTAGACTCTGGACCACAAGGATTCCTACACTTCTCTGATTAAATGCTGATTTCTGAGCTTCTTGATACTAAGCCAGTCAAGTGCTGAGCCTTTGATTGGAGACAGTATATATTGTATTGCTTGGAGGGAAAGGTGTGGGTGAAGAAAGAAGCAGGTAGAGAGAAATAGGGGGGGGAAGAACTTGTCTAGGGGAACTTGCTTGAAATGTTGACACTCCCTGGATTGGTGATGAGTACCTTACTAAATTTTACTTTCTATCCTAATAGCAATGTCCCCCCAAAATATTTTGGTTTTGTCTTGGAGGAGGCCTTGGAGATATGCATGTATATTCATAGCAGCTGCTTTAAGTATCACATTGGTGTTACAATGATATATTCCCTAGTAGGATGAAAATCTCTTGGAGGGTAGGAACTGTTTCATTTTTGTCTCTTTACCTCTGTAATAGGTGCTAAATAAGTGCTTATTGGGTTGGATTGAAAAGTGGGCTGGATTTAAAGCCTGGATAGATCCTAAGCTCACCAGCCTGGAGGCAACACCAAGTGTAGATACCTAGTAAAGGTTGATGTAGTATCTGCTCCACACTCTGAGAATAAGATGAATTCCAGAAGCCTGCACTATGGCCTTACTACTATTTGTTGGGGGCTGAAGACTCCAAAAATGACCTTTGCTGCTCTCTTATTGACTTCTGTCCTTGCCCCACCAGGAGCCCAAATAGCTGTGGGATAGATGAAGGGCTGAAGGATGTTGGCCTGGTCCCATGTTCAGTGGTCAGTTGCTTTTAAATTTTTTTTTAAAATTAATTTTGTTAAATATTTTAAAAATGTTTTTAACACTCACTTTTTAGCATTTTAAGTTTTAAATTTTCTCCCTCCCTCTACCCCTTCCCCCTCCTTCAGAAGGTAAGCAACTTGATATAGATTATACATGTGTAGACACACAAAACATATTTCCATGTTAACCTTACGGCAAAAGAAAATGCAGACAAAAATAGAAAGTAGAGAAAGTAAAAATGTTTCCATTCAGAGTTTATCAGTTCTCTCTGTGGAAGTGGACAGCATTTTCCATCATGGGTCTTTTGGAATGAGTCTCAGATCATCCTCTTAATTAGAGTAGCCAAGTCTTTCACAGATGATCATCTTTACAATATTGCTGTTCCTGTGTACAGTGCTTTCCTGGTTCTGCTCATTTCACTGTATCAGTTCATAGAAGTCTTCCCACATTTCTCTGAAACCCTCTAGTTTGTCACTTCTTATGGTACAAGAGTATTCCATCACCATCTTATACCACAACTTGTTCAGCCTTGATCAGTCGCTTTGTAGTCACATTTACCTTTACCTGTTGAGGGAGACAGGAAAAAAGAAATGGAAAGACAGAGATATTAGAGGCAGATATAGAGGTGGGGAAAGAGAATAGATGCAAAGAGTAAGAATCAGAGACATGCAAAGACTTTTGGGGCTAATGAGCAAGAGCTCAGAATTGGTTTGAGCTGCATCAGGTACCAGCCTGCCTGCAGGAAGAGAGATGGAGGAGATAATCCATATTTCCTCTTCATTTAGGGAAGTGCTTCCAGGGAATGGACACTCAGGGGCTTCCCCTCAGACTGGGGGCTTCCTGAGGATAGGTGCTGTGTTCATTCTTTCCTCAAGAGTCTTGTCCCCCAAGGGCCACTAAGCCAATCTTGTCACCTGCCTTCGTGGATATTCTCCCTAAAATTTCTAGGAATCGTCATTTTATGTCTTTGAACCTCAGTTTCCTCATCTGTAAAAGGTGTGGGAGTTGACCTAGATGACCTCCAAGGCCTCCTCTAACTCTACATCTATGATCTCTTTTCTAGGGGGTTCACACTGGGTCAGAACTTTGTGTCATTAGTCACCTCCTCCTACTCCTCCTTTCCTGGCTCAATCCCCAGTCCTCCCAGAGGCAGCCTCAGAGCAGAGGCTGAGAGGGGGCCTATATAATAATCTTCATATTAAATCTTTCAGCAGATTCATTCACTTATTCTCTCCTGTTGAAAGAAAGAAAGGAAGGAAGGAAGAAAGAAAGAAAACCCTAGTGGGTAATTAAAAGCAGTTCCCACTTTCCTTCAGTTTTCAGCTGAAGGTTGGATGGAGTGGGTAGGGAATCCTCTGCATCCTACTTGCTGAGAAGGGATTCTCTTCCCACTGCAGGGTGATGGAGAAGGGTGATTTGAAAGCAAAGTATATTCTGGCTTGGAGACCTCACTATTTCCTTTCAGGAGAGATTTACTCTTCCCTCTCTTTTGACAACTGACTGAAAACTATGCAGAGTTGAGACCTAAAATAGCACTTTAGCTTCAGTTACCCTGGTCATTGCAGGAGTAGTTCGAACCTCCATCATTGAGGGGAATTGAGGTCTTTCTTTTAGCCTAGAGGAAATACTGAGGGCAGCTATGATACAGTGGGAAGAGCGCAGGACTTGAATACAAGGCTCCTGAGTTCACATCCCATTTCGCTGACCCATAATAGCAGTGTGACATTGATTCTCCATGCCTCAGTTTCCTCATCTGTAAATGCAAATGAAACACTTGTTCTATCTACCTCACAAATTTGTTGAAGGATCAGATGGATAAGCTCTGTGAGGTCTGAAATCGTGTCTTATCAGAACTGGATTATCTCTCCCAAACCCAGCACAAGGCTCTACACCCAGTCTTATAATAAATATATATTGTTTGTCTGAATACGTATGGTGTTCAATAAATGTATGTTGAGTTGAGTCCTCTGACTCCAAATTCAAAGTGTTTCTTTCCACTGTCCAGTGCTGCTTTACCCTCTCTCCCCCTCCTCTCTCCCTTCCTTCTAAATTGGACAATTGAGACCTAGGGATGCCAAAGGAATTGGCAAGACTCACACAGTGAGTCAGCACCGGAGAAGGTATGAGAGACCCAAGGAGTCCAAATCTTCATGCCAGCATTCAAGGCCCTCCACAATCTGGCTCTAGTCTTCCTTTCTAGGCTCATCTCCCAACACTTCCCAATATCTACCCCATGCTCCAGCCAAACCAGCTGACTCACCCTGCTCTTCCTGGCCTTGGTACATACTTTTGCTCATATGGTTCTCTCAATTTGAAATGTTCTCCTGTTCTCTTCTGCCTCTCTGCTCCACACTTTAAGGCTTGGGTCAAATGCCACCTCCCCCAAGAAGCCCTCTCTGATTCCACCCCCCTCCCCAGAGAGATCTCTTGCCTCTGAGTTCTCATTCTCTTGATACTGATAACATCCTGCCTTCCTGTAGCTAATTACTTGTCTACATTGTCTTGTTTTGTCGAGTAAGTCAAGACATCACCCCATGATTTTATCTGTCCTCTTTGAAAAGGAAGGATGGACAACTTGTCTACAAGCTCCTAGTCTGCAAACTCTGTGTGGAGAGGAACTATGTCCTGTAACCATTATTCCTACTCCTGACATCTGCCTTACGACCTTCACAGTTTATAGAGCTCTCATCTCGGAATAGCATAGAGGGTAGGTCCTACAGATGTAATATCATCCCCGTTCTTCTATGATCACATTGAGAGACAGAGAGATGATGAGCTTGTTCATGGCTACATTAGTAATTAACAATAGGACTCAAGCCCAAACCCTACTTATCCTTCTTTCTATTTCAGATCCATTCTTGTCCAGGGAGTTTTCCTGGATGATTCCAATCAATCAATGAATCAAAATTTATTAAGTACCTACTATTTGCCAGGCTGGGGGATACACATAAAAATAAAAACAAAGGCAATCTCCTTTCCTCAAGGAATTTTCAATCTAATAGGGAAGGCCACACCCAAAGAGAAACTGAGGGAAGTGGGAGAAGGGTGGGGCGTTCCAAGGAGGTCCCAAACCACTCCAGCTAATAGTTGACTCCCTATGCTTACCTTCCCCAGCCCACCAGTCTGTTGTTCAGTCATTTCAGTTGTGTGCAGTTATTCTTTGTGACCCCATTTGGGGCTTTTCTTGGCAAAGATATTGAGGTGGCTTGCCATTTCTGTCTCCAGCTCTCTTTATAGATGAGGAAATTGAGAGAGTTAAGTGACACGTCCAGGGTCACTCAGTTAATTAGTGTATGAGGTGAGATTTGAACTCGGTCTTCTTGATTCCAGGTCTGGCACTCTATCTACTGTACCACCTAGCTGCACCTTCCCTACCCAGCCCACACTATAGCCCTTAATTCTATCTTGTCATGTAGTGTTCTTTGATAAAAATTTTATTTATATATATCGTCTCCATTACCCATCAAGCTTGGTAAGTTTGATGAAGGTGGGTGTCCTTCATGTACATATTTGTAGCCCCCACAGTCAGAGAGTCATTGTGGTGTAGTGGAAACAGCCTTGCCTCAGAGTCAAACCTGGACTCATTATTTAACCTTGGACAAGTCTCATCATCTTTCTAGACCTCAGTTTCCTTCTCTGTAAAATGGGGATGATCATTTGACCCCTTACCTTAGGGTCACTGTGAAGCAGGTACTATCTCTGAAATTCTAATGACCTATAGAGAGGAGAGCTGTTTTTAGAAGGTACTCAGTAAATCTTGAAGTGGTTAAATGAAGACCACCATAAATCCTGATTCCTCCAAAGGCAACTGGTGAAAGATCAAGTTCATTGGATCCATCAATCTCATTGTGTTGATGCCATTGTCTCTTCCAAAACTCAGTCTTTCTTTAGGAGCCCTGCCAAAGGAGTACAGTGTAAGAAAGCTCCTTAGACCAAAACATTTAGTAAGATCCCATGCTACCAGCAAACTCTGTTAAGGGGGAAAAGACCAAGAAATTCAGGGACCTGTTCTGCCCTCTGCTGTTCAACAGCTTTATCAATGACTTGGAGGAAAGAATAGAAAATTTTACTGGTCCAATATGTAAATGATAGGAAGCTGAGAAGGATAGCTAAAACTTTGGACAACAAAATCAGAATTCCAAAAGACTGAGGCAGGCTGAAATGATGGGCCAAATCTAACGTGAAGTTTAATAGGGGTAATTGTGAAGCCCCGTGCTTGGATTGTAAAAAAAAAATAGCTATGCAAATTTCAAAATGGGGGACACATAGCCAGGCAACAATTTGATTGAAAAAGATAGTGGCTTTATTGAACTCAAAGCTCATGGTGAATTGTTGTGACGTTGCAACCCCTAAAGCTAGTGAGATCTTATGCTACATTAAAAGAAAGAGGCAGGTAATACTACTACTATCTACTTCTAGTTAGACCTGTGTCTAGAATATTCAATTGTAGGCACAATATTTTAGCAAGGAAGTAGATAAAGTACAATGGAGTCATCAAGATGGAGAGGGGGCTGGAGACCAGCCTGTGGGATTTGTGGAAGGAAATGGGAATATTTAATCTGAAGAACAGAAGGTTTGATGAAGGCAGAGTAGAAGCAGTAGAATAACCACTGGTTCTGGAGCCAGGGACCTGGGTTCAAGTCTTGTCTCAGATGCTTATTACTTTTGTGACCTTAGGCAAGTCACTTAGCTAGCCTTGGCCTCAGTTTTCTCATCTGTAAAATGAGGGAAATTGGACTAGGTGCCTCCTGAGGTCCCTCCCAGCTCTAGAATTATTTGACTTGGGTGGAGCAGTGGGTAGAACATGACAGTAGTCTTCAAGTATTTGGAAGAGGGACTAGAACTTATTTTGCTTGGCCCCAGAGTGCAGAACTAAGAACAGTGGGTGGAAATTGTGGGAAGGCATATTTGGGCTCAATGTGGTGGTACAAAGAAATCTTTCCTAACATTCAGAGCCATCCTAAAGGAACTGGGCTCCCTGGGTGTTAAGGGGGATGCTTGTCCCTGGAGGTTGGCTAACTATACATCGGGCTGCCTTAGAAAGTTCTCTTGCTCATGTACAAGAATTAGATGGACTCTCGGGTCACTTCTAGCACCTGAGAGCCTGAGATTGCTTCTGTGATTTCGAGAAAAGGCAAAGCAGAGGAACCTTAATGACCAGATCGCTCCTCTGCCTGTCTGTTTACATGTTCCCTGCGGCTTGGCTAGGGGAGCAAGTCTTGCGCCCTGTGCCTCTGGCCTCCCTCTCCCGCCCCGGAATGGTCTCGCTCCATTGACTGCCTGGCTCCGGCCCCTGCTCAAGGCAAACAGCTCTTGACCTCTCTCCAGCTTCTGCCTTCTCCAGCCAGGGCTCTCGTAAAGTCATTCCAAGTTTTCATATCCTCTTCCCCATCCACCTGGGTGAAAATGGTCCAGGCAGGGGATAGATGGAGCTTGAAGTGGGGGTGGTGAGGGTGTAGTTTGATCTTTTAGCAAGACGTCAGCTATCTGGAGAGATCTCAGGATTCAGACATGGGGAGAATGACAGCCTGTGCCCTCAAGGAGGCCTTAGCGTGTCTGAGAGGAGAGCACAGACCCTGCCCCTGGGGAGCCCATGGTTTGAGGGGAGACACAAGCCTATCCTTCATCAGCTCCCCTTCTGACTAGAGAGACATAGATCCCATTTCTTTTAGAGGAACAGTGTCCTGCTGGGGCTGCCAGTGACTGATTGGTGTCAGAACGACATAATATATTCCTACTCTTTGAGGGGGTATTTTTTAAATCTCTGGATTTTTAAAAAATTTGATTTTTGTGACCTTAGGTCCTGGCTCTTGCCTGGTCTGGTGAGGGGAGAAGGGAAAGTTGGAGGGATTGGCGCCAGGTGAGCTGTCAGGGTTGCTTCCCAAAGCTGAGTGTTTCCAGATGATGTGTGTACCTTCTTGGACTCTGTTCCCTGGAGGGTTGGACAACGTGCTGGGGAAGGACTGTGCTGAGGCAGGGTGGCTCATGGTCCCTCATGGCTCAGCTAGTAGAAGCCAAGGTTAATTCCATAGAGGAGAGGGACTAGATCTGTGATTTCACTGATGCAGGGAACTCCCAGATGAGGATACTCCTCCTAGTGCAGGTTAGCACATTTTTTGAAACTTATTCTTAGAGAATTGCCTAGAACAGTGAGAGGTTTAGCAAATTGGCTGGTGTTACACAGCAAATATGTGCCAGAGTCACGATTTGAACCATCTTCTTGGCTGAGACCAGCTCTCTGTCCATTATGCCATACTGCCTTTCTCTTTACGAAAGAATTCAATGAAACTCAACAAATATTAAGTTCCTAGCACGTGTCAGGCCTCATGCTTAGGGTAGGGGTAAAAATGCTGATACCTGTCCTACTCTTAGGGAGATTATGATGTAATGGGGAGTGTTCTGGGTTGATTCAAAGATGAAGACATCATTTCCACCTGAGGAGAAGATGTCAGGGAAATCCTTATGGAAGTGGTAGCACTTGAAGTGGGCTTAAAAGAAGGGAAGTTTGGGGAAAAGACTTTTTCCAGGTACATGTGACAGTGTCAGCCATGATGCAAGGATGAATAGAGAGGGAACAGGGTATGTACAGAAAAGAGACCCAGTTTCAGTTTAGTATAGAGCGCATGACATAGGACTAGCATAAGACTGGAAAGGGTAGAGTGGTGCCATATTGTGAAAGCCCTTGAAAGCCAAGTTATACCATCACCAACCCGCCTCCTGTCCTAGTTTTGATAATAAAGACAAGATGTTTAGGAGTCATAATCATTTGATGGTGGTCATGGTGGGAGGTGAGGGGAGGAAAAGGAGGGAGCTATAGGTAACAAACAAGATGATATATTCTAAGGGAAGGAGGCACATTTGACTTCGTGACCAGTGAGGTTTGGTGTGATGGAAACCATGAGTGAATACAGCTCCAGAAGGGTGTAGAATGGAATAGATTAAAGGGTGGAGAAAAAAGTTTCCCACTGCATACTCGTGAATAAATTTAGGAACAGGAGTAGGGAAGCATGATGGAGAGCATTTGGATAATGGTTAACAGAGGGACAAAGAAAAATAATATTGTTATGGGATTATGCTACAGACTGCCTGGCAAGAAGGAGGAGTTAGATTAGGAATCTGGAAAAAGATGACAAGCCTGGAATCATCTCTGTCCCACTGAGGTCACCTGTGGAGGTCCTCACACCTTACAGTGTGGCTGTATGGGGTGGTCAGGAAGACTCATACCTCTGGTGTGAAAGCTTGCTGAGGTTTTATCAGGGTTGCTCCTCCACCTTCCATGTCCACCTGTGGCTCCAAGAGACTGTAGCATGTACAGTGGCCATAGCCTGACAAAACCATCTTGACAGAGGAGCTAAACTACATTGAGGATAACCTACAGGCTTTAAACTTGTTGGTAAGGTAAGGGAATGTCCACCCCAAGCATGTGAAGAATTTCTGGGTGAAATGGATAACAGTTTGTTCCAGTGGCCATGAAGGCAGCTGAAGGAGATGCTGTGGAGAGCTTTGACCTCAGTCAGACATCCAAGTTGTCAAGGTCATCTACTACATTCCGGGTCATTGTCCGTCATTTTGACTTTTGCCTTGCCATGGTACTTCGATGACTAAGGAAGCTCCATGTAAGCTGGCCTCGCTAAAATCCAATCCTTTCACAAATCAAGACATGACTCCATGATGTCATTGGTTCTCTTGGAAAATGAAGGACAACCAACAGTAACATCTAGGATCTAATTCATCTCTTATACTGTGTTACTTCCGTGATCTCAACCTCTTGTATCCCTTTTTGTTCATAATCTTTTTTCTGGCATTTCTCCTTCTGTCTGACTGTCTGACTCCTCCTTCATCTTTCATCCTCTAGCCCCCTAAGTGGTAATTATTCCTCAAGTCTCTGTGGGGCCACACTTCATTCTGAGATCTCCCCCTGGTTGCTCTCAGCAGTTCCTGTAACTTCTGTTATCATCTATATCCAGATGCTTCTCAAATGCAAAGCATTTCCTTATCTTCCCACTCCTGCATTGCTAACTACTAGACATCTCTAGGATACATCATTGGCATCTCAAACTCAGTATGTCTAAAGTGGAGCTCATCATCTTTCTCCCTAAATATACTCTTTTTTCTGAACTTCTCCGTTTCTGTCTAGGACACAGTCATCGTTCTCCAGGTAAACTAAGTTCACAACCTTGGAGATGTACATCCAGGAGAATCTCCCCTCTCTCATAGCCTCCCTCAGTTCAATGACACCAAGCCTTGTTGGTTATCCCTTCAGGACATTCCTTGCTTTTGTCCCTTAATTTACATTCACATGACTCTCACCCCACTGAAGGCCTTTATTGTGTCTCCCCTGGATTCCTAGTATTTCTCTTCTCTAATGCATCCTTTCCACAGTGGCCAAAATAATTTTCTTGAGACAGGTGTGCCTGTGTCACTTCCCTGCCCAAAACCCTTTTCCTTATTGCCTTGAGGATAAAAAATAGCTCTTCAGCTTGGCACTCAAAGCTGTTCATGACTTAGGTCCAACTTACATTTCCTGCATTATGTCACATTACTCTCTACATCTCAGACCAAGTAGACTACTGTCTTTTCCCCTGAACCAGTAAATTTCATTTACTGTATTTTTGTGTAAGCTGTTGGCCATGCCTCAGTGATGCTTATGCTTCACACCTAACTCTTAGTCTCCTTATCTTCCTTCAAGGCTTACTAAGGTGCCATCTCCTGTATGAACCCTTTCCTGATCCCCCACCGTTTGTCAGTGCACTCTCTCTTCACAGTTGTCTTTGTACTACACTTCCCTGTGTGTATACTGCACTCCCCTCCCCCATTAGAATATAAGTTCCTTGAGGGCAGGGCCTTTTTTTTTCATTTTTGAGTTTGTATCCCCAGTACCTAGCACAAGGCCTCACACATACAGTAGGCACCTAATAAGTACTCATTGAAATGAATGGGTGTAGAGGCATAATAGAATAGTAATGGGGGACTTCAATTATCCCAACATCTGTTCGAGTTCTTTCGCTGCCAAAAGCAGAGCGGTTAATAATTTCTTGGCTTGCTTTTGTGATAATTTCATCCTTCAAAAGTTGGAGGAGGTCATGAGAATGACTGCTGTTTTGGACCTGAACAGGGAAGAGAACTGGTTGCTGAATGAAAACCTTGATGGAAGGGAAACACTCTGACTGGGAATTTGTAGTAAGGTAGGAGAAAAACCAAGCAGTCTGACACCTCTCCCACCCTTACAAGATTTTGGGCAAGCTTATTTCAAAGGGTTCAGAGAAAGGATAGATAGGATTCTATGGGCAAAAATCCTATAGGGAAAGTCATGCCAGAGGAAAAAATAGGAAGCTACCAGGTGGCATTCTTCCTCCCACTGGTAGTCATTCTATAGGTGATCCCCTTCTTCACCCAGACCACCTTCCCACTCCCTCTTGTGGGAGCAGACTCTTCAGCAGCAGCCTCAATATGTTCCAGGGTCTCTGCCTCCCCAGCACAGAATGATATCTCAGAGTTGATCCCTCCATATGACCTTATGTTCTGCTGTCACTCCCCTTGACAGAATTTATCTTAAAAAGTTGATTTTCTGATGCCTTTCACGTTGCCTGTTCTGGGCACCAAAATCACTAGTTATATCTATTGGTTGAGTTGAAGGAACCAGAGATGTTTAACTCAGCAGAGAGAAGGCTAAGGGGAGTGGGCACAATAGTCACCTTTGAGTATCTGAAGGGTTGTCACGTGGAAGTGGAAGAGAGATTAGATTTGTTTCTGTTGGTCCCAGAATGCCCTAGAGTATTTAGTAAAAATTATGGAGAGCTGAATTTTGGCATAAAGAAAATCTTCCTAATAATTAGAGCTATCCCAAGATAGAATGGGCTGCCTTGAGTGGCAGTGGATTCCCGACATTAGAGGTCTTCATATGAACTCTGAATGAAGACCTGTTATGGCCATAGAAGGGATATTTGTTCAGGTTGACCTTGATGGCCTCAGAGATGCCTTCCAGCTCCGAGCTTCTGTGTGAATTTCTTTGAAGAGCACTTTCTTATCAGGCAAAAGTTGGGTAACTATGGAGCAGGTAATCACCTCTTCTCCCCTCAAATTCTTTTCACTGAGAAGGCTTCCTAAAGAGATCCAACTTGTATTTGCTGTGCACCATAGAATTATACATGTCAGTGCTGGAAGGGATCTTAGGACCCATCTAGTCTAACTCCTTCCTGCTATAGCTGGAGAAATCAAATCCCAAAGTGGTTAAATTATTTTCTCATTTACACAGTTGGTGGTAGATTTGGGACTAAAACCCAGTCCTCCTGACCTCTGGTCTATGCCTCTTTCCATTACACTGTGTTACCTCTGGTTCCTCCCTTGGACCTCCAGGCCCCTGTATTAACTTTACTTATTTGCAATTCATCAGTCAGTTAAACAAACAGAATTCTTTGAGTGCCCCACAGACCAAGCTTATGCTAAGAACTTGGGGATGGGAAAGGGAAAAGAAGGAGAGAACACATAGTCCCTGGCTATAGGGAGCTAACAAACTGGTTGGGGAGATGATTAAACATTGCAGAATGTCAGAGTTGATAATCATATGGTTCTGTGCCAAACTGAGCAGGAATTTGGTCTATAATACTTCACAAGAAGACATCCAGTCTCAGCTTGAGGCAGTCCATTCTGTTCTTGGACAACTCTGATGGTTAAGTCTGACCTTCCATCAACATCATGTTTGGCTTCTAAAGCCCTGCACAACATGACTTCCTTCCTTTTCCTTTCATCTCTACAAATTTCTTGACTTCTACAATTTTTTTCCCAAGGGTACAGAATCTTTGGGATGGTCATGGTTCATTTTTTGCTGAAGTGTTGTTGTTGTGGTAATTATTCTTTGTTCTTCAGTTTTCAAGAAGACCAATGACATCACAAAGGAGTGATGTCTTGACTTGCCTGTGAGTCAATGTTAAGCAAAGCTGAGTCTCAAGATTTCTCTCAGTGGAATGGGTAGAAGAGAATGATTTGTTCAATGGCCATGAAGGTGACTGAATCAAGTGCTGTGGAGGACTTAGAATTTAATAAGATGTTGAAGATGCCAAGGTCACCCACTGCCGTTGAAGTGAGAAGAATTTACAATAGTAGAGTCATAAGACTGTGTATCTAGAGTCAATCTAATCTAACTCTCTCATCTTACTGAGACCCAGGGAGTACAAATTATTCCCTGTACTTCTTGCACAAAGTACCAAGGTCACACAGGTGATAAGTGTCAGAGTTAGGAGTTGAACCCAGACCTTCTGGTTCCAAATACATTGCCATCTCCACGGCACCACGGACTCCAACCAAGTTATAGCACAGAGTCAGAAGGGATCTTAAGGGCTATTCTTTCCGACAGCCTATTCTATGTAAAATTTCCTGATAAAACTCCTTTGAGAGGCTATCCATTTGCTGCTTGAATACTTCAAGTAAAGGGAAATTCACTGCCTTACAAGAGAGCACCTGCTCCTTTTGGAGAGCTATCTTTGAAGAAAAGTACTTCCTTATGAAACAGCTATGGCAGTTAAGATAAGAAAAGACTACATTTCCCAGGATCCCTGGGCCAAGAAAACGAACAAAGAATCTTTCCCACAGGCCATGTGGAAATAGTGGAGTAAAGGAGGTGCTTTGCTGGATTCATGACCACATGGACCAGAGAGTAGTAACTGAGAGTCAGGTAAAGAATTATGGGTTGTAGACCTATGTCTGTGGTGATGGCATCAGGAGAGCAGGAAATGCAAGACGCGTAGACTTGGCTCTTAAACGATGTCTTCATCCCTGGGTCCTTTCCATTGGCATATTTAGGCTCTTGGATATCACCCATGCCTTCTAGATTGGAGCTGTGGATCTTGGAGAAACTTGAGTCCCAAACTACTCTCGGGAAAGGCGGGGTAGAGAGGGTAAGGGGATGAAACTGTTCTTCAGGAATGTGGTCAACATAATTTTTGTTATTTTTTCTATTTAATTCTGCTGTGATTAAATGTTTTACTAGTTTATTGCTGTCCCTTACCTGGGCTTGTTAGCATGGTGAGCAACCAAATATCTAGACATGAGTTGGTTAAATTCAGAAGGTCTCTCTTTTCTAACTGAGTGGGTCCAAAGAAAGTCAACACATGATTTACTGTCAAAAATCTCTCACTATTTAAATATCAGTTGTGAAAGAACACCATTCAAATATTCATAGCATGATGCAATCTCAGAGGTGAAAGGAACCTCAGAAGTTATCTGGTCCAAACTGAGCAATAATATCTTCTACAATAGCCAGTCTCTTCTTGAAGAATTCCCATGGTGTAAAACTCAATACTTTATATGGCAGTCCACTCAGAAAACTCTGGTTGTTAGGAAGTCTTCCCTTTTAACTTAAACCCGACTCTTGGCAACTTTCATTTGTTGCTTCTAGATCTACCCATTACAGCCAACTTGAACAAGTGTAACTGGCAACCTTTAAAGGACTTGAAGACATCTGTCATGTCACTGACATCCTACCACCACTACCTTTAAGATTTCTCCAGGCTAAGGATCCCTCTTTCCTTCAATTGATCCTCTATGGCATAATTTCTAGTCTTTTCACCACACTGATCAGTCTCCTCCAGACTCACTCCAGTTTGCCAATGTGCCTCTTAAAAAGCCTCACCTCCAGAGGTAAGACTATGCCTTCTCTTGGATGGGTCAGACATCACCACTTCCATCACTCTTGGTTTCCAGTTATCTCACCATTCTGATCCACCATTAGGTGATGAAGTGGATAGAATGCTGTGCCTGGAGTCAGGAAGATCTGAGTTCAAATGTGATCTGAGACACTTGTGAGCTGTGTGACCCTGGACAAGTCACTTAACCCTGTTTGCCTCAGTTTCCTCATCTGTAAAATGAACTGGAGAAGGAAACGGCCAACCACCCCAGCATCTTTGTAAATAAAACCCCAAATGGGGTCATGAAGAGTTGTTTGAACAATGACTAAGCCCGGAGATTCATGCTCAAATGATCACTTGGTCCTGGCTGGGGGGTTGGGTGTAAAAGTTGGGAATAGACTGAGATAAAAGGGGGGATATATGGGGGGCATACCAGGAAAGCAGAGCTGGGCTATATCAGATGGACAAGACTGAATGTACTGGAGTGGTGGGGAGTGAGGAGGGGACAGGCAGGAAGTACCAAGCCCTCATTGAGCTGATGACTGACCTGAGATTTGTGCTCACAGGGTTCCCTTCTCACTACCAACCACACTGAGCTTGAAGGGCTATTGAAGTGTGCGTGTGTGTGTGCGTGTGTGTGTGTGTGTGTATAGTGTAATTGCTCCCTTCTTCCCCTAAAGCATAATAACTTTTAGTGGAGGTGGAGTCCTCTTCTTTCCCCAATCCAGATTTTCTTCTTCCTCTCTCCCCCACCCTCCATATACACTTTGTGAGAGTGGGTATAGAGCACCCACTGTCAGTGCCAGGGGCAGGAGCCAACCAACAGCCATATAGGGCTGTGGTAGCCTCTTTAATGAGAACTTCCTGCTAATTAAAAGCTTCCCTGGGGACTTCTCGGCTCCTACCTGAGCCACCTCTCCCTGCTCCCCATGGACTTATGGCCAGTGGTGGTTGAGGATTCGTTCTATATGGGCACCTAGAGGGATGAGCTAGCTGGAGAGGCAAGTTCAGGTTTGGGAGGGACAGTGTTTGTTTCTAGAGCCCCCACAGGTTTGTCTAATTCTGCTTTCTGATGCTCCTGTGGTGATCTTGGTGCTCCCCATTTACCCACTGCATTCATGCATGGGGACGTGAGAAAAAGAGCGTTTTGATTTAGCTGATCTGCTGCAGCAACTGGGGCTATGGCCAGAGCTCCATGTTTGCCTTCCTAAAGGGGGCAGGCAGGACTGGGTAGGGAGGCAAGGGCTGGGGAGGCTGGGCAGCATCTGCAATTGAGAGATCACAGTTGAAAGGTACAGGGGCATTGGGATGTAAGAGCAGAGGAAAGGGTCCTGTCTGTCCTTGTCCCCAGACCCAGGGAGTCAAGGCCCAAAGGGGTGGAAGGGGGTGGGATTCTTTGTACAAAAGTCATTATTATCACCATAATCTGCAGCATTCTGGTTAACAGTACCATTGCCATTGTAAGCGTACATCATCATCACGATCCTGTCATCATCACCAACTCCATCATCTCCATCTCCATCATCTCCAACTCCATCATCTCCATCTCCATCATCTCCATCTCCATCGTCTCCATCTCTCCATCTCCATCATCACCAACTCCATCATCTCCATCTCTCCATCTCCATCATCACCAACTCCATCATCTCCATCTCTCCATCTCCATCATCTCCAACTCCATCATCTCCATCTCCATTTCTCCATCTCCATCATCTCCATCTCTCCATCTCCATCATCACCAACTCCATCATCTCCATCTCTCCATCTCCATCATCACCAACTCCATCATCTCCATCTCTCCATCTC
>CM053769.1:10331886-10378460 GCA_028658325.1 Potorous gilbertii | reverse complement strand
TCTCCATCTCTCCATCTCCATCATCTCCAACTCCATCCTTTCCATCTCTCCATCTCCATCATCTCCAACTCCATCATCTCTGTCTCTCCTTCTCCATCATCACCAACTCCATCATCTTCATCTCTCCATCTCCATCATCTCCATCTCTCCTTCTCCATCATCTCCAACTCCATCATCTCCATCTCTCCATCTCCATCATCTCCAACTCCATCATCTCCATCTCTCCATCTCCATCATCTCCAACTCCATCATCTCCATCTCTCCGTCTCCATCATCTCCAACTCCATCATCTCCGTCTCTCCTTCTCCATCATCTCCATCTCTCCATCTCCATCATCTCCAACTCCATCATCATCTCCATCTCTCCATCTCCATCATCTCCAACTCCATCCTTTCCATCTCTCCATCTCCATCATCTCCAACTCCATCATCTCTATCTCTCTTTCTCCATCATTACAAACTCACCATGGTCATTTCCATTACTTCCACTCTTATAATTACTATCATTACTTTATCACACACCAAATAAGTAGCAGAGTTAGGATTTTAAGCCAAATCTTTTGACTCCAAATTAAAAATAGTTTACACAGCATTAGGCCTGCTTCACTTAGGAATCTGGGGACTTCAGTAAAACAGCGTTAACAGTCCTTATACTGCCTAAGTTATAAAGTATCCTGGTAGATTGTTGTGAGGAAAGTCCTTAGCAAATAAACCTTAAAGCATCACAGAACATCTGCTTTGTGCTATCAATATTATCTTTATTATTCTGTATCCCTGCCTCCTGGTACTGACCTCTTTTCATGGGGAGGGGCCTCTTGGGTCAAGCCTTCAAGGGAAGAATGAACAGACAACACTGTCCTCTGGCTTTCTAAAGAGCCATGTGTGGTCTTGGGGTAGAAGTAAGTGTGTGGGAAGTGCTGCATGGGGGTGAAGTGCTGGGGGAAGGAGACTGACTCTCCCAGAGGGATGTTCCCTGCAGTGGGAGCCTTTGATCTGCAGTGGCTTCTATGGTCACAATTCCCTGCATGCCCTGAAGAGCAGTATTGGGAGACTAGGGAGAGTCAGAAAGCAAACCTTCCTCTCTTCCCAGTCCCAGTGCCTGGGGTAAGGGTGCATGACTAGTATTAGGCAAAGAATTATGTCCCAATAACTGGGAGTGGAAGGAAAGGGGCCAAGGCTCAGGGTGGTCCATAGATCTCCTCCAAGATTGGAGTTTTTTGGTCCACCCTGAAACATGTACTTCCTAGGCTCTGGTGAGTGAGCAGGGGTCAGTTGACCATTTTGTCCATACGCTTGCCTCCCATAAACTCATCTAAAAGAAATAGTTGTATCTTCTGAAACACAAGTGGGTCCTAGACTCTCCTCTCACAATATATATACAAACAGACACACACACACACACACACACACACACACACACATACACACATGCTCAAATATCATGAAAAAGTCTTGTTTAGGGAACTCTGGAAGAGATAAGGGGAGGGAGACTCTGGTTGGGGTGGTGCTGTTTCTACTGTTCCCTTACCAGTCTTTCTAGGGGCCTCCCACTCTGGACCCATCCTGGGAGCTTAATTCCCTGTGATCAGCCCTTGCCTTCCCCCACCCAGCTCTGCTTGCCCCCTTTAAGAAGATAAACAAGGACCTTTTTTTCAAAGTCATATTTCCTGAGTCTGAAGCAGCATCATAGCACAGTGGAAGGAACATTGGAGTTGGAGACAGAGTATCCGCTCCTACTTGGGTGATGTTGGGCAAATAACTTCCTTTCTCTTGGCCTCCAATGTAAAAAGAAAGAGTTTGGACTAGGGGATCTCCATGATACCTACCAGCTCTAACTCCTATGAACTCAATGATGAGAGAAGCTCACTTTTGGCCATGGGCTATGAGGCAGGACTTTCCCCTTGCCTCCCTCCCTTGCTTTTATGCTTGTCATATTGTAGGAGTATAATCCAATAAATGGGATTAAAACCAACCTGTCCCTAATCCTTCCTTGGATTCCAGTTTCCACAGCATCCAGTTACAATTAATAAGTGTTGTTGATCTTTTTATAAGTTGGAGGCATAAGTTTCTCCCTAGCCCTGGCATTCCCACTTCAGCCAGGTCCCTGTTCCCTGGAGGGTCATGCCCTTTTCTCTACCTGTTCACATTCTATATCAGTCAACAACCAGGTTCAGTGACAGTTGTCCTGTATTGGAATAGGCCAACCTGGAAGCTAATGAGTCATTTGAAGTGTTAGGCAGAGACTGGGTGATCCCCTGGTGGAGCTGCTATGCTGTATGCAGTGTGAAATTGGACAAGGTTACATGTTTTGCTGCTTTAAGATTTACAAAATACTTTTCTCACAACTCTGTGATGAAGTTAGTGTAAGAATTGTTATCTCCATTTTACAGAAGGGAAAACTGAGACTCATAAAGGAGAACTGACTTGACCAGGGTCATATAAGTACTAGGTGTCAGTGGTACAACAACTAAGGTTCCTTTCAGTTCCAGAATGTTGTGATTTCATTACTCTCCTTCCTACATTCTAAGGTTCTGGATTACTTGCTCTTCCTTGAATGCGCTATTCCATCTCTGTGGCCTCCGTGTGTGACTCCATGCACAAGCTGTCCTCCATGCCTGGAAGGCACTGCCTTCTGCACCGTTGCCTCTGAGGAGTCCTAGCTTCCTTCAAGGCTCACCTCACGGGGTACCTTCTAAAAGGACTTTTCCTTGAAATTCCCAGTTCTCATCATGCTCTCTCTCCTCCCCTCTCCTCCCCCCCTCTCTTTTCTCCTCCTTTCTCAGTTGCTGTGGCTCTATCTCTCTCTGTCTCTCGTTCTTCGTCTCTGTCTCTCTCTCTTCATATTATACTGCATTTGCTTATTTATCTAAAAGTAGAATGAAGCTTCAAGAAAACAAAGACTGTGCTTCCTTTTGTGTTGCTATTTCCTCCAGTGCCCAGCACAGAGAAGGCCCCCATTTAGTGGTGCTTGAACTGGGGAAGGGAATAAGCATTGATACAGAAACTACTACGTACCAGACACTGTGCTTAGTGCTTTACAAATCGTGTTGGATCCTCACGACAGCCCTGCAAAGCAGATATTGTTATTAGCTCCATTTTACAGTTCAGGAAACTGAGGCAGGGAGAAGTTAACTCACTAGCCCAAGGTCATACAGCTAGATAGTATCTGAGGTTGGATTTGAACTCGTCTTTCTTACCCTAAGCCTAATGCTCTATCGGCTGTGCCACCTAGCTGTCTAAATTGACATGATTATGTTTTTAAGAGGACCTACAGATTCAAAAAGGGATTTTAAATAAGGCCACTTTTAAAGGGGACGTGGGTCCAGGGACCCTATCCAGGTGCCTCGATGCCAGGAAAGGACTTTAATTCAAAGAGGTTCTGTGGGCAGACTCCAGGGATGCCACTGAATTGGACATTCATTTGGTTGAAGAAAGGGTAATTCTGGCCTGGGACCTTGAAACTTGGTGCCAGAGGGGAGGGAGAACCCTGTTTTCTCAGTGATCAGAGGAGATAAGAGCAATAGTTCTGGCTTGAATGGAGGTAGAAATCTGGACGGACTAGGAAGGGAATTGTAGATAATAAAAAAGCCCGGTTTGTGGGTGAACCTGTGCCATGGAGGTTCTCTGAACTCTGATGGGAGACCTAAGAGGCGTCATCCAACCATTGACTTGTATGAAAACATAGACTGCAGTTTATCAGACTGGCAGGTATCATTCTTTCCCCTCTGAATATAGGAGGAATCCATCTCTCTTGCCATTGCATGAGAGGAGGGATTGAGGTTAATTACATGCGTGTATGTTCGTCCTTCATTGCTGAAGAAGACCATGCCATCAGAGAAAGAATGACATGACTTGCACTTGACTTTGTTTGGAGTGAGGGAGGGCTGTGCAGGTCACCAGCCTCACTTCTCCTCCAGAGCCATCTGAATCCAGTGACCAGATATTCATCAGGATGACTGGAGATGACCCAGGATGAGGCAATTGGGGTTAAATGACTTGCCCAAAGTCACACAGCTAGTGAGTATCAAGTATCTGAGGTGACATTTGAACTCGGGTCCTCCTGACTCCTGCACTGGTGCTCTATCTACTGTACCACATAGCTGCCCCTGAGGTTAATTGACTTCCTGAGGGTCACCTTTCTAAGTGTCTCAGGCTGGATTTGAACTCAAGACTTTCTAACTCCAGGTCTGGTGCTCTATCCACTGTGCCATGTGGTAGCTATATGACCTTCAGAAATGCCCTAATTTGGACTTCAGTTTCCTCATTTGCACTACCCAACCCACAGGGCTCCAAGATCATAGAGCAAAACTTAGAGTCAGAAGAGACTTTGAAGGTTCTCTAGTCCCCCTGGGCAGGATTTAAACCCAGTCATGGGGGTTTTTCATGATCCAGTATGATTTCACTGCATCACACTTTAGGGCTTTGGTTCAGGGTGGCTCATTATGAATAGAGTGATTGAAGGGGAGGCAGGAAAAGATAGAATTAGGTAGTCCTGGAAGAGAGGCCATTGAAAAGGAAGCAAATTTTGGTTGCTTAGGAGTATTTCAGGGTGGTAAGTTTTGGAAAGAAATTATACTCTGCCAGCTCCTGTGGGCTTTCTTTCCCCACTCATTCTTGTATCTACCTGGTCTTCTCTACTGCCATGGTCATTTCCCTAGTTCAGTCCTCCTAACTGGTTTCCTTTACCCAAAACCTTTCCATACTTATTTCCCATTCTCCCTTCTCTCACTTCCCTGTAAGGCATTTTATGTACTGGCCAAATAGGCAACTATTGCCCATTTTATCCTCCCCTCCTTTGCTTCTGTGCATGCAGACACTATATATGGAAGCATACTCCTTTTTTCTGCTTATTAATATGCTTTTCTCTGTCTCCAGTGCCCTGCCCAGGTGCAACTCTTTCCTGAAACTTTCTTTGATTTCTGTCTTCCCTCACCCCCAGCTGAACTGTTCTCTCTTCCTCAAGTGGTCTTAGAACACATTGACTGGCTCTCTCCTTACCTCCCATCACATACCACCAGCTCAGCACACTTATTTGTGTATTTTATAGTTCTCCTTTAAAATTATAATATTCTTGAGGGCAACAGGGAAAAGAGAGGGAACAAGCACTTATTAAGTGCCTACTATGTGTGTCAGGCATTGTGCCAAGTACTTTACAGTTATTATCTCCATATAATTTTTTTTCTCTTGAAGCTCCATTGTCTAACAAAGGGCCTGGGATATAGTAGGTGTTCAATAATGTTTGGTGAATTTGACTGGGGCTAGGAGATTTGGGTTCTAGCCTGGAAGTTCCAGTCAGATTCTCCATCTGGCATTGGGTAAGTCACTAATTTGTTTTTAGAGCAGAGTTCTTCACCCATTTTTGTATTATTAAGTGCAGAGGACAGAAAGCTGGAGCTGGATTCAGGAAGACCTAAGTCCTAATCCAGCCATGGACACTTTGCAGCTGCGTGACCCTGGGCACATCACTTAACCTCTACTTACTCAGATTCCTCACTTATAAAATGGATATAGTAACAGGACTCACCTCAAAGGGTTGTTGTGAAGAGCAAATGAAACAGTATTTGTAAAGCATTCAACAAATGTATGGTACATAGTAGGTACTATATAAATGCTACTACTACTGCTATAACTGTCATCATCAACGTCATCATCATCATCCTCATGATCTCTTCCAGGCCTCTTTGATCATGTCTTTACCATAACTTCTGACTGGGCAACCCCAAGGAGCTGTCCAGGGTACACAGACTCTGGTATCACAACTTAATCAGTGGTTGGGGTGGTCAGTGAGTTGCCCAACCGTGTTATCTCCATAATATCTCTCTATTCCAGTCCCTGCTCTCCATTTCCAACCTAGACATTCATCTTTTCTTGTCTAGACTACTGTAATAGCCCCGATTACACCAGTTTCTCCCCTTTCCAATCCACTTTGTATACATTGTATACATAATTTGTAGGCACGAAGTATTCTTATTATTCTTTCCCTAAGGTCACATAACTTTTCTACTCAAAGAACTTTAGTAGATGTGCTTTGTCTACAGAACAAAATGTAAGCTGTTTATCTGGCACTTGAAGATCTGCGGAAGCTGATTTTACCTTTCATTACCTTTCATATCTTATCTCATATGACTTCTCGCCAAACAAGACCACTCTTCAGTGGCTGCTGTTCTCATCCCACCCTGTCCCAACTTTACGTCTTTGCTCATATGATTTCTTCATATTTGGAATGAACTTTCCCTTTCCCACCTTGCCCTGATATCTTGACTTATTGAAGTTCCTTCCCTTCGGGTCTAGTTGAAATCATGAAGACTTCTCTAATGACTCCCCAGCTGGTAATCTCTCATTCATTAATTTTTTTTTTTATCACATCGTGATGCTCAGACTCTACCTGGGTACTGTTCTATCCCTTCTACAATAGTTATTTGTGTACATGCCTTTCCCTGCTTTGAGAACAGAAGTAGCAAGGTACAGAATGTGCATGAGACTTGGAGTTTGGAAAGTGATGGACTCAACCCCCTCCTCATGTCATCTTATTGTCTGTGTGATGCTGGATAAGTCAGCTCATCTGAACCTTAATTTCTTTATCTGTAAAATGAAACTAAGAAAGTCCCACATTACTGTGCAGGGTAGTTATCAGGAAAAAAGCTCTATAAATGTTAAAATGCTCTAGGAATGTACACTATTGGTATTTCTGTATACCCAATGCATTATGCATAGTAGACATTTAATACACTTTTGTCAAATTGAATTCAATCAACATAAAATGGGTTCTGCCATCCCTGAGCTCATGAAAGATGCAAAAGTGAGGATATGTTGGATACTGTCTGGGACTCAATTTTCTTGTGGATTGACAATTATTATGAACGTCCCTCTGGAACATGCTCAGTCTTTTCCAGGACTTCTATCCCCATGTCTCCCAGATCTGATAAAAGACCTGAAGGTTGATATTTTTGGAGACTAGACCTCTCTCTTCAGCTTTTTTCCCCAGTGGTCAAGGAGTTACCCCTGAGGATTTCTTCCCACCTTCCCAGAAGAGCTTTCTCCTCCTACTGTGTCCTGGTTCAGGTCACATGAGGATCCAGACACAAGATGCTCCTTCCCCCCCAACCATCCTTAGCTCAAAATAAACACATAGCCACTCTAATTCTTTTTTCTTTTCCTTTCTTTTCTTTTTTTCTTTTTTTTCTTCTTGGTATTTTTTTCTCCCTGACCTCCACAATTCTCCCTCCCCTCAATGGAGTGTCTGTCCATCCCCCAGGTGGCCCCAGCTCCATTCCTGGTCCTGAGAAGGCAGCCATGGCCCCTTGAGCCTGTGTACTGAGCAGGCCTGGGAGCATCTCCTTGACCCAAGGCTCAGTCAGAGGGACCTCTGGTTTGGCTTGCACTTGGGAATGTGGGGTCCCCAGGGCCCTTGGGGGGCCTGGCCTGAGTACAAAAGTGGGGGGCAGGCCTCAGAGTTCAGGCTCAAGCCCAAGGTCTCTGTCCCCGATAGGTGGGGGGGGTATAGGTCACATGACTGTCTCCCTCTCCTCCTCCAAAAGTGGAGGGGGCTGTTCCCCAACCATTGGCTCATAGATTCCAGAGCCGTTGAGATACCCGTCATCCTTGGTGCCAGGCTCTGGGCCAGATGAAGGCAATGAGTTTTCAGAAATGGAGCCATGCTTCACATAGCCGGGCAACTGGTGATGGCCATTGGCACTGGCTCCAGCTCCAGGAGCTAGCCGAGGGCTGAGGGACAAGGCCAGTCCCCCTCGGGGTCCCACATTGGTGACACTTGTGTGTGACACCATGGGGCCATAGCTGTAGGTGCTGCTGCCACTCCGGGCCTTCCGCTTGAAGTCCAAGGCCAGGGTCCATCGGCTCCAAGACTTCTTAATCTCTGCTTGGACCTTGTGGGGAAGGATGAGAGACAGCAAGTTCACCCCTAGTGATCCTCCATCCTCAGTGTATGGAGAGAAAGTTGGCCTGGGAGGTAGGAGAAGCCTGAGTCTGAATTGCCCCCAGGGGCAAAAGACTTCACTTCTCATAGGGTTAATAATACCCATACCTCCTACTCTGCAGTCTAGTGGTGAGGGTCAGATGAGGTCATATTCCTTAAGTCACTCTATAAAGCTTAAAATTGGATGCCTTTCCTGCACCTCTGCTGTACAGCTAGGTAGTTCAGTGGATATAGGGCTGGGAATGAAGTCAGGAAGACCTGATTTCAAATCTGGCCTAAATCACTTGGTAGCTGTGTGACCCTGGGCAAGTTACTTAATTGCTGACTGCCTCAGTTTCCTCAACTGAAAAATAGGGATACTAACAGTACCTACCTTCCCGATTGATGAGAGGACCAGATGAGATATTTGTAAAGTGCTTACATAGTACCTGGCACATGGTGGGTGACTAGTAAATATCTGTTTCTTCCCCCTTCCTTATCATTCTTCCTCATGTCATATTTGGTACACATATTGTATCACCCTGTCCTGGCTTGAGTCTGTAAGCTCACTGAGGGCAAGGGACATGGCTCCATAATCTGATTTCATCTTTATTTCCACTGGTCAAGCAGAGGGCACATTCCAGGAGTGGAGCAGGATTCATACTCACCTCTCCATTGCAGAAACAGTATATTATGGCAACAAAAAATCCCTGGGGAAAGAGGTAGACAAGACAGGAAGGTCAAGAATGCCTTGAATAGTTTTCTCAAGATCTCCACTGCCTGACCCACCTCCCATCCCCCAAAGCCTTCCACTTCCAGGGAGACCTCTTTGCTGAGCTGAGAATTGAAGCCCCATGTCCAGAACATCCTTCCCACATTTAACTACAGCTTGAGGGAGGGAAAGGGTAAAAAGTCTACCCTATTTTGAAATGTCCTCTAGAGAAGGAAGATTTCATCACCCCCTTCCCTTTTCATTCCAGAGTGAGATCTCAATATACGGAGTGAGCAATGGGAAATTCTCTCCCTGTCTCCAACAGTAGAGCAGGACAGATGTAATAACTGACATTTTACAATTTAATTCACAACTTCATTTGTCATGTCTAGTTAGGTTTCTTCCTCAACTACTTACTGCCCCTTTCCCTCCCTGAAAATAAAATTACATGTCTTGACCACTAGGGAGAATTGTATGTAGTTTCATTATTCGTGAAACAAAAATTCTAAAAGCTAGAGGGAGCTGCATGGGAGTGAGGTTGGTTGGATGGACATTTTCTTGGGTAGAAATCCATTAGATGGATAATGGCTTGCAAATTTCACAGTTGACAACAACTAGTTTATTGGCTCTATGAATCTTTGACGCTCCTGGTGTTTGTGAAAGACTCAGCTTTGCTACTGCAGAATAGAAGGGTATCAGTTTCTCTTTCTTTTTCTTTTTCAGGGTGGTGCAGGACCAAGTACGCTGGGGAAAACACCATCCTTTCAGGGTCTGCAGATTGTCCTGGACACTGCAATAGCCTTCCAGTTGTCCTCCCTGCCCCAAGTCTCTTCCCCCTCCAGTCCACCTTCCCCTCCTCTGCCAAAATAATCATCATAAAGTATAGGTCTGACCATTACTCCAAAACCCCCACTCAGTAAACTCCACCAGCTCCTTCCTACCTCTAGGATCAAATATAAAATCCTCTCTCTGGCATTTAAAATCCTTTTTAAACTGATCAGTTCTTCCTTTCCAGTCTTCTTATATCTTATTCTCACCGATGTACTCTGCAATCCAGTGACACTAGCCTCTTTTGCTATTCTTGGCACAAGATATTCCATCTGCTGTCTCTGGGCGACTTACCAACTGTTTCAATGCCTGGAATGCTCTCCCTCCTCATTTCTGACTCCTGGCTTCCTTGGCTTCCTTCAAATCCAGCTAAACATGACCTTTTGCAAGAAGCCTTTCCCAATCCCTCTTAATTCTAGTGACTTCCCTCTATGATTATCTTCAATTAATCCTGAATAGATCTTGTTTGTACATAGTTGCTTTCATGTGGTCTCCCTTATTAGACTGCGAGTTCCTTTGAGAGCAGAAACTGGTTTCTGCCTTTCTTTATATCCCCAGGGTTTAGCACAGGGCATGGCATATAGTGGGTATTTAATAAATGCTTGTCGACTTGTCCCAACCTTATTCTTGTGCATGAAGATGTGTGTTGCCCATAAGGGCAGCACATCAGGCACTGGTCCAATTTCCTACCTAGGCAGGTAGGTTTCAGCTTGTGTAACTGCCAAGGGCATCACCACCCTTCTAGTCACCCAGTTTGAACTCTGGAGTTGTTCTCAACTCTTTGGTCTCCTTCACCTACCAAGTTCAGTCATTTACTGAGTCTTGTGGACTCTATTTCCACATCTCCCATGCCTTTTTTTCCCCTTTCCATTCACAAAGGTCTCAATACTTGTTCAGATCTTCATCACCTAGATCAATAAATCTCTCTGCTCCGTTCCTTTCTCTAATCCATCCTCCACATCGCCCTAAAGCAGATCTCATCCTCTTTCCCCCCTTTCTCTGCTCAAAAAAGACATTAGGGGCTCTTTGTTTTCTCAAGGATAAAATCTAAAATCCTCATCATCTTGGCATTGAAAACTCTCACAATCTGATTCCAGCCAACCTTTCCAGACTTGGAATAATATTCCCCTTGGAGGATTTGAGCAAGCTGAGTTTCCAGGTTCCACTTTTTGCTTTTGCATTGGCTTCCTCTCCACTCTCCCCATACCTGGAACATTCTCCTTCCTCACCTCTTCTCTTAGAATCCCTAGCCTCCTTAAAGCCTTAACTCAGAGTGCCAACTTCTACTCATGGCCTCTAATGATCATTAGAACGTAAAATTTTTGTTTGTATTTTTGCATTCTCAGGGCCTAGCAAGGTGCCTTGTACAAAGTGAGTAGGTAATGAATTATTGAGTGTTTTGTGGTTGAGAATATGATTCTAACACACCTCTCCTCCATTATCTCCTCCTCCCCCCATTGCCCGCAATTGCTTCTGTGAGCTATTGGGGAAGGCTGCAGTTATGCTGGTCTAGGTATGGAACATTTATAGTCTTAAGTCCATTGGCACACCCATCAGATACCCTTTTATACAGCTAAAAGAAAAAGCTGTTTGCTATTTTTTATACCTCTGTACCATCTCTGCTCAAAACCTCTTAAGGGGATGTGGGAGGCTTGGAGGCTGGGGGACACCTCTCACCCCAGATTCCCCTTGATCTCTCAGTTCAGCCTGTAGTGGACCTCAGATCCATCCTGCTATCAGGGGGAGGAGGATGTATGGAAACAAGAAAGGCAAAGTGAAAGTTCTTGTTGAATGTGCATGCAGGGAGGTGCCACAACGCACTCTTAAATTTTTGCTATATTTACATCTAGGAGATTGGCAAATGCTACAGATTTGGGTTTGATTTATTGTTTTGGTGATTGCCCAGATTTAAGAAAGAGATAGAGAAAATGTTACCGCTATAGATTAAACTTTAAAATGTCACACATGTTCCAGTGAGACAGTTGTTAAACGTTTACCAGCCTGTCCCTATCCCACAACAGGCCAGTGACCTGCAGTGCCCGAGGCCCAACGGCCACACCTACCTGGAATGAGTTAAAGAGCATTTCATAGTGCATCTGGACGTGCCAAAGGATCCCTGATACATCTGTGTATGGCGTGGCCATGAAGACTATGTAGTGCACCCCAAACAGCGGCATGAGCACCAGCGTGGATTTGAGCAGCTTTCTGCAAGAGGAGGCCAAGGTCAAGGTTGGCAAGGGCAACCCTTCCTCCCCCTCTCTCTGAAACTTTGCTAGTCTAGTCTACTCCAGGAAGTTTGCAGTTTATTGAATGAAGGGTTGGGAGTTGGAATGGGGAGAAGAAACATGGGGCAAAGAAGGAGGTTCACCTGTACTGTTGCCTCGTATCACATCTCCCTGCATTGGTCTCCCGGAGTTTAGTAGCCAGCACTCTGATTATATTGATAAAAAGAATAAAGTTCACCTGTGGGAGAGAAAAAATGGAATATTACCATTTAGGGAGAAGGGATTGCAGAGTTCTTTGTAGCTGGGGGGAGAAGATGACAGCACTGCCCGTGGCCTCTTTCCCCTGAGAGAGAGTACAGGAGTCTGATTTCAATGTAGCATAATAGAAAGAATGCTGATTTGGGGAATCGTTCAAATTCCAGATTTGACACTTAGGAGCTATGTGACCTTGGGAAAATTACTTAATTTTTCTGAGTTGTAATTCCTTTATCTATAAAATGGGTAGTTTGGACAAAATGCCTACAATCCCTTCCAGATCTGATATTCTCTGATGCGGTGGGACATGTGGAATTCCCAGGGATGAACACTGTCTCCTGCCCCTCCTCCTATTTATTTTACCTCCCAAGCATTGTCTCTTTCTGAGTTCAAACAGTCAGATTTCCCATGAAACCTTTCCACAATATGCCAATGTATCAAAGACCTGTGATTCAGTTGGTATAGGACTACTCAGTGTGAAGTCTATCACCTTATTGACTAAAGGAGGTCAAAGATGGACTCTATCCATAGTTACATAGCTAATTAAATGCCAGAGGCAGAATTTAAACCTGAGTCATCCTGACTCCAAATTCAGCACTCTATCCAATATACGACACTGGTCACTTTCTGCAGGACCAGAGGGATTAGACTTGCAAAAGTCCTTAGATATATTTTAGTTTCTCACCTTCATTTAACAGAGGAGGAAACTGAGGCCTAAGAATGAGGAAATATGATGGACTGAATGAGAAGACAGATGAGAAAGCTGACTTGTTGAAGATCACTTGGCTAATAGAAAAGAAGGACCTTAAACATGAATTGCCTCGACTTAACTCTTCTGTTCTTTCTAGCTCTGCTCTCTCTAGCCTGCCTCTTATACTCAGAGCCTGGGAAAAGATCCAAAGAGGGACCATCTACCCTTTATTGCTCAGTCACTTCAGTTGTGTCTGACTCTTTGTGACCCCATTTGGGGTTTTCTTGGCAAAGATACTGGAGTGGTTTTTCATTTCCTTTACAGATGAGGAAAGTTAGACAAACAGGGTTAAGTGACTTGTCACACAGCTAGTAAGTGTCTGAGACCAGATATGAACTCAGGAAGATGAGTTAGGAAGACTAGCCTGGCACTCTATCCATTATAGTGCCATCTAATTGCCCATAGTTGGACAAATAGACCTAGATGCCTGATTGGCATGAGGATGGTCAGGTCCTCTGTAGGCACCTGGGCTGTTGGACAGCTTTTTAACTAAATCTCTTTGGACTCAATGGCTTTCTGTATCTAGTGTGTTCAGCACATCCCACCAGGATGCTCTCAAATGAGATAATGTATATAAATTCCTCTGTAAGCTTTAAAGCACTCTATAAACATCGGCTGTCTCTGTTACAATTATCTTTAACAAGCAGATATCATATACTAGATGGTCCTTAAGACTCTACTTCATAGCTGTCATCCCCCTATGATTTCATCTTTTTCAAAGATTCCCCTTTGTCCCTCTCTCTATCCCCCACCCCTCAGATCTCAGCCCAGCATTCAAGGCACTCCATCAGGGAAGTGCTGGTAACTGTTTAAAGATTCTCCAGAAAATGTGCAGGTCATACTTTTAAGTTTAATCTGCATCGTTAACATCTTTGCTATCTCTTTATTGTCAGCACAGCCAACAAAGCAATAAATCAAGCCCTAATTCATTTCTAAGGTGTAAATAAATGTTCACCTGAAAATTTCACAACTGGCTGGCTCCCCCGCCCCACCCAGGCTCCATCTTCTTGTATCCTATGACTCCTCTCTTGAGCCCTTTACTCAAGTCAGGCCAGACTCCCATTCTCAGCCCCTTCCACACCCATCACCCCAATCCTCCAAAGACCCTCTTTGCCTCTCTCCTGCCTAAGGCTCAATCTGTCCAAATCTTTCTTGTCCTTCAAAGGTCCTCTAGAGAGTCTTCCCTGGCCATCCCAGTCCACTGGAGTCTCTTCCTTCTCAGAGCTCCCATAAGACCTTCCCTTCACACCCCTCATTTGACCCTAGACACAAATGAACTAGAATTGCAATGATTTTTTTTCTGAGTGTGGTTGGTTTCACTCTCTAAAATAAAAGTACCCTGAAGGAGCGAGTGTGTTTTTCAAATAATCACAAAATATCAGAGTTAGAAGGCACCCTGGACCTGGATCTGGTCTAACTTGTACCTGAGTAGAAATTTCCTTTGAAACATCCCTGACAAATGGTTCATCTGTCTCAGCTTCCCTCTGGTGTCTTTCTTGGGTTGATCAAGTCCAGATTATCCTGTATACAGCTTGTTTGTACATAAGGGTTTGCTTCCCTCATTAGAACTAGGGATTGTCTTTACCTTCCTTTGCACTTCAAGTGTTTGGCACAGCCTGGCATGCAGTAGGTACTTAATAAATGTTTACTGACAGACAAATGCAGAGAATACAGGGCATTTGTGATCAAGAATGGGGGCAGGATTAGAATTGAAGATTGCATTCAGCACTTAGCATTTAAGCACTTAGTGTCTAGTACATAGTAGGCACTTAATAAATGTTTATTGATTGATCAATTAGAAGTTTAGATGAATCATCTTCCTAACAAGATCTCAGGGCTACATAGCAGTTTATTTGAAAAAAGGATTTGGGATTCTTAGTGGAAGACAAGCTTGATGTGAATGAACAGTGTGATATAGCCACCAAAAAAAGCATGTATGATCTTGATCTACTATAAGATTAGCACAGTTTCCAAAGATGATGAGGGGATAGTCCTGTTGTCTTTTACCATAATCAGATCATATCCCAGAGTGCTCTGTTCTCTGGGCAACACATTTTATATGAGATGTTTACGAACTGGAGGGCAACTACATTGTTCAAGGACCTTGAATCCATTCCATGGAAAATGGGTTGGAAGAATGGGGATGTTTGCCCTGAGAAGGGAAGGCTCTGTGATAAGTGGGACAACATGATAGATGTGTTGAAAGGCTGCCAAACTGAAAAGGGATTTCACTTGTTTTGTTCAAATCCAGTGGGTGGAGTTAGGAGACCTGAGCAAAAGTTGCAAAAAGGCAAGTTTAAGTATGTTCTCAGGAAAAACTTTCTGACTATTATTAGAGTTCTCTCAAAGCAAAATGGACTACCCCTCCCTGGTGGCCCTTCTTGAAGAAGAGGCTGGATGACTACTTGTGGGGTGGGTTTGTAGAAGGGGTGCTTTCCCCACAATGGACTTGACTAGTTGACTGCTGAGATCCCTCCCAACTCTAATTCTGTGGTTCAGTTCTCCCTGAGGGCACGACCTGTGTTTCCCTATCAGACCAAGGCAGTTTGGTCCCTCCATCCAAAATGGAAACCCCTTGAAGGAGGGTCCATGAGATTCATACAAATTGGTGGAAGGGATCCCATACTCCATTGGGTCCAACCTGTTCAATGGTTCCAACAGCCTTGGAAAGCTGGGAGATCATTTCCCACATAGGTTGGGGCTTCTTCAAGGTAGGAGACACATGTCCTCCTCAGACCTCCCTCCCTATCCCCCAGGCCCTGCTCACCACAATAGCTGCCAGGATGGGCACCTGTATGATCCATTTCTTATTGCCCGCACTCAGGTCCCAGCACCTAGGGAGACACCGGTTCAATGTGATCAGCCCTCAATGGCATTCCTGATGGGCTCCCCCTACCCTGGACACAGCTTTTCCTTAGACCACTCCTCTGGGTTCCCATGCTTAAAGCAGCATGTGCAAAGTACTTGGAAACTCCTTAATTTGTTGTCTATAGAAACCCCCCTCCCTATTTAACCACCCCCTGAAGTGTCCTTCGTAAGGGATATAATTGTGCTTCCTAGTCGTAGATCATGGATGGGCCTTGGATATCCTAAGACAACCTTGTTCTGAAGTTCCCCCCCAAACTCCAGGGCCCAAAAGACCCCAAAGGAGGCCCCAGACTTACTCGGTGTTGGCCAGTGTGGCCCTCACGGTCACCCACACAGCGACAAACACGGCAGGGAGGCCTGGGGAGGAGAGCAGAGAAGAAATACCGAGAAAAGGAAAGAAGGGAGAAGAAAGACATGGAGGAGGAGGTAAGGAGACATATAGAATAGGTGAAAGATGCAAAAGAATTAGAGAATAAAGACAAAGGAAAGAAGAGACAGAGGAGAGGAGAGGAGGCATGAGGCCCCAGCTCTCCTACCCTCCCACCCTTCAACAGTGAGTTAGCCCATGGTAAGATCCCCCTCCCCTACCTCCCTTTTTCCCTTTCCCTGGCCCCTAAGCCTTGATTTACCTCTCTGAATATAGATGGAAGGCACAGGAATGTCTAGAGAGGGGAGAGGGGTGGGAGGAGAGAGTACTTATCAGAGAGGAAAGTTGATGATAGAGAAGAGAGAGGCTGACATTGAGACCTGAGGAGATATAGAAGAGATACGAGAGAGGGTCAGATTAGGGAGAGTGATGTAAAGAAAAGAGGAAAGACAGAAAGGAATCACTGAACCGTAGAGTCGGAGGGAAGACGATGATTATCTAGTCCAAGATAGCACAGATGGGACAAAGGTGGGAAGAAAAATGAGAACAGGTGAGAAAAATGCCAGATGGTAAGGGTAGGAAAGGTGGCAGTGTTAGAAGGGATGGGAGTGAAGGTCTGGGATAGGCTGAGGACCACCGTCACCAGGGTGGGAATCCCCCAAAATCTGTGGGTTGTAGCTGCTCTCCGCTCTCAAAATGTGGGGTTCTAGAAGTTGTGGCCTCCAGGATCAAGACCATTTTTATGACTAATCGGAGAATGCCCAACCTCCTAAAAATAACACTTGGTACTTTGTCTCCAGTCACTGTGTCTTTGCACTTTGTCTTTCCTCCATCCCTGCAATGCCCTCCCCCTAACTGCCAGCTCCCGGAATCTCTGGCTTCCTTCAAGGCTAGGTTCATGTGCAGGGCAGTCTTTTCCGATTGCCCTAGTTGTTAGAATTGTCTCCCTCCTCTTATGAGCGTGACTATCTTTTTAAATGATGCATCCTCTCAGTAGACTGTAAGCCCCTGCTGGGGGTGAGGGGAGAAGTAGTCATTTTATCTTTGTATGCTGAGGACCACCTTGAACATGGCAGGTGCTTGGTCAATGTTTGCTGCATTCCACTGCATTGGAAACCTGTCTGCTATCTGGCCTCTTTCCCTCTTCTTTGCTTTCCTTTCTCCTCTGATTTTCCCTCCCTGCTTCCTCTTGTGTCTGACTAGTGATATGATCCACGAATGTCTGTCTAGTGTCAGACACGGTGTCTGATGGTCCTTATGGACACATATTCCATCAAGTTTAAAGAATTTCTCTGTCTCTTCCAGGATTTCCTTGTTTTGGTTCCTCTTCCATATGCTGACTTTGACCATTGGGAGTTACTGTCCTTGCTAGCCCACCCTCCTCCAGTCGGAGGCCCAGGTTAAGCTTTCTTTCCTGATCTCAGCTCCCCAAGTCCCTCAAAGAGGTAGGGAGGGGCCTTTTCTGTCTGGCCTTCAGATAGAAATTGTGTGCATCTGAACTCTAGCCAGCAAGCTCTCTTTTTGACCCACTAGGCTGTCCTGTTGTATTTGCCTCTCCTCTGATTCAGAATGTGACTCTCTGCTCAGTTCCCCTTATCTTTGGGTCTTTCTTTCTCCTAGACTCTTCGTCCTTCTCCCAACTTCCAAATCCCTCAGTTTTCCAAAAGCTATCATTTCAGCACAAACTACCACATTATTGAACCCTTAGTCTACCTCTAGCACCAGCAGCCCAGATGGTTGGCCCAGAGGTCACCTCTGCCAGGTTCATATAAGTAGGGAAAAAAAATCCTAACTTAGCACTTAGGGAGCTTACTTGACCTGGTGGAAAGAGCCATAGAGAGGGAATCGGCCCTATACATTGTCTTTATGGCCATGGGCAAGGTATTTCCTCTTCTGGGCCTCAGTTTCCTCATCCAAAAAATGAAAGGGTTGGATCTCATGACCTACCTATGGACCCACACACCTGTCACAATGTTGCCCTCTTTCCTTGAAGCACTTACAGCAGCATTAATTTCCCTGGTAGCCTGATCTCCACCATCAGTTCCCAGTCATCTCACTGGGGAAGATGGCTACTTGAAAATTCACACATAAACTCACACAAGTACATACATACAACATAAATGTGCACACAGATATAAAAATGCATGCTTACACTATGTGATATAACACACCCACACACCCATGCACACTGATACACCTAGTCCACATGGGCGCGTATGAGACTCCACATACATACGTACATCTGGTTACAAATGCCCACAGAGATACAGACACATACATTCAGATCCTTATATGCATCTATCCGTACACATCCACACACGCACACAATTACTCCTCTGTGGGCACAGAAAGGGTTCCCTGGGTGGGCACCGATGCTGTCAGTGACTCTTATAGTATCCACATTGTATGCGCTGTGCATAGTAGTGAAAACACACAGTGTGTACAATGCAGGTTCTATAAAGTCAGGTGTGTCCCCCCTCAGGGATCACCCCCGTGGGCTCATTCAACCAAGTGAGGCCCATACCCTGACCTAGCTTGGCCCAGCCAATACTACACATTGTAGCCAACACTCTCCCCCAACAAACACTGGTGGCCTCCTATCAGCTCAAGAACTTTCCTGGGGTTGGATCTCAGACAAACTCCCTGGTCTGAACTTTAAGGCTACTGCTGTTAGCTCCCCGGTATGATCAATGGATATACCTCACTGGGCTGGCCAAGGTCCTAGTCAGAAGATCATAAAATTTATATGTTCTGTGATGGACAAGGGCCAGAGGGCTTTGTCCTAGTATTTGAGAGGGACCATTGGTCTCCCTGAATTGAATGTAGTGGGGGAAGAGCTTTCTGGAGACATCTATTTTGGAGGAAGCAGAAACATTCAGCCAAAGCCACCATCCTACCATGAGTATCCAACTGTTAGGAGTAGCAATAAGGGTGGGGAGGGAGGGAGAGAGGGAGGGCATCCTTGGCTCAGCCACCTCATCAGATAACAGAATAAAATAACTTTTAGGGCAGGAAAGGGCCTTGGAGATAAAGTAGCTAAATCTCACAGGTGGGTGAACTAAACCCCAGAGAGAAGAAGCAATGAGCCTGATATGTAACAGAGATGAGATTTGAAACCAGGTGTTGTGCCTTCCAACTTAGGATTCTCTTTCTCCTCCACCATGCAGTTTTTTAATCCCCTCACATGCCAGCCATTACTGGGGCTGCCTGTTCATAATGAGCTGGTTTAGGGTGTGGTGGGCAAAGTTGGGTACCCATTTTGTAGAGGGCCTCTGAAGTCTGTGTATTCCTGCAGAGATGGGGGCTAGTAGGACTCCTCTGAGAATTCCAGTGGTCTTGATCACAGGCTGTCAGATGGATGGGTGAGGAGAAGGTTAACATTCAAAATTCCAGGAATATTTTCTGCCAGAGACAGGACACGAGAGCTACTAGGTAATGGTGGGCCCAACCCAGGGCTAAACAGGTGTCTCTGGTCATCATCTGCCGACCCTGTTTTCTGGTTACAGACTGAGTTCTGACTCTAGTCACATATTAAGTGCTGGAGCTGACCACTGACATTAAATCTTTGGAGGTCAGAGCTAGAAGAGACTTGGGAGTCCAACCTCCTCTTTTTACAGATGAGGAAGCTGAGGATCGGAGTAGAAGAGATTTACCTAAGGTCACACCGAGAGCTAGGGGCAGAGCTGGACCTGACTCTAGTCTCAGTCCTTCAATCCCTGCAGCATACCCTGTATCTCCCTGAACTTTAATCCTTTCTGTGGCAGTGATCAGGTCTTGGGCCATGGTTCCATATTCATTTTCTGTCATTGATAAAGTTTCATTCCTATAAGGGCCCTGCTGATTGGGAATAGTCAACTAATTCTAGGTCTATGTGGGTGATTGCCTGAGGCTCCTCTTGTATGTGGAGGACGGAACACAGTGCGTGTGCATGTGGAAGGGGAATTTCCTGGTGTAGGAACAGAATTATGAGGCAGCTACAGGACAGGTATACAGGACAGATGTAATGTAATCCATATATGCACAGGGAGTTCTCATGATGCAGTTACAGAATCACACTCATGCATAGAGACATACCCACACACATGCAGACACAATGTATACATTAATCCATGGAGCTATAAAATGTATGTATGCTTATACACAGGTGTATATATATACACACACACACACACACACACACACACACACACATACATATCAAATACACACCTACCTTCCATCACACACACACACATATACACACTTGCACACAGCCACAAACAGGCATAAATTGCACATAAATTGCTGTATTAGGTCATTGCCAAGGGCAAGATGGGATGGTTTGAAGGCGAGCCTTTAGCATCCCAGTGGACGTACCCCAGCCGAATAATGTGAAACCCCAGAGATACTTTTTCTCAGAGAAAAAAGCCATGAAGATGAGGCTGTGAAGGTATAGGCCTTCTACCAGAATCCAGTAGTAGTTGGTGGTCAGGAAGTAGAGGAAGACGGTTACGGCCACTCTGCAGCCCACCTGGATTGAGAGAAGACAGTGGGCAGGGAGTTAGATGGAGCTGGTGATGCTCCCAGGGCTACCCTGTCTTAATCCACACCCCAGGTGGAGAAACATTTGTCAGCATGGAGTTAGTCCTCCACGGACAATCCAAGATGGGAGAAAGCATATGGTACCCCTCCATATTTCACTTCTACCCTTGGAAGATTGAGCAACTTATTTATGTCTGATTATGTTTAGGCTGGTGTATAAATTACTTTGCACTTTCATATGTTCACGTGTTGGGGGTAAAGTTAGTGCTTGGGCCTCTGAGGAGTCTTCTGGGCTAGATTCTTTTCTGGGAGGGGCCAGCAGTGGGAAGGGACACTGAAAGTGGGAAAACATAGAGAGGGAATGTCCAAAGGGGCAGCAAATGAGAATCTGGGGGGTACAGGGTAGTTGGTCTGGGTGAGAAGGGACAAGACGTAGTCTGGGGCCTGGGACACTCACTAAACCCGCCTTATCAGCAGGGGAAGGCTCCGCGAAGGCCCTCAGCTCCTCCTCGGTGATGCGCTCGACTTCATCTGGGGAAGCCCCCGAGTAGAGCACGGCATCCTTGATGAAGATGCTTATGGCTCGGAGAATGAAGGACACAAAGAGGTGCATGTGGATATAGTTTCGGGTGCAATGCAGCCTCCTGGACGGGGCACAAGGAACAGGGCATCAGGTTAGCAGATGCTCACAGTGACCTAGGTGTCACAGGAAGCACTGACTGACCCCTTCCCTGCTCTGTCCTCTCCTCATGTTCTGGCCCCAGGTCTTTGATGAGCTCAGGGGGGAATGAACCATTTCTGTAACATTAAGAATGACAACAATATCTCCCATGTCACTCGAGACTTAATTCCTCTTTCTTCTTCATCAACTCTGTGACATGGGTAATGGAAAGATCATTGTTACCAATTTATGGTCGAGGTTCAGGAAGGTCCATTAGGTGCCTTTTAGCCTCAAAGTGAAGGCTGATTGCCTTCCTAAAAGAGAAAGTAGAAAGGCTGGAGGACCAGAGGATCAGAGCTTAGGGGTCACCTAGTCTAATGCCCTCATTTTATATATGGGGAAACTGAGGCCCAAAGAAGTTAAGGGATCAGCACACAGCGAGTGAATAGCAGAACAGGGAACCAAAATTATATCCAGATAAGAAGAAAGATTAATCTACCAGGAATGATGACTAGCTTTGGAGACTAAAAACATGCACTGGTGCTGAATCATCTGTGTGTTGCATGAATAGCAGAAAGGAGACTACATATTCTATCTTACTTGTCTTCCAATAAACTTCCACCTAAGTCCCTGCCCTTATACATCATCAAGTCCAGCTTTGTTGAAGTTGTGTGCATAATCTGATAAAGTGGCTATCAAGTCCTGAGCTGCTGAAGGCTGGGCCAGTAGGGCACAAGCATGGCTCTTTCCTAGCCATTTGGAAAGACTTCAAGGATACAGTGAGTCTCTGAGGATAGAGTGTGTCTGTTATATGAGGACCAGCCTAGCTAAATTTGGGAAGGAAGGAAATGAAAAATTGTCTAATGAGATGTACTCTTTGGTTCCATGACACTGGCCTCCTGGCCCTGAGGGACCTTGTGTCTCTCGGCTCTGGGCCTTTTCTTTGGCTGTCCCCCAGGCTTGGAATGTTCTCCCTCCTCCACCCTGACTACTGATCTCCTTGGTTTCCTATAAGTCACATCTTTTTCTGGAAGCCTTACTCAGTCTCTCTTCATTCTACTGCCTTCCCTCTGTTAATTACTTCCTATTTATCTTATATGTAGCTCACTCTGTATAGATTTGTTTGCTAGCTGTCTCTCCCATTAGATTCTAAGCTCCTTCAGGGCAGAGATTTGTCTTTTGCCTCTTTTTGTATCCCCAGCACTCAGCACAGCGCCTGGCACATGGCAAGTATTTCATAAATGTGCATTGATTGGATGGGGAGGTTCGTTATAGATTCATAGGACTAATAGAACTTGAAGAGACCTTAGAGTCCGTCTGGATTTGGAGACAGAAAGCCCCGGGTTGGACTCCCGCCTGGGATTACTATCTATATGTTAATCTCTCTGTGTTTCAGTTTCTCCATTTATGAAATGGGGAAGTTGGATTAGATTGCCTCTAAAGCCACTTCCAGGACTAAATCTCTGATCCAGTGAAGCCCCCTCACTCTATAGATGAGGAAATTGAGGTCTTAGAAAGTTTGGGTAGATTTGTTCAAGGTCATCTAGGGACTGACTGAGAAATTCTGTGAATTTTGAGAGAGAGCTGAGATTTAAACTAAGGTCCTCTGTTTCTCAGTCCAGAGCATTTTCCCCATGCCACGCTGTGTTGGCCGAAGAAATGACGGCTGCTGAAATCCCAGAACTTTGGAAATGCTGTGGTAGTGAAGGAATTCTATTAATAACTGATAATAGTACTAACAACAGAGATTTATAAAGCACTTCAGTAACAAAGCACTTAACATCCATTATGTAGATAAATTCGTGGGTCTAAATGTACAAACCACATTCACTCACTGAGCAGAGAAAAACAGTGGGGATGAATCAGAATTCAGTTGAGTTTTACATTCTTTCCCTTTTCTGAATTCTCATCTCCTTGTGGTGTCCCACTGGCCTTTTCATCCCCAAATGCCCCAAACTGGGCTTCTCATGGGATCACAGATCAGAGAATGTCAGAGCTAGAAAGACTGAATTGAATTGAGAGTGTACTGTGTGTAAAAAGGATCTACTGCTTTGCCTCACTTAGGATTTCTTTCTTCTATTTTTTTAGAAGGTGAAGAATGACTGTGGTTCCAGGCCTGATTCTAACCAATAAGGGGAAACTTGTTGCCAAAAAAAGAAATTATAGGACCCTCAGGAGGAAGTGATCTCTCTGTCTGAGAGTCTGTGATAGATGAGGGGAAAACCAGGCCTATTCTGATGGGAATCTTACATTTTTGGCGTGCAGTTTTCAGAGATCAGAGAAAGGAGAGTTAGCATCCTGGGGCCCAAAATTCTACAGGGAAAATCCACCTACGAGACAAGGGAAGGTCTGAAGAATGCCCATACATGCTTCCGGAGGGTCTACTCTCCCCCAGAATCTACACTCGATGACTTGTCTACAACCTTCCGAGCAGTGATGGGGATGGGATTGTGATTTCCTAACAGGCACCATGCATACTTCCTAGGCATTCTCTTTGGTCCTGCCCTCAGACCATGCCCCCTAACACTCCCTGCTCTAGGTTCCTGGCTCTCTGATTTCCTTATGTCACTATTCAGTTGGCCTTCGGACATCTAGGGAGTAGGAAATTGGGCCCTCTCGGATCTCAGTAGCTAGGGCTTCAGTGCCTTACCTAAAGTAACCCAGGATCAGCACAGCCACAGTGAGGGAGCTCAGAGACATGGAGTAGCCCACAGTGTAGATCATCCCAAGGCGATCAAAGACTTCCTGAAGGCCAAACAGAAAAGAGTCAGTAGGAGGAGGAATCCCAGGGAATGTCTAGGGTCACGGTGGGGAAACCTCGCTATCCCCAGATCAGTACCCAGGTAGCAAAGAGACAAGAATTCTATCCTCAGGGAACCTTTTGGCTGAGGAGGGCCTCTAAGGGAGGGGGTGGAGGCACACAGAATGTATACACAGAAATTGTAGACATATAACAATATATTTATAACATGTTTACATAAACACATGTATCTATTCTTATACATGTAATATATGCATATGTGTATATAGGTCTGTATAGCTGTATAAGGATAATCACATATACATACATATGTGCATACATATATGGATATAAGATTATCCTTAGCAGGAAGAAGATAGGGGTGTAGGCCGGATGTTAAATGGCATGAGGAGATGAGAGGCAGGAGGAATTAATCAGGAAAGGGATCCTGGAGGAGAATTTTGAGCAAGGCTTTTGTTTTATACTTTTTTCTTATGTTCCCCTCAGACAAGGGGCACCCTGGAGGCAGTTCCCTCAGTTGCCCTTTCAGGCTGAGGACTAGCATTTCCCCAGTACCTCTGAGAACCAAAGACCAACTCCTTACCAAGGTGGGAGCTAGTGCTTGGGGGTTATCCCTATTCCCTAGCCTTGTTAGGTTCAGTTGCCCCCCCAGAGACTGGCCCAATGCCCAGAACTGAGGAGGAGGTGGCTGATGTCAGCGAGCAGGGATCCCAATGCATCGTCTTGATCTCAGGTTCTGGACCACATGAGAGCCAGGGCTCTCCGCACCTCCCTGCCCAGTGGTAGCTGAGCAGCCCTTCCTGGAAATCTCACCACCGGTCAGGCCAGTGCCAACATAAGGGGCTGGGAAAGAGGGAATGGGAGTCCGGCCAGGTAGTACTGGGGCACTGGGGGAAATTTCATCAGGGAAGATGGAGTCTATAAATGAGAAAGCAGAAAGGGCAGATGGGGTAACCCAGCTCAGCAGAGGCTCTCCAGAGGGAGAGTTTCTTGATTTAGTGTCCTTGAACTGGCAATGGGGAAGACCTGGCCCCCCTCTGAAGGGGAGGTTTGGAGAGAGGCAGAGACAGACTGACAGACTGACAGAGGTAGATCTCTCTTCTGTCCATTCATTCCTTTGTTGATATTTACTCCCGTGCTTGGAATGCCCGCCCCCCCCCCCAATCTTCTGTTGAAATTCCCCCCTTCTTTCAGTTCAGATGCCATCTCTTTCCTGAAACTTTCCCTGACATAGGTCCTGAAGCCTCCTGTCCATCCTGGCCCCCTACCCGCCTTTGCTGGAGGTGATGTGTCCTTGTACTTCCCCCTGGGCTTCGCCTGGACCTTTCATTTTTACTTATTTCAGCTTTCCTCTATTAGGACTTTTTGTGTAATTATCCTTCTCCCCCCACCCCCATCCCGTTCCCCTCGGAGCCGGATCTCTGTCAAGTTGATCTTTCGTATTCCCAGTGCCAAGCCCAGCACAGCCATAGGATAAATGTTTACTGAATTGGCTTGAGGTAGGTTATGAGATGGAAAGATGGGAAAGGGACAGGGAGAGAGAAAGGGGGAGACACAGAGACAGTGGAGGGAGAGGAGGAGGCAGAGACACAGAGACAGAGGAGGGAGAGGAGGAGGCAGAGACACAGAGACAGTGGAGGGAGAGAGGAAAGGGGAGACACAGAGACAGTGGAGGGAGAGGAGGAGGCAGAGACACAGAGACAGAAGATTGACGTGGAGACAGAGAGAAAGGAGATGCTGTGACAAAGATATACACCCAGACACAGAGACAAAGTAAGTAAAGAGAGAAACATCTAGAGGGAGATAGAGATATCAGGCCAAGAGAGAGAGGAGAGACGAGCTGGAGGGATGGAGAGGGGGAGGGGAGGGGCCGGAGGGCTGGCTGGGAAAAGCTGGGGAGGTGGGGCAGGCCAGGGCCACGCCAGCGGCTGGTAGCTGTGTGATGCTCATTAAGGACGACGCAGCCTGAATGCTGAGCGGAGGGAAAACCAAGCTGTTGTTGTTGGCTCCGTGCCCTGTCCCAAGCCCTCGGAAATAAATCCGAGGCAGGAGGCCCAGCCCCGCCTGCTTGCCTGGCCACCAGGGCCTTCCCGTCAGGGAGAGGAGAGGGGGGCTGCAGCCCAGCCACAGACTGGGAGGAGAGGAATGAATCTGTTGTCCTGGTCCCCAAAGCAGGCCAGGGAGGCCTTCTATCCCACTCTTCCTTTCCTATTTCATGTCAGTCACTTTTCCCTGGCCTCTTCACAAGGGACATGAAAATCCCCATTGTGTGTTCCTTGGCCCTGCAGAATGGGGTAGTTGGGGTGTCAGTGACGAGGGGTTGGAGTGTACATCCCCTAGGCCTCTCCCATGAGTACAGGTGTTGATTATATTGGCTAGTTATCACCTTGGAAGTCCCTTAGAGCAGGTCCTCCCCCTACATCTGGCACTCATGGTGGGTTTCAGGCTCAGCTCTGATGTTTACTAGTTCTGTGATCCTGGGTTGACTGATAAACCTCTCATCTGGGAGACAGGGATAAAGACGCTCCTTATCTCATAAGGGCTGTTGTAAGAAAGACACTCTAAATCTGAAAGTGCTCAAGGAAATGGGAGACATTATTTAGGACAGGATAGGGAAGGAAGAAGGACTAAGGGGTAAGTCTTGGGGCTATCCTGTACACACACACACACACACAGACACACACACACAGATACACACACATGTGTGTGTGTGTGTATGTGTGTGTATATATATATATATGTATATGGATGGATATGTGCACATATATATCCATATCTATATCTCTTTTACCTTCTCAAAGGATTGAACAGGAGAAAGTGAAGCTCTGACTAGAACTGGCGGGACTGAGGTCAGACACCAGGAAGACCCTTCAAACCCTCATTGGGGAATACTGAGGATTAGAGTTATACATCTTTCTATCTTATCTGCCTACCACATGGTAAGATCCACAAAGGCAATAAGGTTCTTACCTACACTTTCTGTCTCCCTCAGTGCCTAGGACAGTGTTGGGCCTTAATGTTTAGAGAATGTATGGCTAGGCAGAGAGGTAAATGGCAGGGATGGTGGCAGTGGTGAATTCACCTTTTCTGGAAGAGGTTAAAGAAATAGAGAGAGATCTGACTCAGTTCCCCAGCACTGTTCCCTCACAACCCACCCCAGTCCATCAGAAGGCTGTACGAGTCATGATGGGAAAACAGAGAGACTGGTGAGATGGCCACTCGTCAACCCAGGGAAGGAAAAGTGGAGGGTTAAGGAGGACCTTAGGCCAGTTCATGGTCTCCTTTGGGGGGCCAGTGCCAAGCGCAGTAGACAGGACAGAAACCTTGGCCCAGGAAGTTAGAGCTCTGAGAACTATCTCGAAGGGGCCTTGGGAGAAGATGTCTCCCCCTCCCCGATAAGCACGTGTGTGGCACATCATTATCTTTTTCTGATGCAGAGGGATGGATTTGACCCTTCTCGGCCCCATGATCTTACTATGGCCTCTGTTTTACTCTGCAGGGATGAAGCAATAGATGAACAGAGCAGTTCCTTGGTTTTCTAGGCAAACTACAATGTCCTCAGGTTCCCCCCTTTACCAAACACTCTGACCCTTTGTAGGGAGGGCTGGAAATAGCTTTGAGAGGGATTCTGGGGAGGCGGGGACAGTGGATTAGAACCAGGTGTCTGGGATACTTTAAGTCTCTAAATAGCCTCGCACCCGACTGTCTCCGACTTTTATTTGGCTCATTCCCTGCCCTTCAATAGCTTCCTATTGGAGGATAACCCACTCCTCATCCTTTAGCTCAGCATTGGAAGCCCTTCATAAGCTGCCCCCCACCCTCCCATCCAACCTTCTCTCTCTCTCCATTGCTCTTTACTTCTGCTCAGCTGCCGTTTTCTTACTTGCCCCAAGCATAGGTCAAACTAATTTCTCTCTGTACTTCTGATTCCTTCCCATAGGATCCCTCCCAGCCCTGAGGTTCAATAAGGCCCCTCATTACACTGACATGTTCTGAGGCCCTCCCAGCTCTGACATTCTGGGATTTGTTTAGATTTCTCCAATTTCTCTGACCCCCACTGGGCTCCCTCCTTCAAATTCCTGTCACTTTTCCAGTTAGAACCACAACATTGCCCAGTTGTTCATACATTGTCTTATGTGTTTAATGTGCATAAGTTCTAGATGATAAGTTCCTAGAGGACAGTGCTAGGTCTCTCCCTTAGGTTAGGGCTCCATCAGGACAGGTCCTGTGTCTCTCCTTCATACCAGAGTCTCCCTAGGGTCAAGAGCTGTATCTGTCCACTGGGTCCCTGAGTTCATCCTTGACTCTGGACCTTAAGTGACCTTTGGGAAGCTTAGTTGATAGTTGATGAGGGACAGAGGAACAAGACATGTTTGTCAGAACCCTGGAGAAAGCAAGGGGAAAGGGTCAGCTGGGGGCTGGGGAATTCCCCAAATTCAGAGTTAAGTTCCCCACTGGGCATAAAGGAAAGGTGCCCTATGCTTGGGTCAGAGTTTAGAGCAGGAGATGAAGACATAAACACGTACCCGTTCCCGGGTCTCGTTGGTCAGAAACTTGACACACTCGCTGTAATTCGCCCATGTCCGGTTGTTCCCAGGTACCAGCTCCCAGCTGCCATTGCTGTCACAGCGCCGATAGGCTCTGCCTGGCCAAGGAAGGGAGAAGGGACAGGAGGCCTGGTGGGTGAGGGGTTGGGCCAGCAGGCAGCTGGAACCATTCCTCCCAATTTCTGGGGAATATTCTTCCACCAGAAAGCCTTCCCATACCATTACTGCCTCCTCAGCTCCCCACTCTCCCCTCCTTGGTGAGACATAAAAGAGGGCAGAGTATGTCCAGGCCAGTAACTCTGAGGGATTCCAGGAACTGCCTTAGTTATGGGGCCAGGTAATCTGGGGAGTCATCAGAAGGATAACAAGGAAAGGCTGAAGGAGAATTAAGGTGAGAGAGGAGACAGGAAAGAGAACAGGAGAGGCAGCAGATGAGAGGGAAGAGTTCAGAGGGAGAAATGCCATGGAGAGAGAAGAGAAAATCAGGACTCAGAAAGAATAAGTCCAAGAGAAGAGAGGGAAGAGATAGTGAAGAGGGCTGAAAAGAGAGGAAAGGGGAGAGAAGCTGAAGAAGAAAGGACAGAAGAATGAGATACGAGGAAAGAAGACAGAAGGGGGAGGAGAAAGGAAAGAAGGATGACCTATGGAAAAAAGATTGAAGGGAGAAGTCAGGGGAAAGAAGAAAGAGGACAGAGGGAAAAGGATTAAGAAGAAAGAGGAGGAGGAGAAGAGAGAACAGAAAAGGGAGAAAGGGAAAGGAGAGAGGGGAAGAGAGGAGAGAAGGAAGCAAAGAGCAGGGAGAAGGAAAGATGGGAGGGAAGGTAAAGGGAGAGACGTCACTGAAGAAGCTAGGTTTCAGATAAGTCCCTTGCACCTGACAAGGAAGGTTTCACACCTCGCCCTCTTACACTCCCTTCTGGCAGAGGTGAAAGCTGGCAGCAGCACCGAGGTGGGTGTACCTTTGTGGTTGAAGTCGTAGATGTAGTCAGGGCAGGGCACGGCCACCACCTTGCCTGGCACTCCAGCAGGCCAGCACACAATGTTGTCCCACTCAGGTAGGCAGAAGCCATCTGTGGGGGCATAGATACTGTTGGAGACCCACATGGCCAGACATGGAAATGAATGTCCAGAGGCACTTCAGTGGAGGAGAGAGCTGGTGGCATGCCTGACCCAAAGCCAATGGAGCAGTTTGTTCTCTGCCCTCCCTACCCTACCCCAGCCCTCACTCATGACTTGACTCAGAATCTCAGAATGTCAGAGCTTGACGGGACCTAAGGACACAGAACAGAGGGGTTGCAGTGGATCTTCGAACATAAGATGCCACAACTGAGTCCGCAGGACAAAAGACAGGACAGAAGGGACCTTAAAACATAGTATTGAGGTTGTCAGTGGCAGAAAGGACCTTCGAACAATTAATAGCCAATGCTTCAAGGTTTGCAAGGCAATTTCCATATATTTCTGGGAGGGAGATGCCTTTACTATCCCCATTTTAAAGATGAGGAAACTGTGACACAGAGAGAAACTTGCCCAGGGGCCACACAGTGAGTAAGAGGCTGGGTTTGAACTCAAGTCCTGAATGCGAGTCCAATGCTTTATTCACTGTGACATCTAGCTGCCTTCTAAGAGCAGAGACTATCAGGAAAACAAGGGACATTAGAACATAGAACCCAGAATACTGGAGCTGAAAGAGACCTTGGAAGCCCAAATGTTAGAACAGAAAAGAGCCTCAGGCATTACGAAGCTCAGTCCTGTCGTTTTGCAGAATAGAAAACTGAGGAGCACAGAGATATGAAGTGATCTGCAAGGTCATATAGCCAGGTTTTGTAGATCTGGGACTAGAATTGGTGTCTCCTGATTTCTAGTCCACTGCTCTTTTCCCCAATATAAACACTCCTCAACCCATCTAGGGACCTCAGTGGGAGCCCCTCAAGCCCAGACCTTCCTCTTCCACCCTGCCTTGGCAGTTTTTCCATCCTTTGCCAGTCTAATTTTCAAAGAACTACCATGAAAAACAATTCCATCCTAGGACTTAATGAGCACTTGTGTTGATGACTGAGGATTGCTTCAAATGAGCGAGACTTTCCCCTTTGTAGCTAGAATAATGACTGCTATTTCTAACAGCACATCAAGGACTTATAAAGTATTTCTTTTGCCACCACTCAAGAACTCCCATTTTACAAATGATGAAATGGATACTCAGAGAAAGTTACAAGCTCAGGGTCCTACTGCTGGGAAGCAACAAAGCCACAATTCCAGTTAAAACCTCCTTGTTCTCCACCATCCAGCTGCTTGACTTCTACAAGAAGTGAGTGACCTGGCCTGGGAGTCGGAAGACTTGGGTTCCAGTCCAGGCTCTATTTGTTGCATGGCCTTGGGTAAGTCCTTTACCTTCTCTGACACTTCTCCATTTCTATCAATTAGTAGTGAAGACCTTCACAAAGAAGTCATGATAAAATGAGTCACTGGATGGGAAAATACCCAGGACTTGTGATAAGACATTGCTATTTTTTTTTCACAGACCCTAGAGAGGGGGATGCCTTAATTCAAAAGAAGGAAATGCTAATGATGGACACTCAAGCAGTAGACCAGACTGACAGGAGATTTTGTTGGACCAGAGGCCTTCCTGGAGAACTTCCCACTACACAGAGTAGATAGTTGCCTCCCTACCTGTAGTCAAGGCTGATCAGGTTACAAAACTGCTATGTGACCTCAGGTGGCTTGGGAACCCATCATCTCACTTGCTCTGTTTCTTTTCAGGGGAGTCCTCCCACCCCAGGAAATGCCTCTGACCCCTCTTCTAGCCTTTTCCAACTTTCCCCTCTCCTTCTCACCACAGGATACTAACCACTGGATTGTTCCCCACCCCACCCCCACCCCCCAACCTGGAAAGAGGCTTTCACAGCCGGCCCCCATGAAAAGGGACTCTGTCCCAGGCCTGGTCCATCCTCTTGGCCACATCCCTTCCCAAGACTCCCCCCAACTCCTGCTTCCCGAATACCTCACCCCACAATATCCCCTTGTCTCCTTGATACCCCCCCAAACCTTGGCCTGCTGGGGGGAGTGTGGGAGGGATCCTGTGGCCTGGGGAGGGGGCCAGGAGGATGGGAAGCCACCCCAGGTAACCACTGCTCCACAGATGTGGCTGCAGCTGGAATCTAGCTCCAGAAGGCCACTGGGCACCAAACAATCTGGAGTTCTGCTTTCTCTATGTGTCATCTCTCCCTCACCTGTCTTGCTCTATGCCTTTCCTCTACCTTTTTTCCTCTCTTTTTTACTCTTTTTCTTCCTTCCTTCCTTCCTTTCCTTCTTCCCTTCCTCTTTCCTTTCCTTCCTTCCTTCCTCCCCTCCCTCCCTCCCTCCTTCCTTTTTTCCTTCCTCCTTTCTTTGCTCTCTCTCCATCTCTTGCTCTCTTGAACCTGTTTTTTCTTATTTTCTCTTTCTCCCCCTTACACTTCCCTTTTCCTTAGCCTCTCTCTCCTCATGTCTTTAGATCAACCTCTTTCTCTCCCTTCTCTCTGCCTTTTTCTCCCACATCTCTTGCTTCTCTCATTTTTTCTTCAATTCCAGATCTGCATTTTTTTAGGGTTCCTGGCCAGGATCTCCCCCTTCTCCCAGCCTGTTTTCTTTGGATTGTGGATGGCAGGGAGGGAACAGCCTAGGCTGGGAACAAGGCTTCCTCAGCCCTTTCCCACTCTCCTCCCCCTGGAACTGTGTCCCCTTTCTGGGCCTTTTCTCTTTTCCAACCTAGGCCAAAAATTTCCCAGCTGTCCTAGCTCCCAATGCTGCTCCTCTATGTCTTTCTAACTTGAGGTTTCTTCCAGGGAGGCTTTCAGGATTAATCCCATGGGGAGTAGTTTCTTCTAGCTTCTGAAGGCTGACTCTCTCTTCTCCCTCCCCACTCCCCAATGTCCAGATCCTTGAAATGCATTTAAAAATCTTATCCAGACAAATCTGTTTATCTGGTCTATAAGCTATGCCCCTTCCCCCTCCCCCAAACAGTATGGGGACTAAGTCTGAGTCCCTGCTCTGCCAGGTTACTTAGATTGAATCCTGTCTCTGCAACTGTGTGACCTTGAACAAGGTATTTTCCATTTTCGTGGCTCAGTTTCCCCCTCTGTAAAACGAGGGGCTGGAGTCAATGAGCTCCGAGGTCCCTGACCTCTTTAACAATCTGCAGATCTACGAAGTTTTCCCACCCTTTGGCCTCTCTGCTTTCTTAACTGTTCTCCTTCTTTCCTATCCCAGCTCAAGGATCATCTCCCCCAGGAAGCCTTCCCTGCAGACTTGTGGGAGTCCCTATTGTGATCCCCTAGTATCCCATGGGGCCCGATGGCTTGCCTTAAGCCTCCTCTACTTTGCACATGCTTATTCACCTATTTTAGGAAAATGACGAATCTTGGGATTTCGGATCTGTGAGGAACCTTACAAGGTCACGTACTCCCAAACCCTCCTTTTACAAAGTGGGGAAGGAAGGTCCAAATGAGAGAAGGGATCTGCCCAAGGTTACAAAGCAAGGCCGGAGCTGAAGCATTACTAAAGGTCAGGTGTTCTGACTCAGCCTTGAGCTCTGTCCATTACTCCGGATCATCTCCATTATTTCATATATTTGCTTTCTCCTATTATGGATCAGGTTACAATTAGACACACAGAGAAGTCAACAGAGAGGCAAGCTGGCAGAATGGGAAGAGTCAGGACCAGGCTGCCCCAGTGGGAAGCCCCCCTACCCTGGGGGCCAGTGGCCAGTGGGGGTGGTACCTACCCTGGAGCCGGCTCCGGTCAGACACTTCCCCAGCCTCCTCTGCCTGGGAATAAAGTTTTTCTGCAGGTTTCTCCTTCTTTGTCTTTCCAGACCTCGACATCCAGTCTTTGGCTGATTCAGCAAGTTCTGGCAGATAAACAGGGGGTGTGTGTGTCATTATTCTGCACAAAGGCTCTATGTGGCCTTTTTGCCTCCCCTTACCCCAAACGCTACCATCCCCCCCTCATCTGATTGCTATGGAACTTTCTTCCCAGAGGCAGGGGGTTGAACAAAATGACCCCATATCACCATGGAGAAGCGTTAGTCCCTGAGGAGTGTGAGTCTGCTGATGCCTTCCCAGGGGTGGAGTGGGGTGTCACTAAGCATTAGAGGTATAGAAGGCCTTCTGATTAGTTGCAAGGGGATAGGAATAGATTGAGAAGCCAAAGTAATTGGAGGCAATGAGGGGGTCAACCAAACTCCTGTGTCAATTAAAGAGTTAAACATCTGTGTCATTAAAAGAAAATGTTTAGATCCATTGACCATATGATCGCTGATCATTAAATTAAATCAAAATCCTACATCAGGGAAGAAAGGGGAGGGAGGGCAAGGTTAAGGAGAAAATGAAGCTAGAGGTTGTGTGTCTGTCTCTCAGAAATGAGGGGCTTGAGTAGAGATGAAGTCCAAAGAAGGACAAAGAGCCTTGCAGGGATGGGCTCTAGGCACAGAATTGAAGAGTGGAGGCATTCTGTAAGCCCCTCCCTCCCAGCTGCTAGACCCTCAATTGGGAGGGCATGGGGATGGGGGCGCAGATCTGTTTCAGGCTTCACCCTAACTCCTGCCCCCTTCTCAGCTAAGCATTGCTCTTAGGTGCTTGGCCCTGTACCTGCTGGGGAAGGGGCTCCTTATCTGAGACTTCTCCTGCTCCTGGGGGGGTGGGGTCTGTACGTGGAGGTGCCTGAGGTTCTCCTTCCCCACCCCTCTGCATGGAAGATTCCCAGCTTCTCTCCTGGCTGGAAAGGACTTCCTCACATCTGACTCAAATCCTTCTCACTTCAGCGTCAAGTCTGGTTCCTCTTGCTGGGCCTCCAATATCTGGAAACCATTGGGATGGCTGGGATGCTGTTGGATTGGCTGGGGCCTGGCCACAAAGGGGAGGGGGAGAGCGAGAGGGAGAAGAGGAGGAGAGAAGGGAGAAGGAAAGAAGGGGGGAAAGGGAGAGAGGGGGAGAGTTGAGAGGGAGAGCCTGAGAGAGGAGGAGGGAAGGGGGAAAGAGAGACAGAGGGAAAGAGGAACGGGGAGGAGGAGAAGGGGGAGGGAGGGGGGCGAGGGAGAGACAGACAGACACAGGGAAAGTGTCTAGACTTGTGTGTAGTATTTTTAAACTTCTATTATTGTTCCTTCCCTTTTGCCTTGGGCCAGGTGGGGAACACATTAAAAGGAGGGGGGGGGTGTTTCAGGGAATCCCTGAATAGTTTCTCTTGGGGGAGGGACCAAACAGAGTTGAGAAGGACATTCGGGAAGGGAAGGAGATGGGTGAAAAGTCTGGCAGTGGGCAGGCTGGCTGGGGCAGGAATGAGAGGGGGAGGGTCTTTGGATGGAAATTGTGTTTGTAAAAGAGTTGAGGAAACTGGAGTGGGTGGGGAAGGAGGAAAATGGGGGGAGGAGTGTGTGAGGTAAAAAACGGAGAGAGAAGTAGCAAGGAAGAAACACATAGAGAACACAGAGAAAGAGAGGAAGGGACCAGAAGGGATCTGTCTGTGTGTAGGGCTTGTGTGTAAGGATGCATGGTGTCGTGGGTTTGTATGTCCAGTGCAGAGGATGGCCCATTGCTGAGGAGTCAGGGTGGAAGAGGGGAAAGCCAAGGCTCCATCCCTAACTAACAAGTCACCCCATTCCGGGCTGAGCCCTAGCCCTGGTCACAGAGCCCTGACACCAGCCCCGGCTGACTCCTGAGCTCTGTCAAAGATGGAGCACTGACTGACGGTCCCTCCTTAGCCCTCAGGCCTCTCCCTTGATTAGATCTTGGAGATGGACGTCTTTCTCAGACCACTCTCTGTCTCTCATCGTTCCCATCCCTTACCCATCCCTTCCGTACCTATGGGATACTCAGTGGCAGTGAGTGGGGAGGGGAGGGAGCAGGAGAGGTAGGTAGGGAACGAACTTAGGTCTGCTGGAGCCTAGCCCAGCCATGCGACATGAGCTTTATCTCAGGATCATCTTTAATCTACCTAAACTATCTAAAGCAGACCTGGTCATAGGCTCTTCTCCAGGAACGAGAATCCTTGTCCTTAGTCTGCTCTCTCAAGTTAAGGGTGCCCTGAAGGCAGAGGCTGGGGCTGTCTCCCCCCAGACCATGGGGCTTCCTTAGGGCAAAGACTGCTCACTCCCTTCAGTCCTGGGGTTCATTGTCAGCAGAGGCCGTCTTCCCCTTGGACCAGAGGACAAGGGGTGTGCCTCCCCCGCCTAGGGGCTCCCTGTGCATTCCAAAAAACTGAAGGAATGCTTAACACTTGGCTTGGCAGCCTGGACTCAAAAGAGAAAATCCTAGTGACTCTCAAGCCCCCCTGCTAATGGAAAGTGAGCTCTTGCTGTGGAAGTCCCTCCCCTTCAGGTAATGGGGACTTTGTCCTTTGTCCTCTCTCCTCATGTTGGGCACTACAGATTTCCTCATTACCCCCATCACCTTCTAATACCCCTCCCCAAGCAGTCCCTGGGGGGCTGGAACGGAAGGGAGGAAATAGCTGTGTTTGTCTTCTGTTTGGTGGCCTGGCCACCACTAATAATATTAGAGAGACAAGAATTGGTGGTTTTAATGGTGTCTAATTAGCCCCAATCACTGCTTCCTGGAATTGTAGTCTGGGCTCCTTGGGGAGCAGAGAGCAGGGAGGGGAGGAGGAGATAAATGGTCTGGAGGGAGCTTGGGGAGCACCCACTCAGGGGGTCCTCAATTTGAGGGAGAGACAAAGTCCTTTCCCCAGTGGAGCCTCTGCACCAAAGGGGAAGATTAGGAAACCAGGACCCTAACATCCGGAAGTTACTGGTGTGAACTGATCAAGTTTGGGGACCATCCAGGGGAGGGTATGTTTGTACTAAAGTTAATGAAGGGAGAAGCTCCCAAATCTCAGGAGCTCTCTGTGGGACACTCTTATCTGGAGGGCTCCAGAGGACAAACCTAAGGCTAAGTAGGTAGAAGTGACAGGGAGGCTGATTTTGGTGGGCATGCACACAGCTGCCTGATTTGTGACAAGTGTCCTGAGCTGCTTTGGGAGGTGGTGAGTTCCCTGTCAGGGGAAGGGTCCAAGTAAAATGAAGGATCCCTTGGTCAGGGAAGCTATAAAGATGATTCCCACACAGCACTGGCCTAAACCTCTGAGATTTCTTCCAGTTCAGAGCTTTGGTGATTCTGTCATCCCAAGATTCTCGAATTTTTTTTTCAGAGGCTAAGTTTATGATGCTAAGAACCCACTGTCCAGAGATGGGCTCAGTTTGCTGCAGGAAAGGGTCCCAGAAACAGTTTCAAGTGGAAACAGCTTTGCAGGTTTTTGGGGACCTCTCCAAGGGGCTGGATTCCAGTGCTATCCTCCCCCAGCCTTGTATAGTAGAAATACCCCTGGACTTCCTACCAAAAGACCTGAGTGTGAGTTCCTCTCTGACACCTATGAGAGGTGCAATGGTGGGCAAAGTAATATGGGAAAATAATATTCTATGTCTCCCTGATCAACCACTGAAAGTATGCAGTGGTCTTTTGGGGAATAGATGCTATTAGTGAGAGACATATTGTGAGCAGCAGGGGTCCGAGTCCCTTGGACGTACCCTTTGCATGTCTTCCTGGGGGACCACACACACACACACACACACACACACACACACGTATACTTTTCTCCTCTCTCCTCACAATAGATTCCTTTACTGATCTCTCTCTCTCATTCTTTTCCTTTTCAGGAGTGTATGTCTCATTCACCTACACCTAACCAAACAACAGACAAAACCATCACATCCACATACATCACTCACACATAAACACACGCACACATGGACATACACACAATCAGACACAGTGCAGTAAATGATAAACACATACTGACATACAACTCTCCCCACCTAATACTAAACATGCAGCCACACAGCATCCACCCTGAAGGAACCTGAGGGGGAGATGCCCTGGACAGGACTCCAACTACTGTCCCATCCCAGTAAAGGTAGGCATCCAGAGGAGCACTGAACAGAGAAACCCGGGCTGGGAAGCAGCTTCTCAGCTGCTCCTCCTTCCCCTGGGCAGCCTTGGAGATGTGGCAGACAAGGGAGGTGCTGGCCTCTCAGGGAGAGTATGTAAATGAAGTCTGCTGTCATGCTGCATGCTGGGAAACTCCCAACTCACCAGAGACCCTGAGGACCTCCTTGACTCGCTGCTCACACTGGGCTTGGGCATTGTGTAGAAGGATGATCTGCTCCTCCTTGGTTATGACATCATCGGCATCCACCTACGGGGAGGAAGGAGGAAGAAGGGGGGGATAGGTTAGATTGTAGGCAGGACTTCCTGAGTAGACAAGGAGGTGTTCAGGGATGACTTGCTACTCCCTCCCTGTCTTCAGCAGACAGCTCCTGCTGGGAATCCATAGTCTCTATGGCTGGAAGATTTGTTATAATGGAACTGGTTTGGGTCCAGGAGTCAGGAAACCAGGGTTCAGGTCTTAGTTTTGATGGTCACTATCTGAATTTGGCAATCCCGGTTACCCCTCAGAGGCTTAGTGAAATGAGGAGGAGAGTAGGGGTAGCCCAGATGACCCCCAAGATTCCTCCCGGCTCTATTCATTATGGCATTACATTTCATTTTCTAAGGACCTTTCTTAATTCTTTCTCTATTTAGCATTCAGTGGTGCCCCAGAAAGAATATTAAATTTGAAATAAGAAGGGAATAAACATTTATATAATACTTACAACATATCGGACAAGAGACTAAATGCTTTACAAATATTATTTCACTTGATTATCACAATAACTTTGGGAGGTAGGTGCTGTTATCATTCCCATTTTACAGTTGAGGAAACAGAGGCAAACTGAAGGTAAATGACTTACCTAGGGTCATACAACTAGCAAATGTCTAAGGCTAGATTTGATTTCAGGTCTTGACCGCAGGCCCAACTGTCTATCCACTGAGCCCCCTAGGCTTAAATTCTGATTTTGCTACCTATTAGCTGTGAGGCCTTAGGCCAATAACTTTTTTTTCTGAGTCTCAATTTCCTTCTTTGCAAAATGAAGGGAGGTTCCTGGTCTGACATCCATGCATTTTTTTTTAATTGAAAATTATTTTGACGGTTTGCAATTTGTAATCTGATGCATTGTTTTATGCATTAAAAACATTATTCAGAGAAGGGTTCCCTAACCGTCACCAGACCACCAGGTCCAAGACTTTGGGTCCAGGACCCAAAAATTTAAGAACCGCTGGTTTAGATAGCATCTGGAGTCCTTTTATTTTCAATGGCTAGGTGCCACTGACACTTTAAGGTTTACAACAGCTGGGTACGGTGACTAGTGAAAAGATAATCATCCTCATTTTCTAGGGGAAACTGAGGCTTAGGAAAAGGTAACACGATCAGCTGAACTAGACGGTCTCTAAATTCCTTTGCCACTCAAAGGTTCTATGACTTGTCCAAGGTCATCCACAGCTGGCATCTTGGTCTCCTGACTCCTATGCCGGCATTTTCCCACAACCTCATCATACCTCTACTGTCTATTAAATGTGCCATAGGGAGTTGGGGGGAGGAAGAAGAGAAAAGGTCCCTCTGGTCTATTACTGCCAATCAATCCTGGAGGACTCTTCTCTGAATATCCTCCAAATTCTTCCTGGTCACGAGGCGTCAAGGTGGTGCAACGGATAGAGTTTTGGATTTGTAGTCAGGAGGACTTGAGTTTGAAATCCCTCCTCAGACACTTACTGGCTGTGTGACCTTGGGCAAGTCACTCAATCAGTCTCAGTTTCCCCACTTTTGGAGGATAATAGCACCCACCCCCCTGGGTAATTGTGGAGATCAAACGAGATAAGTACTTTATTAACCTTAAAGTTCTATCTAGATCTTAGCTATTATTATTAGAACTTAGACCGGCCATAGGCCTTGAACCTCAGCAGCTTTCGGTGACTGGCCTTTCTACCTTAAACAAACAAAACAAAAAGCCTTAATTGATGCCTTTAAACAAAATACCACAGTCATTTCCTGATATCCACCCTCCCTCTACCCCACTATGCTGTTAAACTCTTCCTGGAAAAAAGAAAAAAAAATTCAGGAAAATTGAGCCACAAAGCAGCCTTGGCTGACAGTGTATGTAACATTCAGCAGCTATAGACCCCCACCTCTGCATTCTGAAATATTCCTCTAGTTTCTAGGGCTTGTGATTGGAGTGGCCAATTCCCCTCCTTTGCCCTAATCTATAAGGGTTGATTCTTGAGAATTGCTCCCCGTTGGATTAAATATTTCGATCTAGAAGAAACCTTAAACAGTAATAAAGTCTACAGAACAAATGGCTGAGTCTAACAGATTCATTTGCAGAAAGGGAGGAGTTTGCGAGAGGGATATGAGGTCAGATCATTGCTACAAGAAACGACAGCGATCTCGTTCTTAGAGAGTCCAGACTTATTGACGCAGACTTTGCAAGAAAATGGCTAGTTTCAAAAGTGTAGTGCCTACCCACTACCTTGCAAGACTCTCAAGGTCCCAGGATTTATATAATTCATCAGGGGCTATACTTTCTTTTGTTCTTGAAATAACAAACTCTACTACAAATTCTAATTTCAAAGTAGCCTTGAGAATTCAACAAATAAACGACTGAAACTGGAATATTAGCAGGGATCAAATGATCTCTCCCGTCCCTCCCACATATGACACTGACCACAGAAATTTCATAGCTAACTTCTTTTAATAGACGCTGCTATGCTGAAAAAGAGTAACCTCCAGACGATGTGAAATGAAGAGTTCTCAAAACACAGAGACCTAGTGGAAGCCTTCAAACCCACGAGGGACTGGGATGAGGCGGATATCAAACATGTACATGGTCCTATCTACTGCTGGAGTGATCTCAAGGATGCTTTCAGCTCTTCTAGTACTATATCCCACTATTTTATTCAATTATTAGAAAATCAATCATTTTATCTATCTGTGCAACAGTCCCATAATGCTAAATAATAACAGCTAACATTTATATAGTGTGTTAAGGTTTGTAAAGCACCTTACAAATATCTCATTTGATTTTTCCAACAACCCTGGAAGGTAGCTGTTTCCTCATTTTACAGATGAGGAGACTGAAGCAGACCAAGGTTACACACTTATTAAACGTCTGAGGCTAGATTTGAACTCAGGTCTTTCTGGGGTCCTCCAGTGCTCTATCCACTTCACCACCTAGAACAAAACAGTAACGCCAGAATGGCAACTTGTCCCAGGATCATTTCTATCTGACTTTCACTGTACACCAAGATGAGACTGAATCATAGTCTTAGCTGACATTTGTAAACTTTAAAGTTTACAAAGTACTTTGTACAGTTATCTCAATAAATCCTTACAACAGCCCTGTAAGATGGATTTTCTAGGTATTATTCAGTCTTTTTATTTTATTTTATTTTATTTTAAATTTTTATTTTATTTATTTATAAATGTTCTACAATCACTTCCTTAAAATTAAGATTTTATCCCCCCACACCTTCCCCCCCCTACCCCCCTCCCTCCCCATGACAGCATACAATTCTGTATAGGTTCAACATATACTTTCCTATTGAGCATATTATTCAGTCTTGTCTGACTCTTCCTGACACCATTTAGGCTTTTCTTGTCAAAGATACTGGAGGGGTTTGCCATTTCCTTCTCTAGCTCATTTTACAGATGAGGAAACTAAGGCAGAGTTCAGTGACTTACCCAGGGTCATGCAGCAAGTAAGTGTCTGAGGCTGGGTTTGAACGTGGGAGGATGAGTCTTCCTCACTCCAGTCCCATACTTTGTGCACTATGGCACCACCTCGCTGTCCTGCTCTAAGTATTATTCTATTATTACAAATGAGGAAACTGAAACTCAGAGAGGACCATAGGTTTTGTTTGGTCCACAAAGGCAATCCAGTCCAATTCTCTCATTTTTAGGATGAGGAACCTGGGCGTCAGGGAGGTTAATGGATTTGCTTGAAGCCCTATATCCCTTGGCCATGTTCATTCACAAAGCTACTAATTCTCGTAAAATGTTAAAGTCAGACAGAACATTAGAACAGGACGTAGGATGCTTGAGCAGGATGAGCCCTTTGAATATAGAATTTTCCAAGATCACCTACCTCAAACTCTTCATTTTACATTCAGGGAAACTGCGGTCAAAAATCGTGAGGTGATTTAGCTAAGGTCAAACAGCAGAGCTGGGATTGGAATCCAGATGACTTGATTTTAAGACCATATTTTAAAATCTTTCCAAGTTTCATGTTCTCAGGTGTCTAAAGAATACTGATTTAGAGTCAGGGGACTTGAGCTTGGATCCTATCTTAGCTACTTATTACCAGCGTGAACCTGGGTAGGTAACTTCCTCTCTCTAGACCTTCCCTTACAAAATAAGGACATGAGACTAGATGAGCTCTAAACCCTTTTTGACACTTAAGTCCCATGACCTCCACATCTGAGGTTCTATGATGAGTCTATGAGGAAGCCCAGGGTCCTGCCAGGTTTTGCCTCTGGCCTCAAGGCTCAGTGTCTCCTCCCACATTCTCCCTGCCATCATTTCCTGGAGGAGCCCAGTTCTGGCCCAGTCCCACCAGACATCCAATGAGCAGGGAAAACTTTCAGTCCAAAGGGATTCTACCCCTGAAGCCTGGGGACATTCCATTCATGAAGGCTGGGGACATTCCATTTCCTCTGCAGCTCCCAGAGACACTGGGGATGGTCACTATGGTTCTAGAAGAACCTTTAGACCAGGGACAGTGCTACATATGTTGTTGTTGGTGGTTAGTCATTTCAATTGCATCCAACCCCATTTGGGGTTTTCTTGGCAGAGATACTGGAGTGGTTTGCCATTTCCTTGTCTGGTTCATCTTAAAGATGAGGCAAACAGGGTTAAGTGACTTGCCCAGGGTCACACAGCTAGTAAGTGTCTGAGGATCAGATTTGAACTCAGGTCTTCTTGACCGCAGGCCTGGTGCTCTAACTAAACATGTAGTCTTCAGTAAAGGATCATGGGGGCCTCAGAGCTGTCCTGAGGAGGGAATGAAGAGGGATGATCTGAGGTCCAGCTGTTTTGGTCTGTCCTTCTATCTTCCTTATCCTGCTTCTCCCCAGTAATTTATTGGTCTTGGAGATAGACTGACACTTTCAAGTGTATGATCCTCCCCTCCCTTTTTGTTCTCTGGGCTTCAGTTTTCTTATCTATAAAATGAGAAGAATGATGACACCAACTCCATCAGAGTTATGGCGAGGAAAGCACTTTGTAAACTACCCTAATAGCAATTCATCCTGAGGTGACTTGATGGCAGAGATTGGATATTTCAAAACCAGTTGGGTTGGATATTTAAATATATTTAAATTAATTTAAATGTTGAACATTTAAAAACCAGCTCACCTGGATATTTAAATTTAAATCTGGGGTTGGATATTTAAAGACCAGTTGGACTGGAAGGTTTCTCATCAGCTTTAATAATCTGTGTTCTATGTCTGTTCTAAGGCTCTAACATTCTGTCTTCTAAAGGCTTCTCCAACTCTAACATTCTGTGTTCTATTAAGCACAACCCATCTGTGAAGCATGGTAAGTGGCTGGGTACTAAGACAAGCCAAAAGAAAGAAGTTCCTCTCCTCAAAGAGCTTCCATTCTAATGACCAAAGATTATAGCTCTAACATTCTGTGAGTCTACGAAGGCTGACATTTCTGAGAGCATGAGAAGCTGTGAAGGTGATATTTGGGGGCAGGGAGTATGTGAGGAGCATTTCTGGTGCATTTTACCCCTTTCTCTGCTTGTGTCTTTCCATATAAAAAAGAGGGAAGCCATCTGGCTATGAGAACAGGCCCTAGGGATATATTCGCTGCATCTTCTCTGGTTTAGAATCTCAAGTGTAAGCATATACCAATAATCATGCAAATAAAACAGTATAATTTCTCTTTCCCTCCCCTCTTCCTGGGCAAGTCAATGCCCCCTCCTAAGTGGGGACAGTGTAGCATCTATGAGATTCAGAGAACCACATCACCTAAAAGGTTGGAAGGAAGGCCATGTAATGGGACCTGAGTAATGCTCTTCTGGAAGAAGGTTGTGTTGAGGTAACAGCTGGGGCTCTGGAAACCTCCCTCCTTTCATTTTGGGTTCACGATTCTGGGCCCAAAGGGTTAATGCTGCTACCTTTTAAGAGTATTCCAGAACTTCCTTACACTAAGTCCCCAGATCTCACACCTACCCAGAAAACCCCTTTCTCTGGGCCTCCAGATGACCTAGGGGCATGGGAAAAGGAGGGCTAGAAGGTGGGGGGAGAGAGGGCTGGTCAGCAAGGTCAAGTCCAGACTCTCAAAACCTCCAGGGTGGCCACTGACAATAACAAAATTAATAGCAGCTCCCATTTCTAGAGCCGTTTCAGTGCTACAATTGATATATGAATTAAACTCTGAATACTCTTATTAATAAGTCACTCACATTTCAATAGCACTTGAGGGCTAATAAGGGACTGTCCCAGAACCACAGCATCTCAGAATTAGAAGGAGCTTCAAGGACCATTTGGTTGAACTTCAGCCTAAGTAAAAGTGATCCCTAATGGCTCACCAGACTTTGCCTGAATACTCAGATGAGGTCTTGCTGCGCTCACTCTCCCTTGCTAGGCAGCCTACGTTCCTGCACCAAGCCTAACCTTCCTTCTTAGCAATGTCCGCCCTTTCCTCCTAATTCTGCCCTCTGGGTTCAACCATCACAAGTCCAATAGGATCCTCTTTCACAAGACTGTCCTTCCATCAAAGACCCACATCAAGGAGACTTCCTCATTTTATTCCTCTAGACCCCATATCCTTCATCTTTAAAATGAGGGAGTTGGACATCATAACCTGCGAAAGCTTCCTTCCAGCTTCCAACCTGTGATCGTATGATTCCCAAGTGCAAGGTGTTTAAGTCTGTCCCTCATAAGCGTTGGACATCGAGTTAGGAGAGCTAGTTTCGAATTCTGCTTCAGCTACTACTAGCTGTGTGTACCTGGGCAAGTCATTTAATCCGCCTAAATCTTCTCTGTAAAGGACAGACAATAATAGCCTCCACTTCACAGAAATGTAAAGATCAAAGGTGATAACGTACGACAAGGGCTTTGCAAACCTCAGAACATTAAATGAGAGTTGTTGTTGTAAGGGATCTAGGTGGCACGGTGGATAGAGTGCCAGGTAGGAGTCAGGAAGACCTGAATTAAAATTGGACTTCAGACACTTACCAACTGCACGACCCTGGGCAAATTACTTAACATGGTTTACCTCAGTTTCCTCAACTATGAAATGAGCTGGGGAAGGAAAGGGCAAACCACTCCAGTATCTTTGCTAAGAAAACTCCCAGTGGGGTCACAAAGAGTCAGACATGACCAAAATGACTGTACACCAACAACATTATTGTTACTAAGATGTAGAGAGTTTTGATCTGGATGGTCTGAATGGGCAACAACACGGACACATTGGGATATCCCTGAATTACTGGCGATGTTGCATTGTCTTCTTCCTCTCCTTCATATAAAATCATTCTCATCTCGTTTGGTGAAGTTCAGACAGAAGTGGTTCTGGGGCAAGCCACCATCTTTCATTTATTTATTTATTCCTTTTTTCCTCAGTGTTCTGAAGACTACATTGTATAGGTGAATAAAATTACGCTTTTTGTAGACCAATAAAAATATGTGGATATCAGGTCATCCTTGCTCAAAATATCCTTAGTAAAACTCCAGTAGTAGACAGTGTGATGAGAATGATAAAAAACCGCATCCTGTTCCCACAAGATTTTGATTTCTTATACCTTGTCTCTATATTTTGAAAATGGTTTGTTCCATGCCTTTTGGAGATTACACATATTTGGGATGGAGACATTTATCAAAAATATTTTTAAAATTTGTGAGGTCCACACAACAGTATTGTTAGTGAAAATGGACTGGTTTCAATACAGTTCACTGGTTGAGTTCTCCAGGATGATTTGAGATTTGTATTTCTAGAGTGGAGATTAGTCATGCCAGTCAAGTATTCTACAACTCCAGCTCCCAGGTCATCTTGCTAGGTACATGGCAGGCCCTAATTTTTATACAGTCTGCAGTGAGGTTGCAAAGAGTCGGCTATTTCTTAGAATCATTTCTATCAGTCACTAACTTGTACTCTTTATGCATAGTCCTTGTGTAATTTCTGAGGGCAATGACCCAGTCCTGAATTACCATCCTAAATCCTATTTCCATAAACAAATTTGCAGGACTTAGCCATTGCTTAAGCACTTCATGTCAACCTGCTGTTGGCTTCGTTCATTGAATGTACTACCTTGGACCTCAGCCATTTCATAGGCTTGCTCCTGAGGCAAACCACTTCTGGTTATGAATCTTGTGGTGTGCACCTGTTCTTGGCATTTGTTATTGCTTGGTGAATTGATAACTGCTTGTTCCAAAAGTATTTCTGTAAGTTTCTAACCTGTTCGCAATGTGCTCTAAGAATGTCTCTCCATTTTCTTCCTTTTCACAAGGAAGTGTTAAGAAAATCATAGCGATATAGTTTTGGATTGCAAATTCAACTCAATTCAGTCTAATCCAAGTCAACTCAAACATTTTACTAAGCACTTACTGGGTTCAGAAGATTGAAAAGTAATGGCCCTCAGTATATGTAGGACTTTGAATGCCAGGAAAAGGAGACTGAAATTTACTCAAGAGGCAAGAGGGAACCATGGAAGATTTTTGAGCAGAGGGAAATGCCCAGTTAGAGATATAGATAAAGAAGACGTCTGGTAGCATGTGAAAGAGGGATAGGAAGAGATAAAGGGTAAAGACAAGAGACTTCTTAAGAGATGGCATGAAATACAAAGAGTCTCACTAATAATGTGATTTTGGACAAATCACTTCAGTGCCTTGGGATTCTCTTTCCTCTCTCTAAGATGAGGGGAATGGATAAGATGATCTTCATGACCTCTTCCAGGTCTGATACTCTGTACTTTAGGGAAGCTTTTACAGTGGTCCAGGCAGAGGGTAACATCCTGACCCAAGGGGGTCTTATTGACCCTATATCTGAGAATTCCCAGACTTGATAAAGAAGGTGATAAGGGAGCAGAGACTCAGAAAACAGGGGATAGTTTGGAAGTTTCCCCCAACTATCCCTCTCTTCCCTTCTCTCCGGATCATACAGGGCACAGATGGCATCTCTTCTCAGATAGCTATGGAATTCTGAACAGGGAAGGGCCACTGAAGTTGCTGGGAGTTGCCACTTTCCCTGTGTTTGAG
>CM053769.1:10291605-10331386 GCA_028658325.1 Potorous gilbertii | reverse complement strand
GGTTTATGCAGAGACCTTTTGTAATGGAGCTGCTGCCAAGCTCCTGCCTGCTCTGGGAGGGTCTGGCCGCCTGCTTCCTCTGCCGCTGCCTCTGTTGCTGCCTCCTGAGGGGGCCTGAGTCCCGGAGACACCCCACTCCCCTCTCAGCCTGTCTCTCTCACTGACCTGTGAGTCTGTGGGTGGAGGAACCTTCGTGGCCGCTGGAGTTTCCATCCCTGAATCCTGTTCAGATCTGCTCACTCCTCTCAGTGCCACGTGGCCAGGGCAGGGCAGAGGAGGGCTCTGCTCCCATCTGGTGTGAGATGGACCTTTGGGGTCCGTTTTTCAGGGCTCTCTGGAACAGAAATCTGCTTCACTGTGTTGCTGCACGGCTTTCACTGTTCCAGAATTTGTTGGGAGTTCTTTTTAGAGGAAATCCATGGTCTGTGGGTTCGGAGCTAGCATATGTGAGTCTTTCTACTCCTCCATCTTGGCTCCACCCCAGTCTCCAGTATAATTTATGGGTTGAATTCTCAAGGATAATACTAATGAATAACTAAATTTATGTAATACTTTAATGTTTGCAAAGCATTTTACATATATTTACATATTATTTTTACATTTTATAATTGTACAATTTATACCATTTCATATTTCGAAACTTATTTGAAGTGTGGAGATTTGTTACCTGTTAGTTTACAAAGGCTAATGAGTCTCAGGTATATAATCAAACCTATCTGATCAGGTCTTTCTAGGTATCTGGCAAATGCTAAACACTTGCAGCCTGTGATGATATGTTACATGGTTTTCATGTAACCATGAAACCATGGTTTTCATTAATGGAATATTGGGGGCAGTTAGGTGACACAGTAGAGTCAGGAGTACCTGAGTGATCTGACCTAGGCAAGTCACTTAACCCCAATTGCCTCTCCCTCTTCCCCCCTCCCCCAAAAAACTCTAATGAATCACTGTATAAATTGGATTGCTCAGTAGGTCTGAGCCTCTTAAAGATAATTCATGAGTAATATCTGGTGGCAATGACTTACTCCTGAATTTCCATCATAAATTCTTCTATTTCCACAAACAAATCTATATGACTCCTCCATCTGTTTGACGCCTCTGTCAATGAATTGTTGGCTTATTTCATGGACATGTTGCCTATGGAGGGTCTTTGGATCATATTCTTGTATCTCATCTATTGAGGCAGCTGGGTGGTGTGGACAGAATGCCAGGCCTTTGAGTTGGGAAGACTCATCTTCCTGAGTTCAAATCTAGATTCAGACACTTACTAGCTGTGTGAGCCTGGGCAAGTCACTCTGTTTGCCTCAGTTTCAACTGTAAAATGAGCTGGAGAAGAAAATGGCAAACCACTCCAGTATCTTTGCCAAGCAAACCCCAACGGGGTCATGAACAGTCGAGTCTGACCTAAAACGACTGAAACTGACATCTTATCTATGTCATAGGCTTCATTAGGAGGTAAATAGCTTTCACTTATATTAGACAAATCCCAATCACTTGGCTTTTACTTTCAACTGTTGATTAAGGATAACAAGACTTTCTGACATATTTTCTGATTCCATTACACATTTCCTTTTTGTTGTTGTTGTTACCCATTATCAAATGATATATTCAAATTGTCTATAGATGTAGGCTAGAACAAAGGTTCCCAAACTTACTTGGTCTATCACTCCCTTTTCAAAACTCAGTATCCCCCTGAAAATCCACTTTCTTTAATTCTTTAACTTTTTTAAATTTGTGTCATTTCAAAAATATATATTTTTTTAATGATGCATCTTAAATGTAATAATTTATTATAAATTTGTGAGGGTTTTCCCGCATTGAAATTTTGATGATGCAACATTGCATCATTATAGTATCATATTGTAAACAAGTCATTACACACACTTATGCCTGCCAATGCATGCTGGACTTCCCAACAGTGAACAACACACTAGCCTGCCAACACTTGTTTGTTAAGACCTGTCGGCAGATCTGTCAACTGACTTGACTACTGATTGGTTATAGCTTGTATTTTGTGGGTTTATCTGGAAAATAATGTAATTACTACCATTTTAATTCTGTTACACAACAGATGAAAGATGTACCAATGGTTTGTCAAAATTTTTCTTCTCTTCTTTCCTTGTGTTTCCACCACCCCCTTATTTTTATGCAACACCCTCCAATTGCACCTGAGGCTGCTATGGACCCCTTGGATCATCCCAGTGCCCCCCAGGGAGCAGTACCACCCACTTTGGGAACCTATGGGCTAGATATTAACGTAATATTCCAATGTCTTTCCACAGGTCTTTAAAGTTTTCTCAAATTTTTCTGGCATAGTGATAGTTGAGCCTATCCTTAGAAATATTCTACCCAGCAGTGATGGATTGTAACTGTAATTCCTGTTCCTAGGGAGGTTGAGGCTGATGGAACTCTCAAATTTGGGAGCTCCAAGTAGCATGAGGCTAATCCATGTCTACACCAAGTCTTTCACCAATATGGTGGGCTCCTTGGAGAGGCAGTGGGCACTGAGGCTACGTTAGGTGAAATGAATTAACCTACATCAGAAATGGAGCAGGTCAAAACTCCTGGTATCAATCAGTATTAAATGGGGCCTATAAATGGCTTAGATGAAATAGGAAGACCTAATAACAAAAAAAAAATTCCTAGCTAAGCCCACTTTTCTTTCTATGGTCCTAAATGTGGCAATGACTGTAGTATATATTATACTTGTTGCTGTTAAGTAATAGTAACTGTATTTCATGTACAGTCAAGAAAGCCAAAGTTTGAATTCTGTCTCAGATACTTACTAGACACATGACTCTAGGCAAGTCACTTAAAACTCTCATAGCCTCAGTTTCCTCCTCTGTAGACTGAGAATAATAACATGTACTTCACAGGGTTATTGAGGAGATCAGATCAAATAAAATATTTCATTTTATGTACCTTTTGTGTACTTATAGGTATATAAATTTATTTTAATTTTTACATATTTATTTTTCTATATCTTACTTATATTTATCTAAATATTTTATTTACATATTATATATTTATGTACTATTTATATATTTATAAACCCTAAAGCACCTATAAGCATTCTTTGCTATTTCTATATGCTTTAAGGTTTATGAAGCTCGTACAAGCCCTCTCAGATGGAGAACAAAGAATTATTAGCCCTATTTTACATCATCAAACATTTTACATGTTTATGTGATGGGCAGATAGTTACACAACTATTAAGTGAGCTGAGACCCCTTTAAGAAATAATCACTTGAGAAGTATTTTCTCTCTCTCCTGAAGCACTTTGTCTGGCTCTCCATTTAATCCTCAATTACCCCCTACTTTGGGTTGACTTATTTACAGGGCTGTTCAAACCAACCCAAACTGGCTACAAAGAACCAATAATTTAATTTTCAGTGGAAGCATTTACATCTCAGAAATCAGCAAACAACAAGGGTCAGGCCTTGTTTTATTGTTTTCTAGGTTGTCTAGACTTTAGAAAGTGATGGAGAAAATATTCATACTGCAGATTGAAGTTAAAAGTGTATTTTCAGAGCTTGTTAAAAATTCACCAATGTTAAAAATAAACCCATGCTTATTTGTGTTCTAATTGCCATAAAAGTTATAGCTTATGGCTTACATTCAGTTTCCCCAAGGAAAAGTAAAAGAGATCCTTAATGCTTAGGAGGAATCAAATCAGACAAAGGTAGTTTATTTGACTGCAGGAAGAAAAGTTAAGTAAAAACGATTTGCAGTATACGTGAACAGAACAATGAAAGAAAGGTTCAGCAACTTAATTTATAACTATGGTTACAAATTCCCTGAGACATAAAACAGTTTTCAGGGCCATTAATTGCCTATTTAACATTTCACTTTGACTCAATCAATTCCTACTACCAGCCTGGCGGAGAAAGAAATGACCAATCCTCTTCCCAGTGAGCATCTTCCTAGCTATGTGCTACTACCACTGTAAGCTGCTGCGGGTGCCATGTTAGCAGACACTATGGTCACCATTGTGCCAGGAGATGATGCCACCACTGAAGCTTCAGACTTCCAGATCTTTTGAAGCTCTCCAAGTCAAAGGAAACCCAAATGAGAAGCCAAGGTAACCAGGACTAGCACAAGGTCACCCACTTAGGTTGCCATGACACAATACTCCACCACCCCGTGAATGAGTGCTAGAACACTACTGTGTCCAGGATTGGACAGGGAATTGTCATCCACAAAGGCCCAAGCAATTGATTCCCTTGTCCCAGAGTTTTCTGTTTTTTAATAGTATTTTATTTTTTCCCAGTTGTATGTCAAGACAATTTTTAGCATTCATTTTTACAAGATTTTGAGTTCCAAATTCTTTTCCCTCCCTCTCTCCTTCCCTTTCTCCCCTTCCCTCTTCCTAAAATGGATAGGCAATTTGATAACAGTTATCATGTAAAATGTATCTCCATATTAGTAACCATTGTGAAAGAAGAAACAGGTCAAAAGGAAAAAACTAAAAGGAATAGTGAAAAAAGTATGTTTCAATCTGCATTCAGAGTTCTTTCTCTGGAGGTGGATAGCATTTTCCTTTGTGAGTCTTTTGTACTTGTCTTGGATCATTGTCTGACTGAGAAGAGCTGAGTCATTCATAATTGATTATCACAAAATATTGTTAATACTGTTTATGATGTTTTCCTGAGTTCTGCTTATTTTGCTTTGCCTCAGTTCATTCAGTCTTTCCAGATTTTTCTGAAATCTTCCTGTATACCCTTTCCTATTGCACAACAGTATTCCATTGTATTCATACACCACAGCTCATTCAGCCATTCCCCAATTGATGGACATCCCCTTAACTTCCAATATTTTGCTACCACAGAAAGGGCTGCTATAAATATTTTTGCAAATATAGGTCCTTTTCCCTTTTTATAATCTCTTTGGGATACAGACCTAGTAGTGGTGTATTGCTAGATCAAAGGGTATGCACAGTTTGTTGTCATTTGGGCACAATTTCAAATTTACCTCCAGAATGGTTGGATCAATTCACAACTCCACTAACAGTGCATTAGTGTTCCAATTTTTCCACATCCTCTCAAACACTTACCATTTTCCTGTTTTGTCACATTGCCAATCTGATAAGCATGAGGTAGTATCTCAGAATTGTTTCAATTTGCATTTCTGTAATCAAAACTGATTTAGAGCACTTCATCATATACCTATAGATAGCTTTGGTTTCTTCATCTGAAAACTGCTTGTTCTTTTGACCATTAATCAGCTGGGGAATGGTTTATGTCCTTATAAATTTGACTCAGTTCTCTAAATATTTGAGAAATGATTTCTTTATCAGAGTCACTTGCTACAGAGATTGTTTCCCAACTTTCTGCTTTCTTTCTAATTTTGGTTGCATTGATTTTGTTTGTACAAAAGCTTTTTAATTTAATATAATCAAAATTATCTGTTTTGTATTTAGTAATGCTCTCTACCTCTAGTTTGGTCATGAACCTGTAACTCACTTAAATTCTTTAAGAATTTGGATGCTATACCGCTTGGTGTATATATGTTTAGTAATTGATATTACTTCATTGCCTATGGTACTTTTTAGCAAAATACAATTTCCTTACTTATCTCTTTTAATTAGGTCTATTTTTGCTTTTAATTTGTCTGAGATCAGGATTTCTATCCCTGCTTTTTCTATGTCATTCCATCCAGGGAAGTCTTCACACACTTGAGGTAGACATCCCCCTAACTCACTGACTGGTTTGAGATCCCTCAGTTACACTCAGCCTTTTAGCTTTCCATTCTCTGAACCAATTTCTTCATTCTCATCTGGAAATCATTTTCCTATTTGCTTACCCTGGGGATGACCAATGGACAAACTTTCTGGTCCTTTGCTATCTTCATGATATTAGCTTGTTTGCCAAGGCAGCTTTACTGGGATGTGACCACTGCACATGCTACAGCTTCTTGGAGCCATTGGGGAGAATTGGATGACAGGTACAAAGATGGTTGAGCATCCCTGAGAAGAGCCTGACAGCCCTCATACCAGAGGTGCTAGTCCTCCTTGAACACCCCATACACTTTTAGCACATAACCATGCAGATAGTAGGTTATTCTTAAATATTTTACTAGTAGAAGTTTATTAAATACAACATGGTTAAGGCTCACCTATGGGCCAAGTGAGACTTCAGGCTACAACAAAAGTAAGGACTCATTCTGTGAGCTAGGAAACAAGTTTTCTATCTGTGCTGTTAGCTGTAACTGAAAAGGCTAGGAAGAAAGAGGGTTGGTTATCAGCAAAAAGACAGAAGAAGAGTGATTCTTGGTCTATCTGTTTGTCTACAGGAGCTTGAGTGGACTTCTCAAGACATCCCCCACAGATTGACTCAGTGAGAAGAAGTGAAGTTGATCCTTATCCCAGGTCACACAGCATTGCTCTAGCCTCTGGAAATGGGGGTGGTAACTAGATTGTATATACAGCCATATGTGTGCATGCTTCTTAGTGTGTGTGAACATATACATGTGTGCATTTATTTGTGTTGAAGGAATAGCAATCCATGTCCTCTCTCTGAATTCCAAGGTCAATGTGAGGGGGCTGGGTATAGGGAGGAGGATCTGGGCTGGCAGGGAGACTGAACTCTTCCGCTCAGTTCCTCAGTTCCCTATCGATCTGGAAATAGCCTGAAAGAAGTCTTACTCACAGTGGTTTCTGACCCCAAACTGCATTAGGAGTAATTACAGTCCGTGGGTTCTAAAGAAGGAGGACAGAGAGAGGCTTGGGGGAAGCTGTCCACCATGTGTGGGGAGGGGCTAGAGAGGCACTTAGCTCCCACCACAGCCTCCTTTCAGTCCTACAAATGGGGAGGGGAAGCCACAAGGCAGGCAGAGAGCCACACAACTCCCAGGAAACCAAAGACAGCAACACTTTTTAAGTCGTCTTCTATATGTCTCATATGCTACCATAGCAACATGGCGACCATAGAATTAGGGGTCCCTGAGCCACAGGCTGAGTCTGAGGCTCCCCTTGAGAGCCAAGACTCACTGGAGGGTGAGATCTGGTCTTTCTTTTCACAGTCATCTTAGCCATTCTAGGGTCGGACAAAGGTTCCTTGGCAATTTACTTCTGAGCTGCAGTGACTTTCTATTTGCACCGTCCACAGGATGGGAACAGCCTCAGAAGATGCTATCTTTTCTCCCCTTGTGGATGGCTCTCAAAAATCAACCTTGACCCATTTTGTTTTCAAAACATCTCAGGGGAGGGAAAGGATAGAAAAACCACAACCATCCTCTTCCCAAATCTGACAGTTCTTGAGCATCATAGACCAAGGGATCTTGGTGATCTGATCAAGCTCCTCATTTATGGAAATGGGGTCAAAAAAAGAGTAAGGGACTTGTCCTATGTCACACACCACCGGGAGGTCATTATTGAAGTCTAATTGAGGCCTCCCTTACCTTTACTTCTATTCACAGTGAGGGAGAGAGAAGAAGAGAGATGAAGGATAGACACAGCCCCATCTGAAATTCTTTCCCCTAGTAATATGTATTCTTGTCCTTTTAGCTTTCCATTCTCTGAACCAATTTCTTCATTCTCATCTGGAAATCATTTTCCTATTTGCTTACCCTGGGGATGACCAATGGACAAACTTTCTGGTCCTTTGCTATCTTCATGATATGGCACATTAGATGGATGCTCCTGTGGTCATCTTAAGGGAGGAGTCCCACAGGATGGCCATGCCCTGGTGGACCACCCTCTGTTTCAGTGAAGGTGATACTTAGGTTGATGACATCACAGATCCATTTGAGCAAAAGCATTTTTGATCTTCCCTATAATTGCAGAATTATGGAATCTCAGGACGACAAGGGGCATTACATGCCATTTAGTCAAACCCTTACCTGAATAAGAATGCTCTTTCTAACATCTGTGACAAGCCATCTTTCAATAGCTTTTGGAGATTTTCATTGGTGGCGCCCTCATCATTCCCAAGGTGATCCATCCCACTTCGGTGCAGTTTTAACAATTAGGAAGTCAATCTGGTTAGCTGGTTTTCCTGAAATAGCACTGAAATCATCTTCCTCAACTTCTCTTCTTTGCTCTTCTTTCTGTCCCCTAGGACCAGGAAAAATAAGTCCATCCCCCTTCCACCTGACAGCTCCATAAATGCTTGAAGAGAGGCCCCAAGTCATCTTTTCAGACATAACATCTCCAGTTCCTTCAAACAATCCTCCCACAGCTTGGTTTCTAGGCCCTTTGCTGTGCTGATAGCTACCCCCTGGCTGCATTTCAACTTGTCAATGTCCCATGTGTTGCCCAGGACTGAATCAAATATTTAAGATGCTGTCTGCCCCAGGCAGAGCACAGCAGGACCCTCTCCTCTCTTGTTCTAGAACCACTCCTACCCTTGTCCTCAGGGTAGGCTTAGGCCACATTAATTCTTTCCCTTCAAGTGAAATGGAAAATGATCTGAATTTAGAGTCTGGCAATAATGGCTTTGAATCCCAGCAGGGTGACCTTGGGAAGTTATTTCCTATCCCTTGGATTCGGGTAAATTAAGGGCCTTGATCAGATAATTTAAACTAAATTCAGTTTAGCATTTATTAAAAATCTACTGCATGCAATATGCTTTGCTAGGCACTGGGCAAAGACAAAAATGAAAAACAATCCCTACCTTTAAGGACCTTACATTTGCTTCCAAATCTTAGGTTCCATAAACCATTATGCTTTTGCTAATGTGATCTAAGAATTCTTCCACATCCTTTAAAGCCTACCTCAAAAAGCCACTTTCTCCAGGGAGGCTTCCTTGATGTCTTCTCTCAGGAAAAAAAAAATTGGTCATGATCCTTCCTCTCTAAGATCTCAGGATTTCTGCTCTTCCCTGATGTATTTATCATGTACTATATTACAGCTGTCCATGTCTGCAGGGTGATATAGCAGATAATCCATAGGACTTGAAGTCAGGGAAGACCTGATTTTAAATCCTACCTTAGATACTAGCTGTATGACCCCAAGGAAGTCAGCTAATCTCCCTCAACTTTAGTTTCTTCATCTATAAATGAGATAATAACATTCACTTCAGAGTTGTTGTAAACCTCCATTGAGATCATCTGTGTAAAGCACTTTGCAAACTTTAATGGGAGATATCATTGGATTACCGGGGTTTGAGTTCCCTGGTCTCCTCCCTAAACTTTCAGTCTTCACTCCCCAGAACAGGACTCCATACAAAATAAGAGGTGAATACCGCTGAAATGAATCAAAGGGAAATGAAATGAATTGAACCGAAGACAGAATTGGTTCTTGGGTTGCCCATTGCTGACTCACACTGAGCTACAATCCCAATCGTTGGAGCTGGTTTTATTGTTTTTCACTTGAACGGATTCTTGGATTCCTCCAGCCCGCTCCCGGTTACTAGGGAAAGGGGAATTTAGGCTATTCAGGACTGTAGATTTCCATCATTTATTCTGAAACCTTTTGTCTCCTCTTCCCCGCTGAAGGAAATAGCCACTACTGATTAAAGGAAAGAGAGCAGGGGAAGGACAGGAGAGAAGAAAACAGCCAAGCCAGGGATAAGGGCCCTGCACTGAGAGGCAGGAGACGTGAGGTAGGCCCACAGAGGTGAGACCACACGTGGCCTCAGGGCCACAGATTCCACCACCTCTGTTAGGGTCTAGGCTCTGCCACTAACTCTGGACCTCAGTTTCCCATCAGTAAAAATAAAGGGGTGGAAACAGGCAACTTCCAAGGGCTGTTTCAATTCTGATAGTCTACGGTTCTCGATGTGTGCTTCTTACCCTGACCACAGCTACCCCAGCACCCTCCAGAGGATCCTCAGGTCACTGATCTGTTGGCCTCCCTGGTCTTATCTCTGATGTCCACTCTAAGCCCCAACGTTTGCCTGGGAATTCTGTGCCTTTGTCTTATTGTTTTACTCCCATTCAGAGGTCAAGACAATTTGATGCTAGGTTAAGACAGACTAAAAAAGATCCAGGAAGTCCAGCTGAATACACACTGGCCAGACACTGAACCCTACTTTTGGGCCAGAGAATGAGTCCTGACCTGGGTCACAAATCACAGAGGGCTACCAAGTGAAAGAGTGTGGCTGGGTGGCCTCTTCCCACAGTACTATCCAGCTCGGGGAAGTCCTAGAACACCTTGGCTTAGAAAATCACCTGCTCTGCCTTTTGTTTGATGGGAAAGAAAGACCCAGAAAGAACCAAGAGTGTCTGATTCGGAATCTAAAAGACTGGATCTAAGCCCAGCTCACTACTTCCATACTGCATCATTTAGTTGGCAAATCCCTTCCCCTTCCTGGGCCTCAGTTTCCCTCTCTGTAGAATACGGGGTTTGCACTAATAATTTCTAAGTTTCCTTCCAGCTCTGAATCTATATAATGCTATTAGTCTTGGCCAAGGTCATGGTGAGCTATTAGCAGAGCTGGGACAATAATCCAGGTCTCCTGACTGCATATCCCAAACCCTTTCCAACGTACCGAACTGGGAACCTTCCTTTACATAGGGACAAGGATAGTAAATTTACTAGGTGACTTTTGGTGTGAAAACTTCCAACTCCAGGCCGGGGGGAGCACGCTGCGATAAAGGTTGGACAGAAAAGAACATTACTCTACTAATGGCAGTCTGTCTTCCTTGGGCTCCAAAGGGGATGAGGTAGTTGGGGGCCCAGGGACGGGGCTGTTGAGAGACGGGAAGGGGGAAAGGGGAAGCTGCTCTCCAGATGCACCCGGGCCTGGAGCCAAAGAGCAGGGATCAGGAGCCTGAGGTTTCTGCAGAGAAACCACATAGGCCCCTCTGCCTTCAAATTCTCCCCAGCCCCACTGCCTCCTCCCAGAAGGAATGCAGGAAACATACAGGGATCAAGGGTCAGTGCTTGGAAAGAACATGGGAGTGGGACACAGTGATCAGGGACTTATCTCTTAAGGAATTGAAGGGTCATTTCTGGCAGTGTGGGAGGCAAGGGACTGTGGAACAGGCTAGTAGAGGTGACAAGGATTGGGTGAGATCAACAGGAATGAGTCCCCTGCTCAGTAAGCATTATCCTTTCTGGACTACAGGAAGGCTATCTCTAATGAAAAGTACCAGGTCCTCTCTAGGTTTAAAAGGTACCATGAGTATATAAAGCCTGCATCTCTGCATCGATGCGTGCAAACTGCATGCTGGTAAATATGGCAACATGACCATGAATTCACAGATTTAGAGCTAGTAGGGACCTTGGTGGGAAGAGGGAGTTGCCACAAGAGATGGGGGCAGGGGAGGATGGCAAGGGAGGGATGTTATAAAAAATAGAGCCAAATCAGTATTAGCAGGGAAACGTGTCATGAATAACCCAGAAATGATTTCTCCCATATTTAGGGTTCCTTATGATATATTAGGGTGCAGCTGTGTTCAATATGCTGAAAATTCACTGCAAACCTACTGCCTGCCTGAGTCAACTGTGACTTTTCCCCTCAGTTTCGTCTGTTGTAAAATGAGAGAGGTGAGCTTATTGATTTCTAATAGGCTTCCCAGCTCTGATGTTCCATTATTTCCTTTGCACCCCCAGCACTTAGCACATAGTAGGCACTTAATAAAGGCAGCTGATTCGAAGGCCCTTTCCAGTTCTGTCATTCTACATTTTATGCTAAGTTCTCCACAGGATGAAGAGTTCATATTCTATGAGTCAATAATTTTTCCTTCCATTATGGACCCCACTTCCACACTGGGGAGGATACCCAGAGCTTGCAAGTGTTAGCACCTAATTCTCCTGGAAATGGCCATGCCCTACAGCCCATCCTTGCCTTTTTTCTGTTTCTCTGTCTTTATGTGTCTTTGTCTTTCTAGGTTTCCCTCTGTCTGTGTATGAGTTTTTTTCTTTTTCTTCCATTTTCTCTGTTTCTTCTGTCTGTGCCTTCCAGGGTGGAAAGATAAAGCCATCTGACAACGAGAGAAAGTTACAGAACTCCTCCCTCATACATTCCCTCTCTTTCCAGAGAATATTGGTTTATTTCCAAAGTGGTCTTCTGGAGATAATATATAGTAATGCTGTCAACTCCAGGAGAAAATGGATCCAATGGGGACAGATGGAGTGGCAAGCAGGGATGTTCAAGTCAGGTAAGAGGGCATGGCAGGGCTGGACAAGTTGGAGGAATACAATCTGTGAAACCTAAAGGGGCCCTTCACCTCCCACCATTTGCTATGCAGTAGAGTTGGCTCTCCTCATAATTGCCATCAGACACATGGCTCCTTCTGGCAGACATGGGTACTTCCTTCCCTAGACCCTTCCATTATGAGAACCCTCTCTAATCGACTGAAGTCTCCTCTCCATTCCTGCTGCCTAATCCCCTATTTCTCCAACTATCTAATGACTTTTTTAGGGTATACTTCTCTGGATCTCCTCCCTTTCTCTTTCTGTGATGTCTTTTCTTCTCATTTCTCTTTCCTCCATCCCTCCCTTCATCGGTCTCCCTGTCCCAGACTGGTCTCATAGTGAAATAAGCATAGGCTTGGAATCAAGGGAGAAACCTGAATTTGAATCCTGTCTCCTATATCCCCATGAGCAATCATGTAACCTTCCTCAGCCTCAGTTTTTCCATCTACAAAATGAGGATACTATCTACAACATCTACCATACAATGAAATTCTGTGTGTGTGTGTGTGTGTGTGTGTGTATAAATCAGGTACCTTGTAAACCTTAAAGCAGTATAGAAATGTCACATATCACTGTTCATTCAACAAATGTATATTAAAAAATCTACTATGTGCAGAGAACCATGATCCAGCCTCAGCATCACAGACTCAGGTGCCAAATAGTTCAACTAAGCAAGAATCCTCTCTACCATATCTTTCAGAGATGGTTATTCAACCTCCATTTGAAGACCTCCAGAGATGGGGAACTCACTACTTTTTGAGATAGTCCATTCCACATTTGGACAACTTTAATCAGGAAGTTTTTTCTCATATTCAATACAGTCCTTAGAATACTTGAAAACTGCTCCCATGCTTCCCAAGCATCAAGTACTGTCTTCTCCAATCTAAATATTCCTCCATTTCCTTCAACTGAGTTTTGATATGGGATGATCCTGAGATCCTTGACTATCCAGACTACTGTACCTCTGAACACTCTCCAGCTTATCAGTGAGCTGCCTAAAATACGGCATCCAGAATTGAACACAATACAACAAATATGGTCAGACCAAGGCAGTCTTCTACAACAAGACTATCATGTCCCTTGTTTTGGATACTATGTCCCTTATTACAGCACAACAGCTCATTAACATTTTTGGCTACTGTACCACTGGGAATCATTAGACTGCTGATTCCTATTAAACTTGTAGTCCACTAAGACACCTCCCCAGATCTTTTTTCAGAAGCATAACACTCTAGCCATGCCTCCCCACATCTTGGGTATGATAAAATGCCAACACAATCAATACACAGTATTCCGTAAAAGAGACATGAACAGAGTGCTATATGTAGAAGGTCCAAGGGCGAAGGTGCTTAGGGACCAGAAGAATTGGGGAGGCTTCTTTTTTAAAAAGTCATTATTGAAATCTTTTTTTCAAACAACGCTTTTATTTTCAAATATATTCTTCCCCATTTTCCAATCCAGAGAGCCATCCCTTGAATTAAAAAAATAAAATAAAAAGAGAAAGAAATTCAATAAAACGAACCAACTCATTATTAGGGAATTTCCCCTTTCATTGATTTTTCTCCTTCAATACCAACCAAGTCTAGCAGCATACATGTAGGCAATGCCCCACAACCATGGCACTTTGCCTCTTCTAAGAGCAGGAGGTCTACTTTCTTATATTGTCTTTGGGAACAAGTCTGGTTACGACAATCACATGGGATTCATTTTTGATTTTCGTTGTTGCCATTTTTCATTGACATTGTTGAAGTCATTGAGTTTATTGCTTCCTGATTCTACTTACTTTACCCTGAATCCGTTCATATAAGCCTTTCCATGCTTTTTTTTACATCCATTTTTTACATTCATCAAGAGCAATAATTTTTCATTATATTCATGCAACACAATTTGTTTAGCCATTGCTGGATCAATCTACTTTGTTTCCAGTCCTTTGCTACAACAAGAAGAGCTGCTGTGAATATTTTGATGTATATGGAATCTTCTGGTCTGTCTTTGATCTCCTTTGGACATATGTCTAATGGTGGGTCAAAGGGCATGGAAAGGTTAATCATTTTCTTAGCATAATTCAAATTATTTTCCTGAATGGTTAGACCAGTTCATAGCTCTGCCAAGAGTCTACATCTTTTCACAGTGCTTCTATCATTGACAATTCTGTTGTTAATTTTTCCAAATGCTGGGTGTGAGGTAGAGTCTCAGAGTTGTTTTAAATTAAATTTATCTTATGGATAACTTGGAATAATCTTTTGTATAGCTGTCAATAGTTTCTACAACTTTTGAGAAGTTTGTCTGTATCCTTTGACCACTTATCCATTGGGTGATGTTTGTTTTAATTGTCAATATATATAGGATATCAGTCCCTTCTCAGAGAGAAGTGATACAAAAATGTGGCGGGGGGGGAGGAGGCTTACTAAAGGAGCTGGAATTTCACCCTGCTTTTTAAAAGATGAGTAGAAATGCAATGGGCAAAGAGGGAGAAGGAGGCCATTCCAACCTCCCTCTTGAAAGCAGCCAGCAGTAATCCTACTCCAGTGTTTGGGGGCTGGGGCTTTGCCCACAGGGAGCAATGTCTATAACTGAGGCCCCAACCACAGCCTGATGGGGAGGGTAGAGAGAGAGGGATGACAAGGGGCCAAGCCAAGGGCTCCCAGGCAAAAGCTCAGCCCCACCCCCATCTGCCATTTTCCAATGACACCCCCTCCCCAGGCTCAGGGCAGCGGAAGGCAAGCAGGCCCAGAGACCAAGGCAAATAGTCTGAGATCATGCAGAAAGGTACCAGACAGACAGGCAGGCTTGGAGGATTGTACACGACCCTCACTTCAGATAGATTTAGCACTAAAGAACAGCTTTCTCTTTGGGGAGACAAATGTTATAGGGAAGGGAGAATATACATGGAAGAAAGAGGCAAGGATGGAGAGATAGTCAGAGACAGACTGAGAGATAGAGAAAGAAATCAAATACAAGGACAGAGGGGCTGACAAAGACAAACAAGTTATAGAGAAAAGGAAAATGGAGAGAGAGAGAGAGAGAGAGAGAGAGAGAGAGAGAGAGAGAGAGAGAGAGAGGAGAGAGAAAGGAGAGAGAGAGAGCTTGAGTTTAGAGGATTTATAGTTGGGAAGGACTTTATTTCTTCCAGCCCTCTTATTTTACCGATGAGGAAACTGAGGCCCAGAAAGATGTGAGTTAACCCAAAGTCCCACAAAAAGTGAACAGCACAGCTGTTCAGATCTGAATCTGGATATTATGAGTCCTCTTATCAGAGAAACTAAGAGGTAGGAGAAGAGAAATTAAGAAAGAATGAAGAAAATAAAGTCTATTTTAGAAATAGTTTAAAAATAAAGGAAATAATCCGAGTCCCGGAGACAGATGAACAGACATACTTCACTCCTCTCAGTAAAGATGTGGGGCAGACTGTTGGCACAGAGTGCTCCAGTTAGAAGAAACTCAGTGGCTCAAAGGATAGAGAGCTGGACTTGGTAGGGAAATTCTTCTTCATTAGTTCAAATCTGACCTTAGATACTTATTTGCCTCAGTTTCCTGATCTGTAAAATGAGCTGCAGAGGTATCACTGCCAAGAAAACCCCCAAATGTAGTCACAGAGTCTGACTCATTCAAACAGTAAGCTGCATCTACTGTCAGATTCGGTCTCTTTGGCCCTGTCCATCAATTTTGTAGAATTCTTTTTCTTTGTTACAAGAGAAGGTTGAGGGGCAGAGAGGAGGAGGCAGCAGAAAGAAGCAGCAACACTGGGTAGGAAATCAGAAAACTGATGGGGATGTACAGAAAGGAAGGCATCAATGAAACCCTTTTGAGTAACAGAAGGAAAAAAATTCAGAAAAAATTTAGGAAAAAAGTTTAGGACAGAATATGGCACTATGGAAGAAATAAAACAATAGATAAATATAAAGGAAAAAGAAAAGAGAGAAAGAAGGGCAGAAGAAAAGGAAGGAAGGGAAAAGAGACAAAGATAAAGGAACTGAGAGATAGAAAGAGGCAGAGAGAACTAGAGACCAGAGAATAAGAGACAGACAAAGCCAGCCAGTCTGGGCTACAGGGAGCTGGAGGGCTCACTCCTCCTGAAGGAGAACAAGGAGGCCTTAGGTCTTCTGCCCTGCCCCACCCCCCAGCCTCCATTCTCTTGGGAGGGCTATATTTCCAGAGAATCCCCCTACCACCACCCTTGTGCCCAGCCTAGGGGTTTCGGTGGGGGCTGTGGCTGGGCAGAACCCCGCCCATCCTTTGAAGCAGGGGCCAGACCACAGGGCCTGGGCAGGCCTAGCTTGGGTTATAGGCTCGGAGCCCATAGTCTGCTCCCCACAGGAGCGAGGGAGCTGGGTTGTGGTGTGGGGCGTAGGCTATGAGGCCATAGCATGGCAGGGGCTGGAGGGGTGGGGGCCATTGGGAGGAGCTGAAGGGGACTCCGTAGGAAATAACAGAAGAGAGAGCTGAGTTGGGGTCCTCACCCCTGCTCATGCTAAGACCTTAAGTTTCTTCATGGCCTCATCGCCAACCCACCACTCACTCATATGGCCGCAATGGGTAAGAATCAAAGTCCTGGTGATCCTTTGAGTTTGGGACGGCAGTAATTAATTCCCAGCCCCTCGTCCCTCCTTCTTTGAAGCTTTTTCCTCTTCAGGGACAGCAATAATACCTTCACAAGGAAGACTTTCAAATTCAATCAACCCACCAGTTCCCCCTCCATAGATGCACTTGTGTAGTATTTACCCTTGATGCCCCAGCTAGCTGGCCCAGTGGAGTATTGGAGACATGGCGTCAGAAAGACTTGAGCTGAAAATCTTCCTTGCACATTTATTAATCGTATAGCTGTGGACAAGTCACTTAACCTCCCAGCTTCAATGTCCTCATCTGTAAAATGGGAATAGTCATGACCACTAACCTCACAGAGTCATTATAAACAAAAATGAGATGACAGGTAAAGCATTTTGTGAAAATTAAAGTTATATATAATTGTTGGTGGTGTTGTCATTTCCTCTCCCAGATCAGGCCTTCCCTGAGGGCAGAGTCTGCTGCCCCCTCAGACAGGGGACTCATGTGACCAACATAGTTCTCTCTCCCTCGGGTTGGAGGTGATCTGAGGGCAGGGGCTCTACGTTCCTCTGCTCCATTGAACAAGGACCTGCCTGCCCACAGAACCAAGGGTGTTGGGAGAGCAGCCTCTGTGAGATCTCCTCCTCAGAGGGGGTGCTCAGAGCTTCAGAAGGTAGCACCAAGCAGGACCAGCAGGGACATCCCAGAATCATCATCTCCAGATAACATGGGATACGATGTGTGAAAGGAGCTTGGCAGACCTTTGAAGTACTACATGAAGGTGAGCTATAATTATTAGCTTTCTGCCTTGGGCTTCGTTATGATGTAGTTACCCGGGGCAGCGAGGTGGTGCAGTGGATGGAGTACCAGTGCAGGAGTCAGGAGGCCCTGACCTCAAATCTCACCTCAGACACTGGACACTCTCTAGATGTGTGACCTTGGGCAAGTCACTTAACCCCAACTGCCTCATCCTGGGTCATCTCCAGTCATCCTGATGAATATCTGGTCACTGGATTCAGAGGGCTCTGGAGGAGAAGTGAGGCTGGTGACCTGCACAGCCCTCCCTCACTCATGTCTTCATTTCTCTGATGGCATGGTCTTCTTCAGCAATGAAGGACACACACACATAATTGTAGTTACCTGAACCTTTAAACCACTCGCCCTGATTCTGATCTCTGTCAACCAGCCCCTTCTTCATATGCTGCTGGAGGAATTCTCCTATTTCATGGTTTTGGAGGCATCATGTTCCTACTCACAGAAGTCCTGTGGCTCCCTAGCACCAATGGGATGAAATGTGAACCAACTCCACCCTACCTTTCTGGCATATATGCAACACCCTTCAGAAGTTCCTTGCTTTAACCAAACCACACTACAAATCTTTCCCCAAAATATAGCAATGTTCCTTGCTACCTGCTCCTTTGTGATCATATTTTGGACCTGTTGATCAATTCGTTGACTCTATAACTGTGTCAATTAAGCTGAGGAGCAAAGCTCCCTAATACTAATTGTATCCTTCTGGGCTCTCTGTGATTATACTCACTGATTGTAGAGTGAGGACGGGGGGAGAAAAACTACGCAGGAGTCTGCTCATACAAGTACCATATCAAGATAAAGTTGATTTTTAAATTTTCAGTGTGAACATTTATCTCTCAGGAATCAGCAAAAGCTATAAATCAAGACCTGTTGATCTCTAAAATTAAGAAAATGATGGAGAAAATGTCAATAATGCAGAATATCCTGGATATATTTATTTTTGGAAAGCTGGTTGTTAAACATTTACCTGAAATCCATGCTACAAATACAAAATATTTTAAAGGACACTAGCAGCTGGGGAGCACAAAAATATTCAGATAGGCAGCAGCTAGGTGGTGCAGTAAATAAAGCATAGACCCTAGAGTCAGGAGGACTTGAGTTCAAATCCAGTCTCAGACACTTACTAGGTATATGACCCTGGACAAGTCACTTAACCACAATTGCCTCCAAATTTTATGTGTGTGTATGTTTATATTTATATGTGTGCATGTTTATATATGTGTGTGTATATACATATTCATGTAGGAGGTACCCCTTGAGTTGAGATGTGGACATAGATAGGAATAAGGTAGAAAGGAGGAAGTCATGTACTCCAAACACATGCAAAGGCAGAGAAATGAGAGACAGAATGTTTGTACAAGGGACAGCAAGTCCATAATTCACTTAGGCTAGAATATGGAGTGCATGGGTAGGAGTCATGTACAATGAACCCAGAAAGGCAAACTGGAAACATGGTGGGAAAAGCCAGATTTTTTTTATCTTCGAAGCAATATGGAGCCACAGGAGCTATGGAACAGGGGAATGACATGGTCAGGCCTGTGCCTTAGCAGTGTTGCATTAGCAGCTGTGTGAAGGATAGATTGAAGAAGAGATGAGAGGCTGGAGGTGAGATCAATTTAGCGGCTATTGCAATAATCCAGGAAATAGGTGAAAAGGGTCTGAGCTGAGGTGGTGGCCTTGTGACCAACAGGGCGAGGGGGTAAGGAATTCGAGAGGAGGGAACAATCTAAAGTTGACTTAGGTAGGTATAGTGTGAAGACTGCGAAGGGAGAAAAATGAGACCATAATAGGGGTGATAGCCTCAGAGAATACTGAAGGAGGAAGGAACTGGACAATGGGTTTAGGAAGGGTAAGGCACAGGAGAAAACATGATGATAGAAGGGTGTACCTGGATAGAAGAACTTCATATTTCTTGATGATAGAAATGGAAGATCTGTGGGTCATGGTGAACTCAGTGATGTGACCGTTCCTGTGTGTGGCTAAAGTGGAGTGGAGGTCAATGTGAAAGGAATTAAGGAGGCTTGGTGAGTCCAGGGTGTTTGGAAGAACATCGCTATATAAAGTCCCCAAGTAGAAGGGTAGAGTTTAGATTGGAAAGGAAGCCTGTGAGCCCAGGACTGAGCTTGAAGAAGAATGATGAATGGACAGGAGGCCAGTTGCCTTGACTTCTGTCTTGCCACTGAACTTCGATGACTGGAGGACAGAGTGAGGTTGATGACACTTAAACCCAATTCAAGAACAAGTCAAGACATCGCCCTCCTGACGTATGGGAGTCTCTTCAAGAACAAAGGATAAACAATAGTGGGGAGGTAACTGCTGCCAGGATCTGAAAAGGTGACCTTCAGACAGAATGAACCTCTGGAGAGATTTTATAGAGTGAAGGCAGCAGAGATAGGGTCTGAACATGGCCGAAGAAAAAGGGAAGACAACAGAGAAACAACTATGTACAAAAAGGTATACACCAGATATATCTCAGAGTAAGAGCTTAGCATTAAGGACAGAAAGGATGTCCATAGCTGGAAAGGATGGTCATGGATACAACATCTTCCAGCACAGACCCAGCTGGGTCTCCATGAGTTCCATAAAACGGAAGGAATTGGAGCAGAGGAAGTCTTGGAAAGGCAACTTATTGGCTGGAAGCTCCAGACAGAGGACACAATGCAAGAGATGAGCAGGACTGGATTCAGGTCAGGAAATGGTAGGGCTGGCATGGATAGGTATGAAAACCAGGGAAATGATAGCTGAAGAAGGTGTGACTATAGCTTTGGTAACCGGGGATTCTGCATCACCTGGATGGGCAGAGGAAGAGGCAGGAGTTTGTTCACCATGGGAGGGGGATAGAGCCTTTTTGGCTGCAGACCCCACCCTCTAGGATCTTAGGAGTGGCAGAAGGTATTGTCAGCTTTCTCTAAAGTACAGGAGAAGGGGGACTGGGCCTGGGTCAGTGGTTCTCCCTGAAGTTGAGAGGAAAAGAAGGGAGGGGAGGGGAGAGGCAGAAGAGAGTGGAGGAGGGTAGAGAATAAGGTAGGAGCAGAGAAACAGAGGAAAGGAGAAAGAACCCTAAAATTGGAATAAGGCAACGCTTTTAACTGAATTTAGAGTAAGAAACTGGTTGAATCATTAATTGTATAATTAACCTTGACAAGACATTTTTCCATCTCTAAACATCAGGTTCCTCATCTGTAAAATAGATATTGTCAAACTTGCACTACTTACCTATCACAAGGTGGTTGTAAGGAAAGCATTTTAAAAAGCATAAAATACCACGGAAATGGTAGCTATCATACTAATTATTTGGAAGGAAAGGAATGGGACCCCCAGGCTTAGGAGCTAAGGGTAACAGAAGGGGGCTGCCAGCCTCTGCTTCCAACCTCCCCCCTGGGAGTACTGGGAAGGGATTGCTGATTTTCTAATTTATGGCCCCAGGCTGGGCCAAGGTAAATGTTTCCCTTCCCTAAAGTTGGTGGAGGAGGGGAATGGGGCTTGGTAATCCCCCACTCAACCCACATCAAGGGCCTGGGAGCCCCAGCTCAGCCCAAGATAAAGTTGAAACTGAGCACAGAGCAGGGAGTGCTGGGGCTCCTACTTGCATGGCCCCTACAATGGGATAGGTGGGATTCAGGTGGGTCCTGACCTCACTTACATCCCTCCATTAGCCCTGGAGTTCAACCCACCCTCTGCCTAATGACCTGGTTTCTTGCCAATATCCTTCTCCCCTCAGAGACTCCATCGTCACAGGCTGTGGAGCTAGAAAGGACCTGAGAAACCATCTAGTCCATTTCCTCCCATTTTGCAGATGAAGAAGCTGAGATCCAGTGGGCAGAAGCAACATACCCAAAGTCACCCAGCTAGAAAATGGTGATGCTGGGACTCAAACCCAAACCCAGACCTGTTCCTGCTGTAACACTGAGCCTACTTTGTCTTCATCATGCTTGGGATTCAAAAGAAATGTCCTGAAGGGGAAACCATGGCTCCTGCCCTCCATGAGCCCCAAATCTAAAGAGAGAAACATGGTCCTTGCCTTCATTAAGCATAACCTGCAGTCTAGGCCTTGCCCTAGAGGTTCCAGCCTCAGTCTTGAAGGGACTTTGGTCAAGTCTTTTCAGTTCTCTGAATTCCTTACCTGAAAAGTGAGTGAGTTGGACCAGTTACCTCTGTTTGCTTCCCTCTAACATTCTGTATTGTATGTTACAAAGCATCTTCCCGCTCTTTATGTTCTAGCCCTAATTCATCTTGTCCTATGTTCTAAGCTTGCTCCCAGCTCTTGGATGCCATGTTAGTAGATCTAGAATTCTATGAAGGAGTTGGACTTTGGAGGAAAGGATGGTGTTCCAGTGGTCCATGGGAGGGCTGTAGGATAGGATCCAGAGAGCCATGGAGGGAGGGCTGGGCTTGTCAGAGGATCTTTCTTTGCTTGCATTTTTCCCTGTAATTCTATCTCTGACCTCCTGGGGAGAAATCTGGTGTTGTTCTCTCCACCCAACCAAGCCTTCTGTGGTTATGTTCAGACTGAGTCGGAAAATCGATTTGGTATAAATAAGTGAACTCCCCAAGGGTGGGAATAAATCATGAGTCGCTAGGACCTCACTGTGGGCTCCCCCTAGCTCTAGGTTCAGCTGAAACTTGAATGTCTTCCAGGGTCAGGAAAGGGATGGGGTACCGTAAAGAAGCATCAAGAATTGATGCCCTATAATGGGTTCCACATATTCCCCTACCTCTGGGCCAAGGCCTAGCCCAGTCTACACCATCTCCCTTAATTGTCAGCAAGGAGTAAAGAGGAGGAGGGGGAGAGAGAAAGAGAAGAGAAGACAAGGGGAATAAGACTGAGACTGGGGTGGAAAGAAAGGGGATAGAACGACTTGTCGTTGGGTTAGACAGGGGCCATGTCACCAGAAGACTCCTATGGCAATGTGAAGGTACACCTTCACAGATGAGGGATAGTGCTATGAGTACAGTCACCCTAAGCCTCTCCCACTGGTAAATGAGCATGGATCAGTTTGTCCCATGCATATCTTTGTCACTTTGGGAGGTATCTTGAGGAAAGGATCATTCCTCTTCCAACCAAGAGCTGGTTAAGGAATTATTTAGGCAGTAATTCTCAAAGTGCGGTGCCAAGGATCCCTGGCAGACCCCAGGGGGTCCACAAGATCAAAACTATCTTCATAATTAATGCTGATGTTTTAATTTCCAATTCAATAAGTATTGATTAATACAGCCCACATAAACAAAAGTCCTTTGGAGGGTCCTCAATACATTTTAAGACTCTAAAGGGTCCTGACACCAAAAAGTTTGAGAACTGCTACTTTATTGGACATATAGCCCCTGCCCTAAGGGAGCCCCTGTTCTGAGCAGAGGGACTGTATTCAGGCAAAGGAAATGAAAATGAAAGAACAGAATGCAGTGTAGAAGAAACAGTCAGGATGTAGCCATGCAGGTGAGAAGCACTTTGTCTGCTGGGGGAAGGAGAGGGTAGCTAAGAATGACTTCCTGGGAAGTGTAGGACTTACACTGGTCTTTAAAGGGTGAACTCAGGTCCCAGGGCAGCACCTGCCCTATGGGATGGATAAATGAGAATGTAAGTAAGAGCTACTTGAAGATACTGAAAGGTAGCTTCCTGAGGTTGGGGGTAAGGAGACATGGGAAGGGAATGGCTGGCCTAGGTAGCATGGCATGAGAAAAAGAATATCTTTAACTGGATTTGGAATCATTAGACATGAGTTTAAATGACAGTTCTATCACTTAACTATAACTTCATTTTCCTGGGTCTCGGTTTCCCTGTCTGCAAAATGAGGAAGTTGGATTCAATTCTAAAGTCCTTTCTAGCTCTAAATTTAGCATTCCAGGCTTCTCTTACTATTACAAGCTCAGTCATCTGACCTGCTTCTTTTCCCCTTCTTCATAGTGCCCAGCCAGGAGTCAGGCCAACCTGAGTTCAAATCCCACCTCAACACTTACTATGTGACTCTGGGCAAGTTACTTAACCTATGTCCCTCAGTTTCCTCATCTGTAAAAATGGGGATCACAGCACCCACCTCCCAGGGTTATGAGGATCAAAAGAGATAATTTGTAAATGTTAGCTATAATAATTTATTTTATTTTTCCTCAATTATATGTAAAAACAATTTTAACATTTTTTAAAATTTTGAGTTCTAAATTCTCTCCCTATCTCCCCACCCCTCTTTGAGAAGGCAAGCAATTTGATGTAGATTATACATGTACAGTCATGCAAAACTTATTTCTATATTAGCCATGTTTCAAAAGAAAACAGACAAAAACTAAAGTTTTTAATAGTATGCTTTGATCTGCATTCAGGCTCCATCAGTTCTTCCTCTAGACATGGAGAGCATCTTTTATCCTAAGTCCTTCAGAATTGTCTTGGATCATTGCAGTGATCAGAACTGCTAAGTCATTTACAGTTGATCACCATACAATGTTGCCATTACTGTGTGCAATGTCTTCCTGGTTCTGCTCACTGTGCTTTGTATCAGTTCATATAAGTCTTCCTAGGTTTTTCTGAAACCATCTGTCTCATCACTCCTTATAGCACTAAGCATTTCATCCCAGTGATGTACCACAACTTGTTTAGCCATTCCCCAATTGATGGGATTATAATTTTTATTTTAAATGTCACCTCTTTGACTTCTGCAGTGGGAGAGTGAAAGCATCAAGAAAGAGTCTAACTCTTGTCATTGATTATTTCTTAGATGTGATTTCATGGACCATTGACCCTTTCTTGGTTACGAGTGCAAGGACTGGGGCTGTTAGCTACGTAACCAACCCTTCTCTTTTTCCAGTTATCCAATATCCCAGGGATGTTCATTAGCCATTTTTCAGGCCCAAGGCATCATTGGTAACATGCATGGCCACCATGGACACTCTCTCTCTGCCAATGTTGGGTTCCCTGTGATTTTGATTATTTGGAGATCATGGCAGGCTATGCCTCAATTCACTTCTTCTGTAGTGAGAATAAATAAATGGAAGCAGTCCTCCAGTCTAATCCCATCATTTAATAGATGAAGACCCAAAAGAAAGAACTCACCAACTGGGTGCCCTTGAGGAAGTTATTCTCTTTAGACTTCCTTTTCCTCCACTCTATCCTGTAGAGAAAACTAGGTTGTACAAATGATGGAGTTCAAAATCCAAAGTTCAGTTCTTGCCTTTGACATCCACTAGTTGGGTGACCTTGGGCAAGTCATTTAACCTCTCCCAACTTTAATTTTCCCATCTGTCAAATGGGGATAGTGGTGGTGAAGATCATATGTGGTAATATGTATAAAGTGTTTTGCAAACCTTAGAATGCTATATAAACGCTAACTATCTGTGAAGTTAGGAGGCTGAACAAGACCACAGAGTCACAGACCATTAAAATCATGCCGTCTACCCAGCAATTGTACATTTGGGGAAACTGAGGCCTGTGGAAGGGAAAGGACTTGCCAAAGTCATGGAGCTATTAAGTGGCAGAGTAAGGACTTGAACTCAGCTCTCCTAAGCTGACTACAGCTAAGAGAAACAAACTAGGAGAGGGTGTTGGAGGAGTGGGGGACCAGTAGCTGTGGGACCTTGAGCAAGTACCTTCTTCCATAAAAAGCATAATAATCCTTGCCCTGTCATGAGGAAGTGAGTTGTAAATTGTGAAGTACCAGCAGAACAGGAGCTCATATTGTTATTATAGCCTGCTGGCCCCAGCAGGGCATCTGTCTCCACAGGGTTTGCTCACCTCCCTCCTCATTCCCTAACCCTGGCTTTCCACCCCCCACTCCCTGTGCTAGTTAACTCCTCCCCAAGCTCATCTAATTTTAGCTCTCCTGTTCCCCCCCCCCTTCCCACACACACGCTCCGGAAGGGGGGAGTACAGGAATTCCGGGACCGCTTTGGAAAGCTGGGAGGAATGTCATAAATCAGAGAATGTTAAAATTGGGAGGGACTGCAGAGGGAGGTAGCCCATCCTAGCCAAGGGAATGCTACAATGAGGCCTGAGAGTCAGGAAGCCAGGGTTCTGGTCCTTGCTCTGCCGCTGACTGACTCACAGAGAAACCATGAGCAAGTGAATGGACTGCCCCTTTTCAGAGTCTCAGTTTCCTCATTTGTCAAATGAATAGATTGAACCAGCTCTTCTCTAAGGTCCCTCCAGGCCTAAAAGTCTGGTTCTGTGGGAAAGCCTCAGCTTAGGAAGTAAAGTGAGTCTTTGTACCCTTTACTTCCACTTTTACCTTTCTCTTCTTAGGACTCAGTTTTCCAAACTATACAATAGGGGCAAGAGTGTTTCAATAATCTTTACAATCTATGACTCTATGATCTACTCCAACCTTAAGCAATTCACCCAAAGGCACATAGTGAGTTAGAGGCAGAGGTAAGACCTCCAGTCTCAGCTGGGGCTCTGAAATGGGAAAGAGAATTTCTTGTACCTCCTTTCTCCCTAGCTTCCCTGTCCCCATCTTCTTGTCCCATAGTCTTCTTCATTCCCAACTTTTAGGTCACTTTCTGGGTGAAGGAGAGAAGAGGAGGGATGTATCCAACCCTTGAGAAATTCCTCTAAGTTCTTAGTCTAAGGTTCAGACCATGGGAAATTTCCTTGTAAGACAAACTAACCAATAGAGAAATAGATAAGAGTATGGGGCCAAGGACATTGACAGCCAACTTGGAAGCATGATGTGGGCTAGGAAACAGCCTGGCAACCTAGGCTCAAATCCTGTCCTTTAAACTAGTTTGTTTTTTGACTTAAAGCAAGTCACTTTCCTTCTCAAGACCTGAGTTTCCTTCCCTATAGAATGAAAATATTGGAATACATAGACATATGATATCTAAGGTCCCTTTGAATTCTCTGTCAAATGTTTCAAGGTTCCTTTCAACTCTTAATCTTAAGTTACCTTGCCTCCTAAAATTGAGAGGAATTATCAAGCCTGGGCATCAGAAGATCGCCTCTTTGGACCAGCTTGGTTCCAGCATGCAAGCATGTCTTCTGGAAAGTGGCTGAACCTCTCTGGGCTTCCATTTCTTTACCTAGAAAGTGGGCTTCCTTACACTAGCCCTTTCTGTCCAGCAAATTCCTTGGGTCCATGCCACTCAGGAAGGGCCGATGAGGTCAGACAGAGTCCAGAAGCAAGGAATCAACGATTCCAGCTGCCTTTAGAGATGTTACTGCCGGGGATGGGAGGTAGAGGAAAAGAGCACTCCCTGCCTATTCGATACTTTCTAGGGCAGGCTATGGTGGGGTTGGGGATGTAGTACTTTGTAAGGAGGGAGCCCTAGGCAGGCTGTAAAGCCCTAACTGTTCTGGGGAGGTCTCTGGGCTATTAATAAAGAGCTGCCCTGTTATCCCTGGAGCTCCTCATGGTTTGTCCTGGCATAGACCTCTGCTCCACCCTGCTCCCATCCTATCCTGGGGACCAGTCATTCAAATCATCATCCTTGGGTACTTCCATTCTACTAGGGAATCTATGAGCTGGGATTTGCAAAATTCTAGTTCCTGACTGTTTGCCTAATTCACTGCCTGACCTTTGGCAATCTACTCATCGTTCTTGGCCCTCCTCTCCTTTGTCAGCAGTGCAGTGTAGTAGAAAGAGCCCTAGATTTAAAATTAGAGGACTTGGGGTCAAATCCCAACTCTTGCCTTTACCAGCTGTGGGCAAGTCACTGAATCTCCCTGGGTCCAAGTTTCTTAAATGTCAAATGAAGGGATTCAGTTAGAATATCTCTGTGGTCCCTATCTATTTCTACAGTCCCTCCCGCCCAAAATCCTATGATAGCCTTTTATTCTCATCATACCTTGGCCCAATTTAAGTTCATAAAGGTAGGGCTGCCAACAAGAGAAAGCAAGACCCAGAGAAGATAGGTAACACAGCACCCCAATGGCCCACACACATAGATATATCTCTTGGCTGCTTCTAGTCTAGGCAGCCCTCTCATTCTGAGAACATGGCCCTGTTCTCCCTACCCCACCTCCTGAGATCAGTAGGTATACCCCAGAGACAGCCAAGGACAAGAATTTGGCCAACTCTGCTCCCTCCCCGTCCCTCCTCACCAACTCCATCCCCCTCCTCCTCAAACCACAGGACCCAACCTGTCGGCTGGATAGCCTGCCCAGGACTCTCTGCTGTGTCCGATATTTTGAGCTTAAGAAAACTTTCCAGCAGGGCAAGAGCTCTTAAAGGTTATAAATAGCAGTATCCCAGAGGGGCGTAGGAAACACGTGGCAAAGGACGCTGTGGGGGGGCGGATCTGAGGCTTTCTGGTCCTACTTCCCTCCCACTATTCTTCCCACCTGGGGTGCTCATTTGACTCTGGGGGGATTTTAGAATCAGCCAGGACATCACACCCCTGCCTGAAAGCAGTCTGGGAAACAGGCCCTCTCCTTGTCCTGCTAACATTTTCAGCAAGATGAAGGAAACTGCCTGTGGAGATAAGAGTCTCTGGACCCTTTAGGGTCTTAAACTGTACCCAAAAAATATGGCCAAGGGCATGGAGATCAACCTGAGATCTCTTTGTTGCTGATGGCATGGAGGATTTTGGGTCTACACCTTTTCTCCTACCCTCTCTCTTAATGCCTTCATGTAATATGCCTGGCTGACCACCGATACCTTATCCCAAAATTATAGCATGGATTACATCAGAATCAAAAAACATAAAAGGTCACAATTGACAGGGGTGGATCTCAGAACATAAAACATAGAATTTAGAGCTGGCAGGAACTTTAGATATCATCAAGTATAAATGACTTCATTTTGTAGATGGGTAAATTGAGGCCCAGAAAGGGAAAAATGACTTTGCCAAGGTCACACAATCAGTTAATGTCAAAGCCGGGACTTGAACCTAAGTTGCCTGACTCCCAATATTTCTTCAGCTATACCAGGTGGTGCCCCTTCATTCCTTTCTCCTCAGCCAACTTGGCTCTCCCTCTCCCCGACTCTGGGAAAGAGAATGATGAACTGTGATTCATATAAGATGATAACGACTAGATACAACAAGGATAGTTTGCCATTGAGAAGGTAGCCAAAGAGATTTCCAGAACGAAAACTGTAAAATGAGAAGAAAAGATGGCTTTCCCTTCTTATAGGCAGGATGCCCCAAATTCATTTCTGTTAGGGGGCGCCACCATCTTGTCCCATCACCTAGGCTCAAAACGTTGAACCTGGTCAATGGTGTTGACTCTTCCTCATCTCCCATGTTAAGTTTTAATGATTCTTCCTACATAGAGTCTCTCCAATCCGTCACAAGACCACCACTGTAGACCAGGTCCTCATCCCTTCCTGCCTAGACTATCTCTACTATCTCTATAACCTCCTCATTGGTCACTGTGCTTCCAATTTCTATCCTATCCAATTAATTCCTCCTCTGTGCATCTGTCAAAATAACCTTCCTAAGGCACAAGTCTGACCATATCTCTACCCTACTCAGATACTTGCAATGACTCCCTATTGTCTGAAATATAGGATGCAAACTCTTCAGTCTGACATTTGAGACCATCCACCATCTGGTTCCAACTTACCCTTTCTGACTCATTTTACTTTTCTTCATTTCTCCTGTTTTCTGGCCAAATTGGATTTGCTCTCAGACTCAACATTCCATTTCCTATCTCTGTATCTCTGTACGAGGCTGGAATGCACTCCCTCCTCACCTCTTATAAAGTGCTTGGACTACCAGGGAGAGGCTCTGTACTTTGGAAAGTTTCATCTGATAACACGTACAAGAACAGGAAGGTCAGTCCAGGACTATTATAAAGCGGGGGAGCAGACGGGGTGGAGGTGCCTAGGAGGCATCAAGGTGGCCTAGCAGATAAAATGCTGAACTCAGGATCAGGAAGATCTTTGTTCAAATCTACTCCAACTCTTATTAACTATGTGACCTAGGGCAAGTCACTTCAACTTCTATCTCAGTTTCCTCATCTGTAAAATGGGATCATAACAGCACAACACATCCATGAGATGGTATGTGCAAAGTGCTTGGCAAAACTTAATGGGCTTTATTAATTTTCTAATCTTGGGCTACCTCCTTCAAGGTGCCTCGTCTCCCTGATGTCACAGTCCCCTTGAAGAGTGAAGTTCAGTTAGCCACAGCAAGGATCACCTCTTCCCAGAAGCTTCTCCTAATCCCTGTCGAGGTTAGTGCTTTCTCTCTCCCCTCTCCCCCAAAATGACCTTGTTATTTACTTAGGATTGTAGGATCCAAGGCAGAAGGCTAGAAGGGAGCTTAGAGATCACTAAATCACACAATGTTCTTAGGATCATGCAGCTGGAAAAGACCTCCGAATCCAACACACTCATTTTACAGATGAGGAGACTGACGTTCAGGGAAGGTCAGTGATTTGGCCAAGGGCTTTTGTTGTTTAGTCATTCTTCAGTCATGTCTGACTCTTTGTGACTCCATTTGGGGTTTTCTTGCCATAGACACTAAAGTGTTTTGCCATTTTCTTCTCCACTTCATTTTACAGGAAACTGAGGCAAACAGGATGAAGCGACTTGCTCAGGGTCACCCAGCTAGGAAAGGTATGAAGCTGGATTTGAACTCCTGAGGATGAGTTTTCCTGACTCCATGTACCATGTACCATGTACCATGGTACCACCTGGCTTCCCTGCCCAAGACATACACGTAGTAAGGATCAAAGGTAGAATTTGAACCCTGTCCTCTGACTCCAGAATCATATATAGTCATTGAGGAAGCTGGATTCTGAAGGGGTTAAGTGGCCCAGACAATAGGTCAGAAATAATAGAGCAGGTATTCAAACTCTTGTCCCCCTCTTTCCTCCTTGACATGTTACTTATCTGTGTGTAGGGTCTATCCTCCCAGGAGAATATAGGCTCTTTGAAAGCAAGGATTATAATTGTTGTCTGCATCCCCACAGCCTCTAAAGATAGCATGGTGTAATGTGGATAGAAAGTCAGCTTCAAAGTCCCAAAGACCTGAGTTCAAATTCTGTTTCTGTCACATATTCTGTGACCCTGGGCAAGGAACTCAACCCCTCAGTGTTCTGAGCAACTCTCTAAAACCATACAGAAGTTGAAAGTAAGGTGCTAACCTGAATTGGTAGTTTCCACACCTGGGAATTCCCTACATCAATGAAATCGGAGTCCAATCTCTATCCCTATCCCCAGTGGCTAGCATAGTGCCCTGCACATAGGGCACTACACCATGAATTGAAAAATTAATCCAATACCTAGTTCAGTTGGGTCTGTGCCTCTTTCCTCTGAAGCATTATATCCTACAGGATGTCGGTTTGGGTTTCCAACCTTGTTCCTAGGGTGAGCCAACCCCCTCCCACCCAGCTCATTGGGAGCAAAGAATAAAGGAAAGTAATTTCCCTGAATCTTGGCAGTCCCAAGAATTTCTTGCAACATCTGGGTTGGTTTTGAATGCTGTCCAGAGTGACCACCCTAGGTCCAGGATAGAACATTTCATTTGGGCTTCGGAGTTAGATTATAGGCTTCAGAGCTGGAAAGGACATTAGAGATCATCTGATCTAGTCCCCTCATATGTTCTTTTCAAGGCTAAGGAATTTAATGCAATAGCATGGGACAAAAGCAGTAATAAAGCATTTCCTCCGTAAACTCAGAGCACACTTTCCCTTAAATATACATGCCCTTATGGGGAAAATTGGATATTCTCAGGAAACACAAGCAGAAAAGTACACACATATAGAACATACGTGGCTATAGTATCCAAATATAAAGACATAATGTGAGGCACACACATAAAGGAGCCACTCATGGTTCTGTTGCCAAAAGGCCACTAATATCTTCTGGTGATGCCACATAGCTGCCTTTACCAGGTCCAGTCCTCCTTGGTCTCCACCAGTTGTCTCCCCCAACTCCATAAGAGCAGGTCCTTCTGCTCTCTTTCCACCCCCAGGGCAAAACACAGTGCCTGGCGAATAGTAGGTACTTAGTAAATGCTTATTGTCCAATTGACAGGGTCCTCAGTAAGCTACTTCGTTGGATACTTCTCTAGGTTCATTGTTTCGACTAGAAAGTCTCTGCAGGACACTGGATGGGAGGCTATGAAGTTTCTTTCTGCTTCAATTTTCTAGTTTGGCTATAGTGTTATCTCTTTCCTGAAGAGAAGAGTGGATTCTGCCGTGCTCTTTTAGTTCAAAAGCCAGAAGTTTTTTTATAACTCTTTTCAAAAAGTAGACACTCCAAACACATGCTGCTTGCTGTTTTATAAATGAAGAAATTCAGACCCAGAGATACAAGGGAGAGAGACTTTCGCAGGGTCACGCAACTGGTGAGTAGCAAAACTTGTATTCAAATCCGAGACCTCTTATTCCCAATACAAAGCTTTTATCTCTGAAGTTCTCTGCTATAGGGTGGACCTCAGACTTGGGGGGAGAGGGAGGGGAGGAGAGGACAATATCCCCAGAGCCAAATTACTGATGTTCCACCCTTGACTAGTACAGAACCCACAGGGTCTCTATCTCTCTCTCCATCCCTCCCTCTCCCCCACTCTCCTCCTCACTCCCTTCCCCCTTCCCCTTCCTCTCTCTCTCCTCACTCTCTCTCTTCATTCTTTGTCTGTCTGTCTGTCTGTGTGTGTGTGTTTCTCTCTCTCTCTCTCACACACACACACACACACACACACACACACACACACACAAACACACACACACACACCGGCTGTTGACCTTCAGCTGGTCTGAGGAGGGAAAACCACCTGTCCCTTCAGAGAGTCTCAGGTCTGCAGGAATTCGGAGAACAGAAAACACACATATCTACATTCAGACCTAGTATACAGGGTTATGTGAATGTCTTAGGGACCCCTCTTGAGCTGTAGATTCCTTGTGCTGATTGGAGAGTCCAGAGCCCTGCTGGGTTGTAATCAGGACGAGTGACTTCATCAGAGATTTGAGAGGAATGGGGGGAACAAACATAGGGGACAGGGAGCAACTTCATAGCCCAGGAGCAGAGAGGTGAATCAGAACTGGAGAGGAGAATAAGAGTTATAGGCACGGCCAAGTAGAAACAGCCCTAGATACTTCCTCGCTATGTGACCCTGGGCAAATCACACAACCTCTCTGAGTCTGTTTACTCCTTTTCTAAGTGGAGACTCTTCATTTAAATCCAATTCACTGGCAAGTCTTGACATCACCTTCTCGTTTCTCTTTGAAAACAACAAATGGAGATTACAATTCCTGTGTTATCTTCTTCCTAGGGTTGTTAATAAGAAACTATTTTTCGAACACTGAAGCATTAAAGAAATATATATATATAAATATATGTATGCGTGTGTATATATGTGTGTATACATACATATGTACATACATATACATATAAAGATATGTGTTAATATGTATATAGTAGCTAAAACTGTTGTATGTGGAGTCAGGAAGTCCTGAGTTCAAATACCACCTCTGACACTTACCAGCTGTATGACCTTGGGCAGTTAAGACACTTCACTTCTCTGAAACTCAGTTTTCCTCATGGGTAAAACGGAAGCAATAATACCCAAAGCATCTACCTCATAGAAGTGTCACAAGACCCCAAGGAGGCAGACTCTGAAGCGCAGAATGCTGCACGTATTCTCTATTACCGTTACCAAACATTCCATTTTGGCAAACAGATCTCCCTTGCCCAGTTTGGAGTCTGAAGGCACTCTTTGCTCTACCCAGGTATGGTGCAAAGTTTTGAGTTTCCTAAGGTCATTTGCTGCCACATGTCACAGGAAATGGAGTCTTGGGGTAGAGGATGGGGCGGAGATGTGAATCAGGATGCACGGGAGCCTGCATTACCTTCAAAGTCTTTAGAAGACTGCTGGCACATCTTTCTCCTTCCCCATACTCTCTCATGACCATGCCTACTCCATAATAATAATCCCAATGCATGTATCGAATACTTTATCTTACTAGGTTTTCATAACCACCCTTTGAGCTAAATCCTGAGGATGCTGTTATACCTATTTTACAGGAGAAGAAAGTGAGACTTGAAAGGGGATAATGACTTGTCCAAGATGACACCTTTGAGCTCAGGTCTCTTTAGATTCCAAGTCTAACACTCTTTCCAGTGCACTCCCATCAAGAAAATCCCAGACTTTCTACTCAGCTACCTTCTGCCTCCTGACCACTGGCTCCATCTCTGATAAATTCATGCTGAGACTCTAAACTTATATCAAATTATAAAGACTATGAAGTCAATATGAGTCAGCCACAAAACCTAGCAGCCAAAAATATCCTAAGATGACTTAAGGGTGGCATTTTGCCCACAATAGGAAAGGCAATAGTCCCATTCTCCTGAGAAGACCCGATAAGGAGTATTGTTCCTAGTTCTCATAGACTGTTAGACCTGGAAGGGGCTCAAAGATCATTAGGTACAATGGCCTCATTGTAGACGTGATGAACCAGAAGTCCAGAGAGAGGGGAAAGACTTCCTTCTGATCACATAGTAAGTAGCAAAGTCTGAGTCTGAACCCAGGTCTTTTGACTCCATTTAGAACTCTAATAAGCTTGACAAGCAAGCCAACCAAGATGGCAGGAGGACAGAAAAATATACCAACAGCTGAAGGAAATGGAGATGTTTAATAAAGTAAGGATGCCACTAACTAAACCTTCAAACTAACATACAAACCTAATGCTGCCAACAAAAGTGATCAGAGAATTTTTTCAGAGCTCAGTGGAGACCTAAGGTGATCAGTATTTTGGGAGAGGTTTCCCCGAGTACACACAGATTGATACCCTCCTTGTCTTAGGAAATGGTTCCATGGGTTGCCAAGGCTGAGAAAATTCCATTCCTTGCTGGTCAACTCTCTTTATATTTAGCTAAGCTGGTCCAGATGAAAAGTCCATCACTGACCCATACTCAAATCCTTTCCAAACCTGGTAGATTTTGCCATGGTTTTCAATTTGCTGGAAGATACCAGGATTATTTTTACACTATGATGAGGTATCGGAGGGGAATAATAAGGAAGGACATGGCCAAGAGCCCACTTACCCCCTCTATGGTGCACACTTTGAAAGCTGCCCCTTTTCTCACCTGGCAGGCCCAAGAGAAGTGGGCACTTTGAGCTGGCCTCCCCAACCTTCCTGCTAATGAAGAGGTTAAGAGATTACTCCCATTGTGAAGGGGAGCGGGGAAGTCAAAAAGGCAAAAGGACTTTGCTTTCTGTCCTATCCCTACACTCTCCAGATCCTGACAAGACCATCTGATCTCCCTAAGGACACCTTGGCCTTGTCATCTTAGGACCACTGGGACCTTCCATCCTGCTGAACCCTCTATATGTGTTGATTCCTCCACTTCAAATGTGAGCTCTCTGAAAACATGGATTGTCTTACTTTATAGTCCAAAAAGCAAATGCTTTTTCTATTCATTCATTCATTCATACAGGACTTGTACTAACTTAGCAATTCATGGAAATAGCCACTGGGGTTGAAAAGACCTCCATCTTTTGGCCCCAAGTGATGTGCCTGTCTGGCTAGGAAGGTCACCTTAGTTATCCTCCTCCTATCAGAATATACTATCTGAGAAATGCCTCTAGGAGGCTAGTGTTCAATCTTCAAACTCAGGAAAGTAAACTCTGAAATAGCACCCATATCTGGGAAAACCTACTCTCAGGATCTCCCCTCTAGGGCCAACTGAAACCATATGACCATGGCTTTCATGTGCTATAAAAATGTCCCAGATTCCATCTTAACTTGGGCAGTGGAAGTCCATTCTCACTAACTTTAGTTTGAGAACTTTTAGTTCTCAGAAAAAAAGAAGTCAGAAGAAATCCAGGAACCTGAAGGTTCAAAAACTCAGGCAAGTTAAGCTTGGGATGTGCTTTTCCTATCATCCTTAACTAGTTGCTCCAACTGGGAAGCAGGAAATTGAGAGAGAAATCACTTTCTTCCCCCTGCCCCAAGGGGGATCAGAGAACTGAGGGATAAATTTCCCTCCCCCCAGAATGAAAATCTACTCTGTTAACTTTAGGAAAAATTGACTGAACCCCTCATATGGATAAAGTACTCTGAATTCCCCCCATCCTAGCTAAAAATGATCTCATCCTCCACAAATGACTGTAGGACACTTGACCATTATCTTTCCTTCAACCATCATTCTCTGCCTTATAAAATGATAATGTGTGTGTGTGTGTGTGTGCGTGTGTGTGTATGTTATTCTCCTCCCTATTGGTCCATAAGTTTTCTGAAAGCAGAAAGTGTCTGTTGATTTTTCTTTTCCATTTTTGTGTTATTGACAGTCCACAAAGGATCTGGCACATAGTAAAAACTTAATAAATATTTGTTGTATTGAATTTAATTTAAAATGACACTGGTTTGGTGGACAGGAGAACTGGGCTTGAACCTTAGTGCACCACTGGATGCTTGTGTAATGTAAGGGTTCCTTTACCCTCTCTGGACATCAACTTCCTCACCTATAAAATGAAGGGGTCGGACTAGATGATTTTTAACATTCTTTCAAACTCCTAAAATTTAAGGACTATCTATGAACTATAAATTAAGCTGAACTAAACTGGAGCTGAATGGTTGATAAAGCCAGGATTTGCTACCTAGATCCACCCACTAGCCATTGCCGCCCGAATCCTATTACTCTGGACCCCCTCTCCTGGGGATGCCGTCACGGAGGCAAAGATCAGACTTTTTGTGGGACCTCTCACAGAAGTCCACTCCCTGTTCATAACTGCCCCTGCTGTTGTACTGTGGTCTTTGGAATTGCTGCTACCATCCCCTCACCAAATGAATTGACCCCTGAAACAATATCTCTTAGATACTTTCAATTTATTTGACTATCATTGTTGCTATTGAATCATTTTTCAGTCATGTCCAACACTTTGTTACCTCATTTGGGATTTTCTTGACAAAGATACTAGAGTGGTTTGCCATTTACTTCTCTAGCTCCTTTTACAAATGAGGAACTGAGGAAACAGGGTTAAGTGGATTATCCAGGGTCACCCAGCTAGTAAGTGTCTAAGGCCGGAGTTGAACTCAGGAAAATGAGTCTTCCTGACTCCAGGCCCGGCATTCTATCTACTGAGCCACGTAGATCCTTTGACTATCACACAACTGCTTTTCTCCTGCATAGCAAGACTAAGCTGCTTTCTCACAAGACAATAGAATCACAGACTTCAGAGCTAACAGGGATTTTAAAGATCATCTTCTCTAATGCCTTCATTTTATCACTGAGGAAAATGAGGACCATGGAGGGAAAATGTCTTACTTAAGATAATACAATAAATGGGAGGGTGGGTGATTAGGCATCACTTGAACCTTACTCTTATCAGTATTGACTCAAAGAGAAAATAATATACACAGTCAGTTGAATATAGAAGTCTATCTAACCCAACAGGGAAGTGGGAGGGGAGGAAATTAAGTAGGGGGTGGGAGGCAAACTGACAGAAAGGAGGGCAGATCAGGGGAGGTGGGAAACAGAAACAAAACACTGATGAGGAGGGAAAGGGTGAAAGGAGAGAGAAGACAAACAGGAGGAACAATAGGATGGATGGAAAGACACAGGTAGTAATCACAGCTGTGACTGTGAATGGAATGAACTCTCCCATAAAATGGAAACAGATAGCAGAGTAGATCAAAAATCAGAATCCTAAAATATACTGCTAATAAGAAATACACTTGAAACAAAGAGACACCCACAGAGTAAAAGTAAGGGGCTGAAGCAGAATCTATTATGCTTCAGCTGAAGTGAAAAAAAAAAGCAAGGGTAGCAATCCTGATCTTAGACAAAGTAAAAGTAAAAATACACCTAATTAAAAGAGTACGAAAGGAAACTACATCTTGCTAACAGGCAGCATAGACAACGAAGCAATGAAATTAGAAGAACAAGGACTAATGTACCCATTAGATCTATGGGGAGGAGAAAAATTCATGATTAAATGAGAGATTGAGATCATTACAAAATGTAGAATAAATAATTTTGATCATATTAAATGGAAAAGCTTTTGTTCAAACAAAATCAATGCCGCCAAGATTAGAAGGAAAGCAAAAACTTGAGAAACAATCTTTACAGCCAGGGGCTCTGATAAAGAACTCATTTCTCAAACATATAGAGAACCAAGTCAAATTTGTGAGTATACAAGTCATTTTGCAACTGATAAATGGTCAAAGGGTATGAATAGGGAGTTTTCAGATGAAAAAGTCAAAGCTATCTATAGGCAAATGAAGAAGTGCTCTAAATCACTTTTGACTGGAGAAATGAAAATTAAAACAAATCTGAAATATCACCTCGCATCAATCAGATTGGCTAATATGGTAAAAAAGGAAAATGATAAATGTTGGAGAGGATGTGGGAAAACTGGGACACTGGTGTACTGCTGGTGGAGTTGTGAACTGATCCAACCATTCTGGAACCATGCCCATAGGGTAACCAAACTCTTTGAGTCAACAATACCACTAGTAGATCTGCATCCCAAAGATCATTTTAAAAAAGGAAAAGGACCTATATGTTCAAAAATATTTATAGTAGCCCTTTTGTGAAAGTAAAATATTAGAAATTGAAGGGATGTCCATCAATTGGGGAATGGCTGAGTAAGCTGTGGCATAGGAATGTAATAGAATACTATTGTGCAATAAGACATGATGAACAGTCAGATTTCAGAAAAACCTGCAAAGAAAGGACTTGTATGAACTGATGCAAAGTGAAATGAGCGGAACTAGGAAAACATTGTACACAATATCAGCAACATTGTGTGATAATCAACTATGAAACAACTCAACTTTTCTCAGCAACACAATAATCCAAGACAAGCACAAAATATTCTTGAAGGAAAATGCTATCCATATCCAGATAAAAATTGGTGAGCTTGAGGTGGAGCCAAGATGGCAGAGCAGAAAGACACACATATGCGGGCTCTCCCCACATAGCCCAAAAAATACCTGTAGAGAGGGACTCTCAACAAATTTTGGAGTAGCAGAAGTGGAAAACAGAGTGGAGGAGATCTCCAGCCTGTGATGACCTGAAAGGCCAGTGGGAAACATATGTTGCACCGGACATGGAGCAGAGCCCAGCCCAGCCTTAGCTGTGGCACAGGGCTCCCAAACAGCCTTTTGGGGCAGAATCTCCAGTCGCAGCAGCAGGTGCCAACCCACAGGAGTCAAAGGTAAGTGACAGGGTGTTTTCAGCTGGACAGGAAGGGAGAAGGGCCTTCCCATAGCTCCTGCCTCAGGTAGCGGCCCCAGAGGCCATTGGGCAGGCGGCAGGAGTTTCCCCAGCAGCCCCTACAGCAGCCCGTATCCATTGTTGGATCATAAAACCCCTGGGCGCACTGAGCAGTCCATTCTTACCTCAGCCCTGTGTAGAGGCCCTGAGGAAACTGATCCTTATCGCACACTGAATGGTGGCCCTGCCCACACAGCTTATCTGAATCTCAGCCCCCAGTGCTAGCTTGGTAGAACTGGAGGCCAGGTGGCTGTGGAAAGGAAACTCTGCTAAGATTCTGGGTACAAAAATCTCTCCTGCTCCTTTACCAGTGTACATGCTTGATTGCACCACCTTGGAGGAACTGAGATCTTACAGATCCCCAGAGTATACCCTACTCTTCACTAAGGACCAAAAAGTCAAGTAACTGGTTGGAGAAATACTAAAAAAAAAGGGGGGGCGGGGAATAACACTATAGAAGGTTACTTTCTTGGTGAACACATATCTTCTCCCATCTTTTCAGAAGAGGAAGAACAATGCTTACCATCAGGGAAAGACTAAAAGTCAAGGCTTCTATATCCCAAACGTCCAAAATAAATATTTAATGGGCTCAGGCCATGGAAGAGCTGAAAAAGGATTTTGAAAATCAAGTTAGACAGGTGGAGGAGAAACTGGGAAGAGAAATGAGAGAGATGCAAGAAAAGTATGAAAAGCAGATCAACACCTTGCTAAAGGAGACCCAAAAAAATGCTGAAGAAAATAACACCTTGAAAAATAGGCTAACTCAATTGGCAAAAGAGGTTCAAAAAGCCAATGAGGAGAAGAATGCTTTCAAAAACAGAATTAGCCAAACGGGAAAAGAGGTTCAAAAAGAGGTTCACTGAAGGAAATAGTTCTCTCAAAATTAGAATGGAACAGATGGGAGGCTAACGACTTTATGAGAAACCAAGAAATCACAAAACAAAACCAAAAGAATGAAAAAGTGGAAGAGAATGTGAAATATCTCATTAGAAAAACAATTGACCTGGAAAATAGATCCAGGAGAGACAATTTAAAAATTATGGGACTACCTGAAAGCCATGATCAAAAAAAGAGCCTACATATCATCTTTCATGAAATTATCAAGGAAAACTGCCCTCATATTCTAGTACGAGGGGGCAAAATAAATATTGAAAGAATCCACCGATCACTTCCTGAAAGAGATCCAAAAGAAGAAACTTCTAGGAACACTGTGGCCAAATTCCAGAGTTCCCAGGTCAAGGAGAAAATATTG
>CM053769.1:10258656-10291105 GCA_028658325.1 Potorous gilbertii | reverse complement strand
CCTTCCTGCTTCAGGACAGTCCAGACAGGGGTCCATACTGGGTCCTTCATGTCCCCTCCAACTTAAACCAAAGATTTGTGTGTATATGTATTGGGGGTGGGGGTGTAGAGGGAAGGAGACGGCTATCCTTGGGCAAACCAGCATTTCAGGAATCTTTCCCAAGCTTGGGGAGGGGTTTATAGGGGCTGCCCAGATGAATAGGATCCTTCAGCTTGGGAGAAGTCTAAAGTAGCTATAAACAGGAGTAAGTCTAAGCCACATTTCTCTCTCCCACCTCAATGGGACCAAGGGACCTGACATACAATTTCCTGGCTCCAGCCCATGTTTGCTCATGTCTCTGCCCTGTCCATCTGTCTATATGTCTATCTGTCTACTCTCTCTACCCCTCAGCTTATCATTAGACTCTTAACACTGCACCCTTTTGGGGTAAGGCAGACATGCCAATGAATGGTCAAATGCTTTTGTGGGGTAGAGTTCTGGATAGGGTATTGGAGTTGTGGTAGGGAGGAGGAAACATTTAATCCAACTCCACCAAAATTGCTTAAGGACCTAATATATTTGAGGCCTTTGGGGGATACAGATAAATAAAAAGAACATAAGCTCTGCTTCCAAGGTAGAAGAAATAATGAGACAGATTAGAGGTATAGAATGACTGATATTTTCAGAGCTGGACAAGGATAGTGGATGGTGATTAAGATGCCCAAAAAAAGGAAGAAAGAGAAAGAAAAGAATCCCAATAAAATATTTTAAATACAGAGGGAGAAAAAAAGTAGAGAAGGGGACACAAGGCAATTTTGTTCCTATTGTGTTAAATTTCATATATATATGAAGTAGCAACAAAATTGCCCTGTATACATAATATATATATATATACGTATATTAACATATATATGGTATACCACAAGGTTACAGTTTTCAATCTATTTTTGTTCTCCTTTATAAATTGAAAGGTTTAGATTTGCTCATAATGATGAGACTCAAAATAAAAAAGAAAAGACAATGACAGAGATTACACACATAACTATAATACAGAAGAGCGTGAAATGTACACCAGTGAGAGACATCAACGAAGCAAAGTGAATGAGAAATCCTAGGGGAGGGGCACATTCAAGTTGGAGGAGATAGCTCCGAAAACTGGTCCTTAAAGGAAGAAAGAAACTTCAATAGACAGAGGGTCTGTCTTCTCATCAGCAAAATGCAGATGACAAAATCTCAAGTTCCCTTCCCATGAGGCTGTATATAAGGAGTGTTGGTCTGGGGGAGCTGTTCACATCAGCACCTTCCTGGTCATCAGTTGGATGATCTCAACTTAAGACCATGATAGTCAATTTTCAATTATTGTTGTTGTTCAGTCATGTCGAATTCTTTTTGACCACATTTGGGATTTTCTTGACAAAGATACTGGAATGGTTTGCCATTTCCTTCTCCAGCTCATTTTACAGAGTCGTGAGGTTAAGTGACTTGCCCAGGGTCACCCAACTAAAAAGTGACTGAGGCCAGATTTGAACTCATGAAGATGAGTCTTCCTGACTCTAGGCCCAGCACTCTATCCACTGCACCATTAGCTACCTTAGTTTCCATTCCATGGCCTGAAATTTTATCTCCATAGAAGTGTACCCCACTATCTCTCTAAGAGGATTCAGGGAACCCCTCCTATCTCGAGAGGCAGTTCCAATGACTGAGGACTCTGGTTCACAGTCACCAGCACTCTCAGTCACTGGGACTGCCTCCAAAGGAAATAGATTTATAGCTGGAAGGGACCCTGAGGTCGTCCAATTGCCTTCATTTTACTGATAAGGAAACTGAGGTTAATAGGTTAAGCAAAGAGATTAAAGCAAAAGAGGTTAATAAGTTAAGTAACTTGCCTAGCCCATGTCAAGGGGAGAGTTGAAGCCACACTTCCTGATTCTAAGCCCAACAATCTATTCATTGCACCATGTTGTGTAAGCTGGGAAACAATGCTACCCAGAGTGTTGAATGTGGATCTCTCATGTCACAGAGAGATCAGGGGTCCAACCTGGAAACCTTCTCAGGAAATGACCCACATGCTCTGAATCAGTCGAATTTGGTTAGTCACACAACTAAATGACTACAGTACTGGCAAGTGTGGGGCACCAAGAGAAAACAATATGTATGCTACAGAAAAGCATCAGAACGTCCATTTTTCTATTTGTGTAAAACTTGGTAGCAGAGAATACTGAAACTGCACATCGAGAATGCTTCAAAAGCTAGAGAGGAAAGATGGAGGGGGCCAGGATCCATAGGGGGCAAATGTCAAGTTTCTCCACCATTTTCTGAATGGTTTATCTCCATGGTTTCCTATCCCTTCCAGTTCTGATATTCTGCATTCTGTTCCTTCCAAGTCTGATGTTCTATGTTCTCCAGCCAATTTTAACTGTAACACTCTTTTGTTCTATGTTCTAAGGTCCCTCTCAGTTCTGGGATTCTATTTCTCCATTGTGACTCTCCTTGACTCCTAAGTTGCCATTTGCTTTCTGTCATGCTCCTCTAGCCCCCTTCCCCTTCCAGGTTGACCTCTCCTAGAGCCCCTCCTATTCTGTCTCCTGAATCCAAGGAAGCAACAGACCCATCTGGCTCCTCAGATCTTCTCCCCAATGACAGACAAGTTCTCCCAGCACTAGAAGCAGCCAATCTGTCCTAGTGTCTAGCTCCCCACAGCTCCATGTTTTCTTTGCCTAACTGTAATCTGTTAACTGCTATAAACTCACCGACCCCATGCCTGTTTTTACCTCTGAGTTATTGTTTACCATGGCCTAAAGCCATCTAGTCTGCTCTGGGAGAAGCCGGAAATCATCCTTCAATTATCCATTAGCAATTTGTGGAGTGCCTCATTTACCAGCCCTCTGGAAGACATCAACATAATTACATATCGGCATAATTGTTCCACAAATTTATCAGCGACTTGGAAAAAAACATAGATGTACACATTTATCCAATTTGCAGATAACACAAAGCTGTGGAGAACCAATAACGCACCGGAATACAAAGTTGAAATCCAAACTGGTCTGATTCCACAGTTGAAGGACCTGGATTTAAATCCGACCTTCAACACTTAGAACTTGATGAGCTAGGGCGAATCACCTAAATTACCTACGCCTCACTTTCCTCATTGATGGTGACAGCTTGGTCTAGATGACCTTACAATTCTAGATCTTGTGGCCCAGTAAACTAAGATAATGAATCTTTTAAAAATAATTGCTAAGTCCTCTGATTTGTTTTAAAAATCCGCTAAATGACAAGAATGGGGAGGTAAAGCCTAGCTAGCAATTCCTATAAAAAGGGATAAAGGCTTAATATATGGCAGGGTATAATATGGGAACAAAACCTTTAACAGGATCTTAGGCTCCACTGAAAAACATAAAGTCTAGAAGAAGGGGAATGAAAATCTCACTGCACTCAAATTCTGATCAGATAACATTTGTGGGGGCCATATTTTAGGACAGACATTGACAGTTGGTGGAACAAGAATCTTAGCAGTCACAGCTCCTGTCCTCTAAGTTCTCAGTCTTCTCCTGTTTCCTTAGACAGGTACTTACATGCCTCCTACATCTCAACATGACAAACACTCAAGTAATGACAGACAAACCAATATGGCAGCCAATGCTGTGGAGAATATACTAACATGGCAAGTACGCAGAGAAGGGGAGCACACAGAGAGTGTGATGTGGAGGGAAGAAAATTAGCTAGAGAAAGGGGTCTTCTCCAAATTCAGTGGGGCCTGTGCCCTTTGTCTTGGGGTGCAAGGTGAAGTGGTACATTGAAATGAACCTTTTCCTATAAAGAAGGAAGGGAAGCCTCAGGCTTCATGGGAAGTTCTGATATACCTATGATCCAGGTGGCTTGGAGAAAGTCAATTATAACTCCTTGAGTTACCATTTCACCCTCTGTAAAATGAGAGAGTTGGACTTGGTGGCCTCTGAGGCTCTTTCTTATTCTAGACCCATGATGTACAACTTAAAGCAGTTTCCTCACCATGGGAGAATGAAGCTAGATCAGAGTAAAAGGAAGGCTATAGGGTACTATCCCTCTTGTTCACCCACTCTCATGGCTGTCCCACCTATTAGAGGACTGAGGTCCATGCTACCTCTCCAACTGACCTGCCTTCAGGCCAAGGGCGCTGGTTAGTTCTGGACCATTGGTCTCACATGCCTCCTTTGACTGAATGTCTCCAAGAATCATTAGCACTTGCCCTCCCCCAATCTTAAGGCCCACAGGGACATTTCTGCCTATAAAATTCAGCTCCAAACCAGTCTTAGGCAGGAGAGGCCAGGTGCCCTCCTAAGCTTCCCCAATGTCCCTATTATTTTCTATTTTGTTCCTATTCTCAGAATAGAAGTTAATCAATTCCTGTATTCATAATGAGGAAGGAATCATAAATGATACAAGAGAGGTAGTGTTAGGGCAAGAGTGTAATAGTAACTGTTTAACAACCATCTACCTGGAAAAGAAAAGAAAATACAGATCATAAGTTTTTAAGTTTAATTTACATTTTTAGCATTTTCTTAAGTCTAGTCATCAACAAAATGTAAATCAAGTTCCAATTTGTAGCTTTTGCTAAAAATGTCCAAAATGTCAATGCTCACATAGATAATTTAGCAATTGTCTCTCAGGAGCCAGTTTGAGCGTTGGGTCAAGGGATAAAGGGTAGCTGCCAAATTAGAAAGAGGGATAACCTGAGTTTCATTTCAATTTATCATTGACTGTCAGAACTGGAAGATTCCTTGGAATGCAGAAAATATCATTCAGAAGAGGAAAAGACCTTAGAGATGATCTAGTCCAATCTCTCCATTTTATAGGTGAAGTAATTGAGGTCCAGCCAGGAAAAGAGCTTTATCCAATATCGTCTAGTCCAGGCATCCCAGTTTTCAACTGTTTCTTCCAGAATTAGTGGCCTGCCTAATTCAGTTAGAAGTTGAAGAGTAAAACCTACCACAGATGATATAAAATTCATTTCAACAAGTCCATATTGAGTGCCTCCTCCATGCCTAGTCTTGTGCTGGGCTCTGATGCTATGAAGACAGAAGAAAAAGGAGTCTCACTCCCTGCCCTTCAGGTAGTGGTGGAGAACCAGCCTGGAGCATACCTCCATTCTCAGCTTCGGCAGGAGCCCTTGATTTCTTCCTCAAAAGACGAAAAAACTCTGATATGGTTCTTGTAAGTAAAACCTAGCTGGTTTCTCTATTTTAGCTTTATTAGAAAAGCAAACACTCTAATATGCTCAGTCATTGAACTAGCAGGAAAATACCCTTCTCAGGCTTTTTTTCCCCTTTCGACTAGACGTCTGTCTGCTTCTTAAAGCCTTGGGTTAAATGGACTTTTCTCTCCAGAAGAGTCTTTACACCACCCCCCCACCCCCAGAGGCCCAGATCTCTAGAAAACTAAGCAAGACTACTAACCAGCTAACCTCTCAGGCTTAATTCTACTTTTTAAACTATGTTTCCTGGTCACTAAGGCTCTGCTAAAGATTATTCTCTAATTTAGGATTAGAAAAGCTTTGTGACTTCCTGTTAATTCCCTTTATAAGAATCCTGGGCCAACAACCCACCTGAGAGTAAACCTTATCAAAGAAACAAAGAGTGGTCTAAGTCCTTACCATCTTTGGGGGCCTGACATGTTACCTCTGCTATTCAGATAAATCTAAACAAGTTCAAAAGCTAAACTGGGGGAGTAGGGGTGGGGACAAAGGTTATAGTCTCCTACTTAACCACGTTCCTGGCCTCTTATACAGAGATGCACCAGCAAATCCTATTTGGGTTTTGTGATCTCCTTATGAGAGACTAACAGTGAGCAAAATCAGGGAATCAGGAATGAACTTGGTGTGTAAACTGAGATATGGTAGAGAAGGGAAAAACCAAGAAAATAGGTCTGACTGAGCTGGAAAGAAAGGGAATGGTGCCTCCACCAAAAGATTCTCTGGGAAATTGAATAGTTAAGGGTGGAAAGTGTCAGACCTGGTCTCAAGGAGACTCTCTCACCCTGAGGGGCAGATAATCATAGAGTAAGGGGATTGTGGATTTCTCTTGCTTTGTCACCCTACCTCAAGGAGTGGTCGTATTTCATGAGAGCTTGACAATTGGAGCAGTTTATGCATTTGGAACAAAAATTCAGAAAATGGTTAAAGTACTCAGAGCTGTTCTAAGCTATTGAGAGAAGACTGGAGAGCATCCTTCAAAATCCCAAGGTTCAGGATGCTTCAGGAGGTGGTGGGCTCCCTCTCAATGGAACTCTTCAAGGGGCTGAAATGACCACTTGTCAAATGCATTAGAATTGGGATCCCTTTAAGGTATGGGTGGGACTAGATGGCTGCTTCAAGTCCTTTCCAGTTCCTGAATTCTATGATTGCCCCCTTTGCTCCTGATTCTGCCCTCTGGGACCTTCAGCACAAGTCTTGTTCATGTAACAACCCTGCAAATACTTGAATATAGCAATCATGCTGCTTTTCTAGATTAAATAACTTCATTTCCTTGAGATGCAGGGTAGTGTAGTCAATAGAGCATTTTACTTAAAGGCAAGAAGACTTGGGTTGAAATCCAGTCTCAAATTTTTACTAGCACTATGACCCTGGGCTAATCACCTAATCTCTCTGTGTCTTGGTTTGTTCATCTGTAAAGTGAAGGGTCTGGATTCAATGCTTAAAATCTGTTCTAAATCTATGATCCTTATGAAATGATTAATCATAAGATAGCATCTTATTCCATAGGGACTGATTTTATGAGGAGTCAAGCAACATGTGAAGTACAAATTCAAATTCAACAAATTTGCATTAAGTACCTACTGTGTGTGTTCATCCTTCATTGCTAAAGAAGACCATGACATCAGAGATATAAAGACATGACTTGCACTTGGACTTTGTTTTGAGTGAGGGAGGGCTGCGCTTCTCCTCCAGAGCCATCTGAGTCCAGTGATCAGATATTCATCAGGATGACCGGAGATGACCCAGGATGAGGCAATTGGGGTTAAGTGACTTGCCCAAGGTAACACAGCTAGTGAATGTCAAGTGTCTGAGGTGAGATTTGAACTCAGGTCTTCCTGACTCTTGCACTGGTGCTCTATCCACTGTACCCCAAAGTACCTACTACATGTAAAGTGAAGCAGCTGGTAGCTCAGTAGGTAGAGGACTGAGCCTGGAGTCAGGAAGACCAGAATTCAAATCCAGCCTTAGATACTTTCTAACTGTGTAACCTGGGCAAGTAACTTAATCTCTGATTGCCTGACAAAATGGATCCACTGGAAAAGGAAATGGGAAATAGGCAACAAAGATAGCATTGACATCAACTCCAAATAGGATCACAAAGGGTTAGACACAAATGATTGAAAGACAACAACATGTAAAGCACAGAGTTTGGAGCTACAAAGATAATTTAAAAAGTAATCCATCATTCCATAATACCTCCAAGTTTATAAAGTACTTTCCTCACAACATTATGAATATTGTTATCTTTATTTTTAGATGAGGAAATTGAGTTGTAAAAGAGGGGAACGTCAATATGACACAGCACAGCAAGTAAGCATCAGACCTAGAATATGAACCCTGGGCTCCCAGTGAGTGCTGAATTCTTTGGCCTTGGTAGCCTATGAAACAACAAATGGCAATACAAAATGGTTCTCAGTCCTCTGCCCTTTCTACTTCTGCAATAATGGCGGCCAAGTAGCAGAAAGGTGGCAAAGGATGCCATGAATCATACAGATTTGAGATTCTCTATAAACCTTAATTTAGTTCTCTAAATGTGAGTCCAGTAACCAATGAGTAGTAGACATACTTCTGGAAAAATAAAATCATGTTAACTTGGACATTCTGGTCATAAACAAATAAAATCCTGAGTTAGCCAACACTTGACTTACTTTCCACTGGAAGAGAGAAATGGTGGCCAAATCCAACACCATTACAAATCCATTTATAAAATCTTGTGAAAATACGTCATGAATGATAATGAACAGTCTCATCTTATAAATGAGGGAAATTTTAGCTAAATGAAGGGATGGCTCACAAATACTCTTAGGTAAGGTGAAGAAAGGATTCCACAGAGCTGGTCTTTAATATTTTAATATTAAAGGAAACAAGAAACATTATTTCGTGGGATATGTGATCATCTCATATTCTTGTACTCATGATTCAAATTTGCAATGACAGCAACAAAAAATCCATGAAAACAGTTACAGCTCATATGCTGCGACATTCATTGCAAGGGGAGACAAAGTAAAGAAATTCTATGGCATACTAAATAAGACTGTCCAAATTAAATCAATGTACACTCTGCTATTCAATAACTTCAGCACAAGAATGAAAAAAGTTGGGGATGGTGAGAAATAAAACGGAAAGCACTTCAGAATAGAGGAGGAGAAAAATAAGAAGAACAAGAATTAGAAAGGGAAGAGAAGAAGAACTGGAACAAGAAGGACAAGAAGAAAAAAGGAGGAAGTGAATGAAAAAGAAGAAAAAGACCAAGAAGAAGACAGAGATGAAGAAGAAGAAAGAGGAGGAGGAGGAGGAAAAGAAGAAAAAGAAGAGGAAGAGAAAAAGAAGAGGAGGAGGAGGAGAAGAAGAAGAAGACCAAAAAGAAGAAGGAGGAGGAGAAGTGTAGCTTCTAGGTAAGATCAACAGCAAATATCACTCCCCCCAAAAAATAGAAATAAAACTGATCAAATTTTACTTTTTTAATTTTTTACTTTACAAAAGTACTTCTGATATGAGCATTATCTCAGAACTAGACATCTGTGTACAGTCAGACCCCTGGCTTATCAGAGAAAAGAAAGAATAAGAGAAAGCTATGCTACAATTAAAACAATGGAATGGGTTGAAAGATCTGGACATACCTAACATGAGGAACTATTTAAACAAGTAACAAATCATGAAAAATGGGAAATAGGTGACAAAAATGTCATCCACACCAATTATAACCATTTTATGTAGAAATTTAACTAATGTCAATTAATTGCCACAAGAATATCAAAAGAGTTGAGGAGAAAAAGAACCTGAGTCATCAAACACTTTATTTCTCTTTTTAATTTCACCATATTTTGTTGATGTGTTTTGCTTTCACATTACAAATATTTACAGGTTACTCCTACGCCATGAAAGGTCTATCATAACCAAGTAAAACTAATAATATAGTGACCTCATCCAAAAATACACCCAACATTTCTTATCTGTTGTATCCTCCATCTCTCTATTTTTTTTAATTAACAGAAACCTATTTTCTCTCCCTCGTATTCCTTCCTCATTGAACAAGATAAAGAAATTCATTATAATAAATATACTTAGTCAAGCAAAACAAATTCCCTCATGGCTGGATACAAAAACATTTGTCTCATTCTGCTCCCTAAATCTACTACATCTCTAACGAAAGGCATGTTTCCCCAGTGGACCTCTGAAATCATAATGGTCATTGTGTTCATTTTTCAAAGTTGTTTGTTGTTAAAATGTTGTTATTGCGTGAATTGTTCTCCTAGCTCGGCTTATTTTCATTTGTCATTGGTTCATAAAAGTCCTCAAAATCATTCATTTTTATCATATTTATCTTAGTATAAATTTTTCTTCTAATCCTGCTTAGATCACTCTGTGTTGATTCATACACATTTTCTGTCTTTCGAAATCATCTCTTTCCTCGTTTCTTACAGGATAACGCTTCTACATCCAAGTCATATATATGTAACTTCTATAATCATTCCTCAATTGAGGGTTATCCCATTCATTTCTCATTTTTTGTCACCACTAAAAGATGCTAATAATGTTTTTGTACATAAAATACTTTTCCTATTTCTTTGATCTCTTTGAAAACAACAGTGGTGTAGCTGGGTCAAAGGGCACACATAAATTGTTTAATAATATTTTGTGTTTAATTTCAAAATATTCATTAAAAGAGTTGTATCCATTCACAGCTCTACCAACAGTAGATTCTACAGGACATTGGCGTGTCTATTTCACATTGCCCCCTCCAATATTTGTCAGTTTCCTTTTTTGGCCTCTTAGCCACTCTGCTGGAGATGAGGTAGAATCTCAGAATTGCTTTATTTTGCATTTTTACAATATTTTGCATATTTGTAGCATTGTTTTCATATGACCATAGATTGACTGATTTTCTTCTTGTGAGAATTACCTGTTTACATATTGAGATCATTTATCATTTAGGAAATAGCTCTTTTTATTATTAATTTGAATCAGTTCCTTGTATACTTTAGAAATGAGACCTTAATCAGAGAAACTTAAGGTAAAACATTTCCCCCTAATGTTTCTCTTTTAACGATAGTTTTATTAGATTTGTTTAATGCAAAAACTTTTTAATTATCCCCTTTGTCTTTTATGATCTCACTATTTCTTGCTTGGTCATGAATGTTCTCCCATGTTTCTTTAATTTGTTATGATGTGACTAAATAAATAATTGAAACAATAACATCAAGAAACTTACAGGACATGGTATAAATCTATACAAATCATTCGCATTTCCATATAATACTAATAAAATCTAGCAGTAAGAGATAGAAAAATAAATTCCATTTAAAATTACTACAGAATACATAAAATGCTTGTGAGAGTTTATCTCCCAAAATATATACAAGAACTTTATAAATGCAAGTATAAATTACTATTTACATAAACAAAGACAGACCTCAATAATTGGGAAAATATTAATTGCTCATGGGTAAGATGAATCAATATAATAAAAACTGACTTTTTAGGCAAAGAAAGATGGCAGCCTACTAGATGCCAAACACTGTGCTAAGTACTAGAGATAAACATAATAGGCAAAAGATAATTCATGCCCTTAAGGAGTTCACAATTTAATGAGGAAAACAAAAAAAATACACAAATTATGTATATATATATATATATATATATATATATATATATATATATATATATATATATGGGATAAATAGGAAATAACTAAGAGAGGAAAGATACTAGAATTAAGAGAGACTGGGAAAGGTTTCCTGTAGAAGATGAAACTTTAATTGGGAGTTAATGGAAGCCAATAGAGAAAGATGAGAAGGGAGAGTGTTCTAAGTATGGAGGACAGCCAAGGAAAATGCATAGAGCCAGGAGATGGAGTATCTGTTACTGGAACAGCAAGGAAGCTAGTGTTACTGGATCAAAGAGTACGTAGTGGGGAGTAAGATGTGAGAAGACGGAAAAGGGGGTGTGCTAGGTTATGAAGTGATTTGAATACCAAGAAGAACATTTTGTATTTGATTCTGAAGACAACAGGGTGTCACTAGAGTTTATTGAATAGGGTGGGTGACATGGTCAGTATCGTGCTTTAGTAGAACCTCGGAGACTGAAGGGAAGGTGAACTGGAGTGGGCAGAGACTTGAGGCATGCAGACCCACTAATAGACAGGTTATTGCAATTATCCAGGTGTGAGGTAATGAGCCTACCTACACCAAAATGTGGTAGTGTCCCAGGAGAGAAGGACACTTATTTGAGAGATGTTGCGAAGGTGAAATCAAAAGATCTTGGCAAATGATTGGAATCCAACACCATTACAAATTCTTGGTTTGTTTTTTTTTTTTATCTTAGAAGGATAATGAATGATTATGAACAGTAACATCTCATAAGGCAGATAGAAACAATGAAGGGTAAAGCCAGTTTAAAGGAAGTGAAACAAGAGATCCAGCTAAGCAAAGTCATCCCAAAGGCATTCAAGGATAAAAAAGGAAGAAGGACAACAAGTAAACCAAATAGGGAAAAGAGCTATGAAGATTACTATGACAAACATTTCTCACCATGAAGGAAGTGGGACTCTGAAACAGTCCTAGATGTGCTTGGTACTAAAGAAAACAAAAATGGAGGAAGCAATCATATCAAACCAAGTTTATAAAAATGATATCCATGCTGGGGGTGACACAGTTGTGAGGGTATACAAGGGTTGGTATACAAGGTATCTGAAGGATGGGGGAAAAACTCTTTTGTCATTGAGTTGTATCTGACCCTTCATTATCCCATGTGGGGTTTTCTTGCCAAAGATACTGGAGTGGTTTGCCGCTTCCTTCTCCAGTTCATTTTACAGATGAGGATATTGAGGGAAGTAGGGTTAAATGACTTGCCCAGGGTCACACAGCTCATAAGTGTCTGAGGCTGGATTTGAACTTAGGTCTTTCTGACTTAAGGCCTGATGTTCTATCTACTGTCCCACTCAGCAGCCCTACAACATTTGTGAGGGTATCAAAAGGTTGGTATTTAAAGTATCTGAAGGCTGGAAAGACACTAAAGTTTAGAAAAAATCTAGGACCTTACTAATTTTGAAAAAAGGCAACTAAGAGGAAATTAAGAAGTACTGACCTATATTCCTGCTATCCCATCTATACAAAAATTTTATGAGAGTAATCTATATGCAAATAGAGATTATCCTTAACAAGTGTATAAATAAAAAACAGGTGGGCTTCTGTGATCTACATTTTTAAGTGGACCAGATCTTTGCTATTTTATAACTGACTGAAAGAAAGAAAAGATATAGGATTCCAGTGTGTTTATTGTTATTTAACTATGAAAAAGCATTTGAGTCAATAGAGTAAAATACTGACTTAGAAGCTTTTTTCAATTCAATTCCCTCCCACTCATGAAGTCAAGATTCCTTAAATATATATATATGTAAAACAATAAAAATAGCCTTGTTCAATAACACTATAATCATTCATTATAAGGTAAGGTATAAAATAGAAAAGCATATATTCATTAAAAGTGCTCACCACTTTGAGGGTGGTAGTTCACCAAGTGCTCCTATTTGCAGATAATATTGTATTGGTTACAGCAAGTCCCATGCTACTGCAGAGACTCCTGGAAGATAATCTGTAACCATTCAAAAGAATTTTTGCCTGACCATCCACACAGGAAAGACTAAGTGGATGAATTATGCTGACTGACCAGATTGTGGCATACATTAATATTGAAAGTCTATAGAATTTGTTCATCAGTTTGTACATTCTGGGACATAGAGTAAAAGTAAATAAATCCTAGGAGAAAAAGGAATTCTAGAGAATCAACTAAAAACTAGTTGAAACAATTAACAGCTTCAGCAAAGCTGCAGAATATATAAATAAACCCACATAAATCATCAGCATTTCTATATATTACCAACAAAGTCCAGCAGTGGGAGATAGAAAGAGAAATTCCATTTAAAACAGCTGCAGACAATATAAAATATCTGAGAGTCTACTTGCCAAAACAAACCCAGAACTATATGAACACAATTACAAAATATTTTCACACAAATAAAGACAGATCTAAATAAATGGAGAAATTAATTGCTCATGAGTAGGCCAAGCCAATACACTTAAAATTGCAATTCTCCCTAAATTAATTTACTTATTCAGTGCCATACCAATCAAACTACCAAAAAATTATTTTATAGAACCTCCATATCGAGGAAATTAATGGGAAAAAAATGTGAAGGAAGGCAGCCTAGTAATATCAGATCTCCAACTATATTACAAAGTGGTAATAGCCAAAGCAATCTGGCACTGGTATAAAAAACAGAGCAGTGGATAAGTGTAATAGATTAGGTACACAAGACACAGTAGCAAATGATCATAGCAATCTAGTGTTTGATAAACACAAAGATCCAAACTTTGGGCACAAAAACTCACTATTTGACAAAAATTTCTGACAAACCGAAAAGTAGTTTGGCAAAAACTAGGTATAGATCAACATCTCACACAATAAACAAAGACAAGGTCAAAATGGGTACATGATTTAATGTAAAGGGGAACATCAGCAGCCATTTCTCAATAGATAAATAGTCAAAGGACATGAACAAATAGTTCTCAAAAGAACTGCAAAGTATTCACAATCATAGGAAAGCATGCTCCAAAACACTTATTAATAAGAGAAACACAAATCAAAACAAAAACCCAGAGGTTTTATTCCACACCCTGAAAATGGACAAAAATGACAAAAATTGCCGTAGTCAATGTTGGAGTATTGTGGAAGGATAGGCACACTAATATATTGTTGATGGATCTATGAAATGGCAAAACCTATTTGGAAAGCAATTTGGAATTATGCAAATAAACTAAGATGTCCATTCCCTTTGAGCTAGAGACTTTATTACTGGGCTTATACCCCAAGGAAGTCATCAAAAGTCCAAAGTCCCGATATACTTCAAAATATTTATAGCAGCACTTTTTATGATAGCTAAGAACTGGAAACAAGATAGATGCCAACCAAGTAAGGAATGATTAAACAAATTGTAGTACATGAAGGTAATGGAATATTACCGTGCTGTAAGAAATGATGTGTGATGGATACATAGAAGCATGGAAAAATTTATATGAACTGATGAAGAGTGAAGTAAGCAGAATCAAGAGAAAAGTATACATAGTAACAACAATGTAAATGGAAAGAATGATATTTCCCTCTCAAATCAACAATCAATATAACAAAATCATAAAGATCAAGCACAACTTAAATGAAGAGAGATGAGAAGACGTCTACTCTTACTAGAAGTGGGAGGTCCATAGATGTTATACATTGTATATGTTTCCAAACTTTTTCAATGTATTAATCAGTTGTGCTGATTGTTTTTCCCTTGTAAAAAATACTCTGTCCTATGAGAGGGCTTTCTGAGATACCAAACCCTTATCAGGGAAATTTGATACAAAGATTTTTTTCCCATTCAACTACCTCTCTTCTTATCTTCGCTACTTGAATGTTGTTTGTACAGAATCTTTTTTCAGTTTCAAGTAATAACAGTGATTCTATTTTTTTTTTGTAATCACCTTAAACTTTTGTTTGGTGAAGAATACATCTCCTACACGTAGCTGTGAGAGGTAGATGGTCTGTTTCTCTTCTAATATTTTTATAATATGATCTTTAATATGACCCTCATGTCCTTGATGGTATCTTTTTTGTGACTTCAAAGATACTATTCTTTGTTGGTAGTATGAGGCAGACTCGTAACCTTAACTCTTCAGAAACTGTTGTGTTACAGGATTTGTAGCCAAGCAACATCCCTGGAAGAAAAATTCTGTAGTATTATTTGTTTCCTAATTACATATCAAGACAATTTTTAGCATTCATTTTTACAATATTTTGAGTTCCAAATTTTTCTGCCTCCCTCTCCTTCCCTCCACTCTTCCAAAAATGGTAGGCAATTTGACGTGTTATACATGTGCTATCATGTAAAATGTATTTCCATATCAGTCACAGTTGTGAAAGAAGAAACAGATCAAAAGAAAAAAATAAGAAAGAATGAAGTGAAAAAGTATGCTTCAATAACTACATTCAGAGTCCATAATTCTTTATCTGGACGTGAATAACATTTTCCTTCACGAGTCCTTTGTACTTTTCTTGGATGATTGTGTTGCTGAGAAGAGCTGAGTCATTCAAAGTTGATTACCACACAATGTTGCTGATCCTGTGGGAAATGTTTTCCTGGTTCTCCTCACTTCACTTTGTATCAGTTTGTACAAGTCTTTTCTTATACAGGTTTTTCTGAAATTTGCTTGTTCATCATTTCTAACTGCACAATAGTATTCTATCACATTCATTTAGCACAGTTTGTTTAGCCATTCCCCAACTGATGGGCATCCCCCTAATTTCCAATATTTTGCCAACATGAAAAGGGCTGCCCTCAATATTTTTGCACATGTAAATCCTTTTGCCTTTATCATGATCTCTTTGATATACAGACCTAGTAGTGGTATTATTAACTCAAAGGGTATGCACAATTTGGTTGTCCTTTGGGCATAGTTCCAAATTTCTCTCCAGAATGGTTAGATCAGTTCACATCTCCACCAACAGTGCATTACTGCCCCAACATCTTCTCCAAAATTTATCATTTTCTTTTTTTGTCATATTAGCCAACCTGATAGGTGAGGTTACCTCAGAGTGGTTTTATTTGTGTTTTGCTAATCAAAAGTGACTTAGAGCACTTCTTTATATGCCTATAGATTGCTTTGATTTCTTCATCTGAAAACTGCCTGTTCATATCCTTTGACCATTTATCAATTGAGGAATGGCTTGTATTCTTATTTGACTCTGTTCTCTATATATTTGGAAAATGAGGCCTTTATCAGAGATACTTGCTGTAAACATCATTTCTCAGCTTTCCACTTTACTTCTAATCTTTGCTGCTTGGTTTTGTTTCGGCAAAAGCTTTTTAATTTAATATAATCAAAATTATCTATCTATCTAAATGTTCTCTATCTCTTGTCTAATCATGAATTCTTCTCTTCTCCACATATCTGACGGGTAGACTATTTCTTACTCTTCTAATTTGTTTATGGTGTTTCCCTTTATGTCTAAATCATGTACCCATTTTGATTTTGTCTTGGAATATGGTGTAAGATGTTGTTCTATGCTGAGTTTGTGCCCTATTGTTTTCTGGTTTTCCCAGAAACGTTTCTCAAATAGTGAGTTCTTATCCCAAAAGCTAAGGTCTTATCAAGCACTAGGTTACTATGATCATTTGCTACAGTGTGTTGTGTACCTAATCTATTCTCCTGATCCACCACTCTATTTCTTAGGAAGTACCAGATAGTTTTGATGGTTGCTGCTTTATAATATAGTCTGAGATCCGGTACTGCTAGGACACCTTCCTTTGGGTTTTTTTAATTAATTTTCTTGATATTTTTGATCTTTTGTTCTTCCAGACAAATTTTGGGATTTTTTTCTAGGTCTATAAAATAATTTTTTGGCAGTTTAATTGGTATAGCACTGAATAAGTAAATTAACTTAGGTAGACTTTTTAATATTAGTATATTTATTTTTATCTATTACATATTATAATTATTACATATTAATATTTTTATCATACTAGCTCAGGCTACTCACGAGCAATCGACATTTTTCCAATATTTAGATCTGACTTTATTTGTGTGAAAAATGTTTTGTAATTGTGTTCATATAGTTCTTGGGTTTCTCTTGGCAGGTAGACTCCCAAGTGTATTGTTTACAGTTATTTTAAGTGGAATTTCTCTATCTCTTGCTGCTAGGCTTTGTTGGTTATATAAAGAAAAGCTAATGATTTATGTGGGTTTATCTTATATCTTCAACTTTGCTAAAGTTGTTAATTATTTCAAGTAGCTTTTTGGTTGATTCTGTAGGGTTTTCTAAGTATGCCATCTGCAAAGAGAGATAGTTTTGTTTCCTCATTGCCTATTCTGATCCCTTTGATTTCTTTTTCTTCTCTTATTGCTAAAGTTAACATTTCTAACACTATATTGAATCACAGTGGTGATAATGGACATCCTTGTTTCACTCCTTATCTTTCTTGGAAGGCTCATGGAAGAATATTGATGTTTTTTAAAATGTCCTTTGTTTCAGGGAGAAGTTTTGGAAAATTAAAAGCAGTCTTCAGTTTCCCAGATGCAAACCAGTCTTCTCTCTGCTTCCTATTCAATTCTTGGCTCAGTTCATTGTCCATCTATGATATCTTTCCAAAATATATGTACTGATGAACTACATAATTAAAATCATTTCAACAAGCATTTATTGTGTGTACTATATGCCAAACACTAAAGATAGAGAAGTAAAACCAAAATAGTCTCTGTTTTTAAGGATCTCACAGATTACTGGAGGGAAATAGCATGAACAGAGAAAAGTTGATACAAAATATATAGAAAATAAAGGCAAAGCAATTTCAGGAGGAAGGAGAGCACTCCTGGGTGGAGGGGGGTCCCCTAGGGGAAGCCCCATGTAGGTTACAGTCATTGAGCTGAGTCCTCAAAGAGGCTAGAAATTTTAAGAAGCAGCTATGAGAAGGGAGAGCATTCCAGATCTGGGGAACAGCCCATACAAAGGTATAGAAGTAAAACATGTAATTCTATGTGCAGGGAACAGCAAATAGGCCTATTTGACTGGAATGTAGAGTATGTGAGGGGAAGTAATGTGAACTCTTCAGGGAAAGATAAGCTGCAGCCAGACTATGAAGATCTCTACATGTCAGAGAGAGGAGTTTATGTTCTATCTTAGAGGTAATAGGAAGCCCCTTGAACTTTGTGGAGCAAGGAAGTGACATGGGCAGGCTTGTGCAGGAAGAGGATCAATCTCACAGCTGGGTGGAGGATGGATAAGAGAGGGAAAGGTCTTAAATTAGGAAGAACAATTAGGTGGAAATAGTAGTGATCCAGATGACAGGAAGCGAGGGTTTGAAATAGGTTGGTGGAGGTGTCAAAGGAGAGAAGGGCACCAGTGTGAGAGGTGTTGTGGGAGGTGAAATTGACAAAACAATAAGTGATTGGATAAGGGTGGGGTGTGATTGAGGATTGAGGATGAAGAGTTGATAATGACTCTTTTTTGAATACAGGCAACTGGAAGGGCCATGGTATCCTTGGTAGAAATAAAAAAGTTAGGAAAAGGGATGCGTTTTGGGTAGAAGATAATGAGCTACCTCTTAGGTTGAGTGTTAGTAGCTTATGAATCATCTTGACATAATGTCAAGAGGTTTAGAAGAATGTCCCTGTCCTGTATTGTGGATTTATAGGACTTGATTGCAAATGGTGTCATTGGAGAGAGTACTCACATCAGTATCACAGATGCATTGAAACAGTGAAGGGTCAAAGTACTAGGCTGGGAGATTAAGAGAATGTTGTAAAAATAGCCTTCTCAGATTTTTTTTTCGATTGAGCAAAGTCTCTCATGTTATTCTTGTGAAAAAGACAAGGAAATATAAACAGTAGTATAGTTAAATTGGTTCAAAGCTTGTTAAACGGCCAGACCCAAAGAGTCATTTTAACATCTTGAAATCAACTTGGAAATAAGTTTGTAATGCAGTGAGCACCTCAGGTGTCTGTCCTAGTGCCCGTGCTGTTTCATAGCTTTATCAATAACTTAGATAAAGTCATAGATGGCATACTTAATAATTCACACAATTAATTGTGTTTGTGATTGATGTTGTTGAGTCATTTCAATTGTGTCCACCTCTTCATGACCCCGTTTGAAGTTTTCTTGGCAAAGATACTTGCCATTTCCTTCTCCACCTCATTTTTCAGATGAGGAAACTGAAGCAAACAGGGTTAAATAACTTGCCCTGGGTCACACAGATCAAAAGTGTCTCAGATCACATTTGAACTCAGGTCTTCCTGGCTCTAGGCCCAGTACTCTATCCACTTCACCATCAAGTGGCCAATCAGAATGGTGAGGGAACAGGAAACAAGGACTGATGGAAGTGGTGATGTCTGACCCATCCAAGAGAAGGTATAGTCCCACTTCTGGAGTATCATGTTTAGATCTGTGCACCAGAATTTAAGAGACACATTTGCAAGCTAGAGTAAGTCTAGAAGAGATTGATCAGTGTAGTGAAAAGACTATAAATTATGCCACAGAGGATCAATTGAAAGAAAGGTGGGAAAGTCGTGATCAGAGAGAGAGATCTCAGAGTTCTATATCACAGAAGTGACATTACCATTGGTGATGGTGAGATCAAGCATCCCTGTCTGTGGCTGAGGTGGAATGAAGGTCATAGGAGAGGAGGAGGAATTTGATGAAATTGGAGGCTGAGGTGTTTGAGGGGACATTAAAATGCATTTTGAAGCCCCTTCTTATAAGGGCAAAGGTTAAGGATATGAACCAAGTCCTCAACTCCTTGAGAAAGATATAAAGAGAGTCATAGGTGATGGAAACAAGGCTCTGGACAGACTGGCAGAGCAAATTCAAAGGACAGGAGGGTTGCTTAATGAAGGGAGCATTAGGAAAGTGAAGAAGTAGCAGTTAAAAAAAGCACCTTCCTGCATCCATGTGCTAGGGATTATGAAAAAAGCCACACCGATGTTGCCAAGGGTACCCAGGGATAGTGTCTTCCGGGCCATCAGGTTTCCATGAGTGCAAAAAGACATGAAACGAAGTGTCTTCAAGTCACAGGAAATTTGTTTATGATGGAATGGAGCTCAAGAGGGTGCAATCAATCAGTCAATCAACATTTATTAAGTACCTGCTATGTACAAAGAATGGTGCCAAGCACTTGGGACACAAAAAGTCCTTGCCCTCAAGGAGTTCATGATCTAATAGGGTTAATATTATTCAAACAAAGCAAGCTATATACAACATGAATAGGAAATAATTTTTCAAAGGAAAGACCTGGAATTGAGAAGGGTTGGCAAAGGCTTCCTGTAGAAGGTAGAATTTTAGCTGGTACTTAAAGAAAGTTAGGGAGAACATTCCAAGCATGGGGGATAGCTAGGAAAATGCTGGAAGATGATATGTCTAGGGGGTCAGTGTCACTGGACTAAGGAGTATGACTTGGGGAGTAAGGTGTAAGAAAACCAGAAAAGTAGAGGAGGCAATGGGGGAGAAGGCAAGGTTCAGGAGGGTTGAGCTAAGCTCAGTAGGGAGTGGTAGGGGAAGGAAGGTTTATATTTAGGCAGCTGGTGACTAGGAATCACAGTGATTAAGGGAGGAAAAGGACGGAATTTGCTAGCTATAGGCCTACAAACACCAGTTCACCAAGCTTTCACAATCAGAGGAGCTATGATAAAAAAGAGGAAGACATCAGGGAAAGAGGAAGACCAGTAGGGCATCCTAGTCACCAAATGCTGATGGACTTTCCAGGGACTTGACTGAGGCTACCCCCAAAAGAAGAACATACAACTTAGCTCTTTCTCTTTGGTGGCTCTCAGGCCCTGGTGAGTTCCAGGAAAGCTTCTTGGAGCCCCAGAAACCTCTACAGTTTGTCAACATCCTTCAAAAAATGTGGCCTTTGGAACTGAACACAATATTCTAAATGATATCTGACTGGGATATTGGACTGTGGGACCATCACCTCTCTCGTTCTGTATACTATATTTCTATTAATGCATGCTCAGATGAATTCAGCTTTCCTGGCTGCCTGCCACGGTGCACTGTGAACTCATATTGAGCGTGCTTACACCAGAAACCTTCGATCTTATTCAGATAAACTGTTATCTTCGCGCTCCTCCCACATCTTCTACCTGTGTACTTAATTTGTTAAGCCCAAAGCATCAGAATTTACATTTATCCCATTAAATTTGTATCCCATGTTCCAACCTTTCAGATCTCTTTGGATTCTGGTTCCGTTGTCCAATGCATTTGCTATCATTCCCAAATCTTTGTCATTCGATAAGCCTGACATCTGTGTCTTTATCCTATTGATAACAACATTGAACAGAGCACAAAATAAGAATATGAAGCACATGACAGTACAGAGACAGAAGTAGGGGGGAGAGAGAGAGAGCTACGCGGACAGAAAAACAGGAAATATGGAGTATAAGAAAGACAGTGTGAGATAGAGAAATACAGAGAGACAAATAAAATTGGAGACACATGAAGAGAAAAGCAAAGAGTCCATGCCTATTAAGTATGAAAGCGTTAAGAGAGAAAAATGCAAAGAGAGACAGGGACAGAGAGAGGAAGATTATACAGGTTATACAGGAGAGAGAGAGAGAACAGAAGAGAACAGAAAGGGGGGAAAGGAGGAGAAGGAGAGGAGGAGAAGGAAAAAGAAACATGGGAACAGAGGGAGAGCAGGAGAGTCAGGGACACAAAGAAAGACAGGGACAGAGAGAGGAAGATTATACAGGTTATACAGGAGAGAGAGAGAACAGAACAGAAGGGGGAAAGGAGGAGAAGGAGAGGAGGAGGAGAAGGAAAAAGAAACATGGGAACAGAGGAAGAGCAGGAGAGTCGGGGACACAAAGAAAGACAGGGACAAAGACAAAAAGAAACAGAGATAAGGAGACAGAAACAGGAAGAATAAAAGAGAGACATGATGACGGAGAAAAGACAAGTCCAAAATGACAGAGACTAATAGAAAACCCCATAGCTAGGTCCTGAAGGGAGGACAAGAATGTATCAGGCACTGTGCCAGCCTGACCTTTGCCCTGGTGCTACACCAGTGGTCAGAGGAGCAAAGTTCCCCAGCAGATATGGTGCTTCACAAAAAATTAATTAAAATTGTTGTGTTTTTTTTTAAAGCTCTGACTCAGACTTTCTTCTCTTCTATGCCCTCCTGTCCTCCCTCCCCTTTTCCTCCTCCTCTCCTCCTAGGCAGAACCGGGTGCCTCAGAGGCTGCTGCTTATCGTTAACTCCTGGTGCCCCCCAATCTGGGCACAGCCATCCTGTTGGTAGTCCAGGGGCCAGCCCACTGAGCTGGCACATCAGCTTGTGGGTGAGTCTGGGGAGCTGGGATTTATTTAAGCCTTGAGTGTTGTTGAAAAAGTGATAGGGAGAGGGCCCCTGGCCAGGCTTTCTGCAGCCAGGACCCAATGTCCCAAGGGAGATTATTTCTCCTTCCTTCTGACATGTCTAGAATAAAACAAAGGGAATAGAAAGGGGTCATCCTATGGAAATGTCTCAGTTGATCTGTGAGCATGTGGAGGTAATTCTACATTTCAAAATCAGTGAGAACATTCTACTTTATTATATGTTGTGTGGAGACTGTCCAGTGTTAGTTGGGTGGGTGTTATTTAATTTGGTGCTTTGGATTCTGACTCTGAGGGTGATTACACCCAGTTTCAAATGATCCGGGGTCTGATTTCCCCAGTATGGAGAATTGACTGTCATGTTTTAGGTAAGGTGGGTTTGACCTTGAGCTGGAAATGGGGCAGAAATGATGGGAATTTGGGGAACTGAATAGTAGGGAGAGCTCTGGGTTCAAGTCTTGGCTCTGCCACTGACTCCCTGACTCTCTAGGGCTCCTGATCTGTAGAAGGTGAGGGTTGACTAGATAATCTTCAAGGCCGCTTCTAACTTCAGCTCATCTCCACCTCTGCTTCTGTTTTCACCTCCTTTTCTTGCAGTGAGACTCAGAGTAGGACCTGTGTGTGTGTGTGTGTGTGTGTGTGTGTGTGTGTGTGTGTGTGTCAAAGGGAAGGCTTACCTCTGTCCTAACTGCCCTGAAGGAGCTTCAGAGGGGGCAGGGAAGAGGGGAGGAGGGGTGTGAGCTTTGAGCCCTCTCCCAACCTCAACCCCCTGCTCACTCCTCACGAAGCAAATACCATCCTTCCCAGGGATATGAGGCACATGACTAGGGTTTAGGGCTCATTCTATAACTGGGGTAAGTGCTCACTCAGTCTGTCTCCAGGATTAAGGTTCAGTCTGTAATAAGGGTTAGGGTTCAGTCTGGGACTGGAATTAGGGACCAGTCTCTGACCAGGGTCAGAGCTCAGTACCCAATGGGTCCCTTTCAGAATGAGGGAATCAAACTATCCCCCTCCAGGAAGGGATGGAGAAGGGGAATCCCTGGAGAAAAGGGAATGGACAGAAGAGCAGCTTGGGTCGGTGGGCACACAACTGCAGAGTCCAGTGAGCAAAGTCAGTGGTTTTCCTGTTTGCTACTCACGCTGGGTCCTGGCTCAGGGCAGCTCTGTGTACCTTGGCTGGTGCCTTACACACAGGGGCTGAGGATGCTGGAGCCAGCAAGGGGACAGAGCCAAACTCTCTACCTCCCCTCTATTCTCCCACTCTGGCTCTAAGCCAGTCGCCGCCCCCCCTTGGCCTCCATTCTCTAATCCCAAAAGCCCTGGCTATGAGTCCTAAAAGGAGGAGGGAAATGGGGAAGGGGGTGGGTGGGAAGGGGAGTGGACAATTTACTCTCAGAGGTAGACAGAGCAATTCAATCCCATTCCATTAAATATTCGGTTAAAAATGCAATACCATTCAATTCAGTTCAACCCAGAGGTCTCAGCCTAGGGACACATGGTCATGTTTATAATGGCTACCTAAAGATAGATCTTCCAGGACCATTGGGCCCATTAATGAACTAGGCCTCTATCTATTGAATACCTGCCTTGCCTCAGTGTACCATTTCTTTCAGGAGTTCCCTGCCTAAAAAACCTGCCGGGGAACCTGGGCTCCAGTCCTGATTCTAGCAGCTACCAGCTGTGTGACCTTAAGCAAGTCATTGCTCTCAGTCTCAGTTCCCCATCTCTAAGATGGGGATAATTGCATCCTTTACAGGATTATTGTGAGGAAAATGTGTTCCTTAGAACTTTATAAAAAGTGAATGGAAATCCCACCCTTCTCAGAAACTGACCTGCCTTGCATTTCGTCCCCTCCGGGCTCTGTACTTACCTAATTTGGGTAACTAATTCCTGCCAATGGATCAGTGGGTGCTAACAGGTTAATGTATCACTTTCAAGGTAGGGAAAGTGGGAGGGAAGAGTCAGCCTCAAGCAATAAATAGCTAATGATGGAATTTCGGCACAGAAATGGAAGCGGGGGGGAGGCGAGTTTGTTTTTTATCCAATGGACAGATCCCTCACAACAAAAATAGAATTTTAGAACCCACGTTTGAAATTTTGAACAGGAAGGGACCTTGGATCATCCTCTCAGCCAGATCTTTGTTTTACAAGGAAAGTAACTGAAACCCAGAGAGGGAATTCAATTTGTCAAATGGAATTAGGTCCTTCTAAAGGTCAAGTCACTCTATCTGCTGGACATACAAAGTCAAGACAGAGACAGAAAGGTTACAGTACCTGTCCTCAAGGTGCGGACATTATACTCTGGGATGCAACTCATACACAGAAAAGAAGGCAAGGTAAATTGGGAAGGGAACCTGCACCACGTGGAACTGGAAGGATGGCTTCCTCACCCCTGAGCTGAATCTTGAAGCAAGAGGATCCTGAGAGTCAGACAGGAGGGGAGCACATTTTTGTCTAAAGGGGGATTGGACGTCATTTACCTTAAGCTCTCCTGTTTCACAGCAAAGGAGGCCCAGAGAGACCAAGAAACTTACTTGTCCAATGTCCATACAAATAGTAACAGATACGATTCGGACCCGGGTCCTTGGAGTCCAAATTCAGCAACTCATTCCACTGTCCCAACAAAGTGATATGACTGAGATGTTCAAACAGAACATATATAGCTAATCATATTCACAATCATTGATTATCATAATTTCTACAACCCACTTTCCTCACCAGTACTTCTGGGAGGAAAGAAATCCAGTACCATTATCTCCATTTAACAGAAGAGGAAATTGAGGGAGAAAGGGAATGAGTCGCTTGAAATCCTATAATTGGAAAGTATCCTGGCTCTTTTCACTGACTGTGCTGAATGTAGCCAGCTAGAGACATCCATTCCTCTAGGGACTTCATCCACCCAGTCTCACACAGAATCTGCCTGGATAAGCCCATGTTCCCCTCTGACCATATTTTGCCTTTCTTTGCATCCCTGGGATTTAGTACCTGGTACATAGTAGGCATTTAATAAATGTTGACTAACTGACTCACTCCAAGCAGAGGCTAACTATGCAAGTCCTCAACTCTAGAGAGTTATTTGGAACTGGGACAAGCCTTGGCAGGGACCTTCTTCTCTAGGGTCCCGTTGAATGTCTGGATATATTTGCTTAACCCTCAAGTATTTATATATTCGTAGACAGAAGCCTGCCTGTTTCCAAATCCAGCCAGGGCTTCCAGGTTTTAGGGCTAAGAAACAGACTGACTATAGGTCATATTTTACTCTACTTGCTGACTCCTCCATTTTCCAAGTTTTCTCCTCCCCATGAAAAAAGGACTGACTAGACCCTGTATATTATCCTTTCCCACCCCCATCCCCCCAAGCACAGTCACTATAAGAGAATCAAAAGACAGAATGTGCTCACTAGATGAGACCTTAGAAGTCATCAGTCCAAAGCCTTTATTTTGCAGAGGAAGAGAATGAAAAGCAGAAAGGGAGAAAAAACAAACTGCCTTGATCGGTAATGAGTTCCCCATCACAAAAGTTCTTCAAATTGAGGCAGATAAGAATTCGCCAGGAGTGTTATGAAGGAGAATTAGATGAATTGGATTCCCCACTGAGGTTCCTTCCAATCCAAAGATCCTAATGAATAGAGCGCTCTCTCTCTCTCTCTCTCTCTCTCTCTCTCTCTCTCTCTCTCTCTCTGGAATTCAGTAACCTTGATCCTTCCACAGTCTCAATTCTCTCGGTCTCAAACACCCCAGTGTCCCTATCCCAAGGTCCAAGTTGCTCAGAGCCCCCAAACCAGACCCTAACTCAGGGGAGCAACTAAGATAGAAATAGAAAACCAAAGAGAAACAACAAAGAAGTCATAAGTCAAATTCATAAATTTACCATACCTCTACAGATAAAAGTTATCTCAAGAAGAGAAAACTCGTTCCCTTGCTCCAGCATGTGCCCCAGCCCAAGTCAGCAGTTGGCTCCTAATTCTGGTCACAGACAAAAACCTAACACCAGCCACAGGATGAACCCTAACCCTGGTCATTGGATGATCCTTGACATTAGACACTGGCTAAACCCTGGTCACAGACTCACTTCTCAGCCCCTCTCACCTTTTCAGCTTTCTTTTGTACAATCAAAATGGTCTCCATCATCCCTCCATGTACCACGTCTCATCTGCTCCTTTCCACCTATCCAAATCTTACTCGTTCTTCCTGATGCGGCTCAAAACCGATTGATTATCTGATCTTTCTCCCTGAAAATCCATCTTGCATACCTCATCATTTGAACTTCCCAAAGCAAAGTCTTCCTCCAGGAAGCCTTCCTGGACCATTCCAAGCCACGTGATTTTTTTCTCTAATCATCTTGCACTTTTTCTCAGAATTTCCATACTAATTATTATTAGTAATCTGTCTGAGCTTTTAATTCCTCACTGTTACACTCTTCTCTAATTGTTTCAGAAAACTGTAGACTCTTAGAGTTGGAAGGGACCTCAAGGGATTGGCAAGATTAACACCTGCTATAACAGGAGCATTTCTACAACATCTTTGACCAATAGCCATCCAGGTTGTGTTGGAAGAATTCCAGTGATGTGGGGTTCACTACTGCTTCATTTCAGGACAGCTATAATTTTTGGGAAATTTGACCTGACACACTCCTAGCACAGTGCCTTGAACAACGTAGACACTTAATAAATGTTTGTGAAATTGAACTTTATTGAGCCAAAATCTACTTCTCTGTCACTTACTTCTTACCTCTGGGACCAAGCAGACTAAATCTCTTTATATGACAAGCCTTCAGATATTTTAACTTTGTGGTCTCTCCCTGCCCCTGAAGCCATTTTTTCCAAGTTGAAAAATCCCAATTCCTTCAACTGCTTCTCATGTGGAATGTTCTCTAAGCCCTTTGCTATCCTCATTATCCTCCTGAGGATTCATTTCAGCCTGTCTCACTCCATCCCACTTCTGTCTTTCCAGTTATTCTTCCTAGCCTCGTGTCATTCGCACATTGTAATAAGTTTGCCACACTTGTCTTTGTCCAATGCTTCTTACTTAATTGATGTAGGTATTCCCTCCATTGACACAGATCACCATCCTTTATCACCTCAATAAATGGCCATTTTTGAAAAAAATCATCCTCCCTTGGGCAACCTTCTGTCAATGATGTCTCTGAACTTAGGCAGTCTGGTCCTTCAATAACAGATACACAGCCAGTCTTCAAGTTCTCTTTAAAGCCTTTCCAGCTTGGTAGAACATGACAGAGTTGGAACCTTTCCAACATATCCTTCAAGGATTCCAGGGTCACCACTGCACCATGATTAGACATCAGAAGAGCACTCAAGTGAATGATTTTCATCTAAGACACGGACCAAAACACTTAACAAAGCAAAACCTTGGAGTAGACAATGGCATACCTCTCTCCAGGTTGACATTGATCCAAACAGATTAACAGCTTGGGGATATAAATGTTCTACCAGCTATGTATCTACTTAGTTGCACTATAACTTATCCAGCATTTCTTCACCTGATCCACAAATATATCATCAGAGACTTAGTAGAATTCTTTGGTAAGATCAATATGATTTCTCTGCAAATTCCTCCAATCCACCACTCTAGTAACTTTATGTAAAAAAAAAAAACAATTAGTCTGGCATGATTTGCTTTTAGTGAACCTATGCTGGCTTCTAATGATCACCTTTTTCTTTTCTAAGAGTTCAAAATAATTTACTTAATAATTCCTTCTAGAATTTTATTGGCGATCAAGGTTAAATCACAGGCCTATAGTTTCCAGAATCTATCTATCCTCATCCCCGTTCCTCTCCAGTAAGAAAATCAAGCTACCATTTGTCTACCTATTGTCTTGTGATACCTCTCCTTGATTTCTCAGGGATTATTAATGAGTTTCAGAATAACATTTTCAAGCTTTTTTGGCACCATCCACGTAATATAATTTTTCTGGGCCTAGGCACTTGAACTCACAGAACTGTAGAATTTGAGAGTTAGGGATGTCAAAGTCTATCTTGCCCAACTGGTTGTTGAACACAAAACATTTCTACAGCATCTCCAACAAATGATCATCCAGCCTCCATTTAAAAACTGCCAGGAATTCCCTAATTCCCAAGATAGCCATTTTACTTTTAAAAACTTCTAATTGGCAACCTCCAGTTTTTCAATGCCCTTCTTAAAATATGGTTCCAATATTCTAGGTTTAGTCTAGGATAGGAGAACTATCATCTTGGATACTAGTCTCAATGCAGCTTGTAATAACATTAGCCTTTTTGCTACCATATCACACTCATATTGAACTTACAATCCGCAACCCCTCCCCCCCGCCAAATTCAGATATTTTCCAAATGTGTGCTGGGTCTCCCCGCTTGTTGTCTTCCTCTTAGTTGCACTCAGTTACATGGTATTATTGGAACAGTAATTTATTCAAATTCCTAGCTTGGGGTCCCCATAAATTTGCCTCTTTGTATCAAACCAAGCCAGGTGGCACAGGAATTCGAAAAAAGGTAGCTTATGAAACAATATAAGAAAATAAGAAATTAAATCAGCTATTAAACCCTTTTGACATTCATTGCAAAATGACTGTGACCCCCTACCTATCTCCCAGGAGTGCTAATTGACTCCCAGTTGGCCCCTGTCTCCCACACACAAGAGAAAGACATATTAATTCATTCAGAGAAACTCCCCATCGTGGAAGTCTGAGGAATGATAACTCTTCTGTATGACACCTAAAAAACAATGTAAAGGTCACAGTTAATTTATTTCAGGGCAGCAACTACTATCTAAGGTGAGATACAAAGAACAAGGAAGTGGCAGGTTCAGTTGGGAGAGATGATGATACAGTTAGATTACAAAATCACAGAATGTCCAAGCTGGAAGAGACTTTAGATTCTTACAGAAAATGAAACTGAGACTCATAGAGGGCAAAGGTCTTGCCCAAGATCACGAAAGTAGTAAAGTAAACCAAAACTCAAATCCAGGTCTTCTGACTTCCAGTTCAGTGCACTTTCCATTCACTCAACACCTATTTTGCTTCTCTTATCTCTATCAAGAAGAATAATTTTTAGACTAAAAAAAGAGCAAATAAAAAATGGCTAAGAGAGATTTGCACATCAGAGACTCTAAAGTGAAGTGGACTCTTTTCCCCCTGATACTTTCACTAATAATTTAAAGGAAAACAATGAACACTTGAGAGGAAAGAGACTCCTCCCCCAATCCCAAAACTGAGTCAATCCCCATTCCTTCCAATAAGTTTTCATCCCTCTCTCTGATCATAGATCCTTTCCACTAAGTCCAGATTCCTTTCCTGAGCTCCCATATTCCTCAAAAAGCCCATCTTTGGTCCTTCATCCTATATGTAATACAAAGAATCTCGAGTTAAGAAGCAAAAGACCTGGGTTCTAGTTCCAGTTCTCTCATTAACTAGATATATGAGCCTGGACAAGTCATTTCTTCTCTCTAGACTTCAGTTTGCTAATTCTTAAACGATTGGAGAGGGAGGGGTAGCAGGAGATTGCTCCAGCTCACTTCTAAGTCAGCTCCGAAGCTCTCAAATCCTCCCCTCTCCTTTCTCATCTTGTAACCCAAGACTAGAACCTATCATCCCTGTCTTTACCCAAAAAATCCACAGGAGGCCTCCCCTCCTCTGGATCTTTCTTCTTTTTCTGACTACCTGAGGTATCTTAGTGGAGGAAAATGAGGAAAGAGAGGGTCTTCAAATAAGACGGCTGAGCTCCCAGCACTCAGAGACCTAGCCCTCCAGTTTCCTGCCTTTTCAATGGTCTGTGTCTGTGGACCTAGACTGAAAAAGAGGGAGGGAAACCAGGGTGACTTTGCCCTGCTATATACCTGTCTTTCAGATCCCACAGCCTCTCTACCCTCATAAGCTACCCAAGCTGGACTTGTAGACAGAGAAAAAGACAAAGCTATAGGGCAAGAAGAAAGAGAGAGAGAAGGAAGAGAAGAATAAGGTAGGTGAAAAGAAGAGAGTTAAATGAGGGAGAGAATCAGATAAAGGAAAGCAAGAGGAAGAGAGATAAAGAAGAGGGAGAGAAAGATTTCAGTTTCAGAGCAGGGAGAAAGAAAAGAGGGAAAGGGATGCAGAAAGGGCAGACCAGGAAAAAAAAAAAGAGAGAAGAGACAGATATAAATAGAAAACGAGAGAGAGAGAGAGCGAGAGAGAGAGAGAGAGAGAGAGAGAGAGAGAGAGAGAGAGAGAGAGCATCCAGAGAGAGGGAGGTTTCTGGCTTTACCAGGAAACCTTGCTTCGGCCCTGGAAAGAGGGGCCTTTTCATGAAGGAACTGAAGGCACCTATTCAGTCGCTGAGGGGCTGTTGCAATTAGAAGGGAAAAAAAATTAACCCAATAGTAATTTCATGGGAAAAAAAATAATGGTGGGGAGCCCCCACCTTTGGGGTGAACTGGAGAAGGACTAAAGGAGAGACAGATGAAGGGATTGATGGACACAGTAAGGACCACAGATGGGTAGCCCTATTCTCTGAGGTCACATAGTCCCTGGAATTGGGGCGTAATCTCTGTTTTCTGCCTAACTTTCCCCTCCCCAGTCATCCTCTTCTCAGGAACCCAAAACCTGAAGTGAGGAAAAGAAAAGAAAAAAATCAGTTCCCTCTTCCCAAAGTCAATCCCTGGGCCACCAGGGGTATGAATGAACTGGTCCAGCGGGGACGGTGGGGCAAATACCCTGCACCCCACCAGCATCCAGCACACACGAACTTTGAATTCTCTCGGTCTGGGCTCGGAGGTTACTGGGGTGGGGTGGAGGGGGCAGGGAGCTCATGGCGTCCCGTTGCCTGCTCTATAACCTGGGACTTCAGGACTCCTCCCCCAATTCATCCCTCCTCCCCCTCCTCCTCCTCTCTCCCCCCTCCCCTCCCTGTAAACACTGTCAGTGTAGTGTTCCGGGCCGGAGTAGCTGGGTAGCGAAGGAGGGAACCAGAGGGAAAGACACCGAGAAAGGGACAGAGAAAGAGGAAGGCAGAAAAAACAGAATTAGGGAGAGAGATCCTGGAAAGAGAGAAAGGAGGCCGAGGACCAGGGGAGTGGGGGACGAGGTGGGGAGGAGCAGGAGGAGGGCGGGGGCAGGGAGGAGGGTAGGAAGGGGCCCCGGCGCCCGATGAAGTCCCCCCGGGATCGCGGACGGGGCGCTGTCCTCGGGGGGCCGTCGGGGGGTCCCCGACATCCATGGCAAAGCGGGGCCCGAGGCTACCGGCTCAGAGTAAGTGTTAGCGTGTGTATCTCTGTGGGGTGTGCATGCAATGTGAGGGCGGAGTGAATGTGTGGGAGCTCGGAGTTAGGACCGATGGGGCGCCGAGCAGGCCGGGGGGCCGGTACCTTTCCCGGCCGAGGACGCCGTCTCGGGGCAGCCTGCGAGTGCAGCGGCCCCGGGGCCCAGAGCCCGCCCTGCTCCGCTCCGCTTCGGAGAGTTCTTGGAAACTCGCAGATACTTTCGGGGATGAGGGTGGGGGGAGACCGAGAGAAGAGGGAGACGGACATCACAGCCAGAGACTGAGAGACGGAGACCCGAGGGAGGGAGGCGGACGCCTGGAGGGAGGCAGAGAAAGCCGGAGGGAAAGACCTGGGGGCGGAGAGGGGAACCGACTGACGGGAGAGGGGAACCGACTGACTGACGGGAGTCGGAAAGACGGGCAGACTGAGACGGGGGAAGAACGAGGCAGAGGCAGGGCAGAGGCTGAGCCGGACGGCCAGGCGGTGCGAGGGGGCTGGGAGGACGGGAAGCAGATCCCGGCCCAGAGACCAAAAGGGAGGGAATGAGGGGGAAGCCGCGGGCCGGCGGGCCAGGCCTGGGAGGGGAGGGAAGGGATGGGAGGAGAAGGGGCCGGGGCCGGGGCCGGGGCCGGGGCCGAGGCTGGGGCTGGGGCCGGGCGCTGGCGGCCGCCAGCCTCCGACTACTGTAGGCTTCAGTGTTATTGCAAAGTTCAACGAGACTCTCCCCCAACGGCCAGGCGCTGTTCAAGGGGCAGAGAAACGCGCCCCACAGCCCCCGTCCTTCCCCTCCTTCGCTGCCTCCTTCCAAGCTTTCCTGCCCCCTTCCCTAGAAACCTGGAAAAGATACAATTACCAGATCTAAAAATACACCCGGACTTGGGCGACCACCCTCACCCCGCCCCGCCCACTCCCCCTCTGGGCCCGGACCACCCCCCTTTCCCCCCCGTCCAAACCACTCCTCCTCCCCCACCCGCGCCTGACCCCTCCCCTTCCCCATCCCATCTCATCCCCCCACCCCTCCTTCCCAATCCACGGCTTAATCCCATCCCACCCCCCCATCTCTGCCCTCCATTCGCATCCTCACCTCATTGCCACTCCCCATCG
>CM053769.1:10221458-10258156 GCA_028658325.1 Potorous gilbertii | reverse complement strand
CATCTACCTACCTATCTACACACACACACACACAAACACACACACACACACACACACATATGTATATATATATATACACACACATCTATATACACATAGATGTATTTGTGGTATCTATCTATTTATCTATCATCTACCTATTTATCTATCTACCTATCTGTCTATCTATCTATCATCTATTTAGTTTTTAGAGCCATTCATATCCGGTCACCAAATTACCTTCTCAACCTTATTATATACACTACTACCTTTGCAGGTAGTATCCACTACACATGTGGTCAGAAGAAGCGATAAAAGGACACTGTCAAGGTCTCAAGAACTTCAGATTCGACTGTGCAACATGGGAGACACTGGCACAGGACCACTCAGCCTGGTGTGCCCACATCAGAGAGGGTGCTGTGCTCTATGAGCAAAGCAGAATTGAGATAGTACAAAGGAAATGTAGGATGCAAAAATTTGGAGTTTTCACCCCAAAAATTCACACGGACTATCTGTGCCCAACCTGTGGTAGAGCATTCCAAGCTCGTATTGGTCTGATCAGCCACAGTCAGACACACTGAAATTTCACTTTATCACGGTGATGTCATTTTGGTCCTCTTCGAGAACTATGGACAGCAACCAATCAACACTACAACATTAGACCACTCTGTGGTTTAACCAAACCGGCCTTTTTGCAATTCTTATTCATGTTAATTCCATTTCTTCTTTTCATGCATTTGCACTGGTTGTGCCAAGTGCCCAGAATGTACTCCTACCTTACTTCCTCTCTCAGAGAATTTCATTTAGCCTTTCCTACCCCCTCAAGTGATATCATCTATAAGAGGACTTTCTTGATGCTTGCAAATGACAGGACACTTTCCTGCAAAAATTTACCTTGCATTTATTTGGCCTGTATTTATTTATATGTCTCTTATCTCCCCCATAGGATGTAAACTCCTAGAGGGAAGGAACTGTTTCATTTTATTTTTTTCTAAATTTCCACTTTGAAAACCTTGAAGAGCTCTAGAAATGACAACTATTACAATTAATAATGTCTTACAATGCTACCATATATGTATTCCCTTAAGCCTCTCAATTCCCTTGCTCCTTCTCCCTTTCTTCCCCCCATCCTTGGAGGAGTCCCTTGATTAGGGAGAGTGGCACAGTAGAAAGAGAGTTAAATTTGGGGTAAGAGGATATGGGGTTCAGCTCTTATTTCTGTGTCCTTATTATATGTATGACCTTGGGCAAATTAAGTAACTCCTTTTGGCCTCAGTTTTCTCATCTGTAAAATGAAAGAGTTGTACCAGGCAGCCTCAGAAATACCTTAGAGCTCTAAATCTGTAATCCTGTTCTCTTGGGGCTGGCTCAGCTTCTGCCTGGAGTCAATGGGATAACCTAAATGACTTTAAAGGGACCCTTCCTGCTCCAGAATAGGAGTCCCTGGGCTGGGTCCTGGCAGGTTACAGTGGAGGGAATCCATGTGGTCATTCTATGGGCATGAGTTCTAGGCCTTCACAGACTCCTCATTTGCTGAAGGCAGCAGGCTCAAAAATCACTAGGGAGCGGAGAGGGCTGTGACCAGTGCAAACTTCTCTCTTAATTAAATTACAGGAAATTAAAAGGTTCAGCTCAAAGTGGAGTATGAGGGAAAAGGTTTCTGGGTCCCTGTGCCCAGGGTCTGCTTCTCCCTGTTCCAGGATCTGAGGGAACAAAGGTCTGAATGTCCCTCCTCTAGATTTTTGACCTTCTGTCCCCAGCTCTGTGTCTGTCTCTGGCGTCTCACCTCTCTCTCTTTTTCTTGTCTCTCCTTCCTCTGTTTCTCTCTGCCACATCTTTTGTATCTTTTCTTCTACCATTAACTTTCTGCATTCTCTGCCTCCTCCCTATTTATCTCTCATCATTTGTCTCTCCATCTCTTTCTCTGACTCTGACCTTCTCTCTCTCTTAAGGAGACAGGACAAACTGGGACTCCATTGGAATCCTTTCTGAAAAAGCTGGTCAGCTCAAACAATGGAGCTATTCAAATAATTCATTCAAGTGATCTCTGGGCCCCCACTTCCCATAACTAGATCGAATTAACCTCTTCATAGACGTGTGTCACTCTATACGCACACACATACACACACACATAAACATAGATGTGACACACTCCTAGATGTACTGACTGCCAAGTTCCATATTTCCACTTGAACCCTCAGGTACACCCCCAGATTGTCATACATACACACACACACACACACACACACACACAACCTCAGACACATCCCCAACAAATGTTCATATATGCAAACATTCACATGCACTCTCTGAGGCAGTCATAGACATTCTCAAACATATTCCCAAACACATATTTACTCATTTATAGCTGTGCAGAATCAGACTCAAAATTCCAGATTCAAAAGGGACCTAAGGAGGACATTGAGTCCACCCCACCCCTGAGTAGCTTCTACATTATCCCCAGTAAAGTGACCATTTGGCCTTTGTTGGATGATCTCTAAGCAAGCGGGGAAACTGCTACCTCTCCTAATGGCCCTTTTGGGTAATTAATGGTTAGGATGTTTTTCCTTCTATCGAGCCAAAAATTGTCCTTCTGAATTCCATCCACTGCTCCTAGTTCTTTCATCTGGAACCAAAGAAAACAAGCATAATCTCTCTTTCACATGACAGGACAGTCCTTGAAGAGAAATAGCATGTGACCCTAAGTCACTTTTGGTTCAGGCTAAACATCCCCATCATTCAACCTTTGGCATGTTCTTGAGGACTTTCCCCGTGCTGACAGTTCTCTGCCCATGCCCCGGCTTATCAATGTTCTTCCTTAACTTTCTGGTCCAGAACTGAAAAACATATTTCCAATGTGGTCTGGCCAGGACACGCAGAGGACAGGAAAACCATCAGCCCTCTCATTCTGAGTGCTATGCTTCTCTTGAAGTAACCTAAGATCATATAACTTTTTATTGGCTGCCATTTCATGTTGTCAACTCATAATGAGCCTGCAGGTAATTAAGCCCCCTCCCCCCAGTTCTTTTTCATTTTGGCTATTGTCTACCTCTACCTCCCCCACCTTATGCTTGGGAAGTTGATTTCTTGAACCCAAGTATAAGTCTTTACAGGCAATTAAGTGGTGTCATAGTGCATAGAGCACTGGGCTTGGAGTCAGGAAGATTCATCATCCTGAGTTCAAATTTGACCTCAGATACGTAACAGCTGTATGACCTAGGTAAGTCATTTTGTTTGCCTCAGTTTCCTCATTTGTATGAGGAAATGAGCTGGAGAAGGAAATGGCAAACCCCTATAATACCTTTGCCAAGAAAACTCCAAATGGACTCTTGAAGAGTTGGACATGATTGAAATGATGAAATGATGGAACAGCAAAAGAAGTCATTATTAAAGCAAAATAAAATATGCTTATTTAGGTTTAGTTCAGTGTTTCTAGACTCGCAAGGTCTTTTGACTGTCATCCAATGACATGTTAGTTATCCCTCCTGTGTTTGGGTCATACATTACATTGTTGGGGAGATATAGGTCCAGATAACAGGTTCCTTCTTTAATCCCTCTACCCTTTGAAAGATGAATTTATCTTTAAAACATGCCAAAAAATGATTGGCTGCTGTGCTTTTGGCAGAATGTCTCAATGCCAATCTTGTAGCCTGTCACCTGAATCTATCGCCTCCTTCTCTCTGGACTGTCTGTGATATTGTTCAATGACAAAAGAGATTCTGTTTCTCACTCTACTATCTTCCCTGGGATGCTTTTACAACACACTTCTCCCCACCCAGGAACATATCTTCTTAATATAGAAAGTCCTGCTTTGAACTTCCTGCTTCTGTTCCTTTTTAAGAAAAATGCTTCAGTCTTGAGTCCACTTTGCTCTAAACTCACTCTCAGGTCAGCCTTGCTCCCCCGCATCAGGCTCTCTGGGTCGCCTTGCTCGTTATCCAAAAGTTGTGTATTTGTGAAGGCATCTGAGACTGTGGGTGTGTGTCACTGGGCTCCTTTCTTAGATTCTATCCCCTGGGAATGTGGAGGCACCTCAACTGTCCAACTTGGAGCACACAAGAGGTTTTCCTCTTCTCCTTCCCTTTTCATTTTAAAGACCCTTTCATTAGATTTGCATGCAAGACTCCAGGCAAACTTTTATTTTTTTTTATAGACCACGTTAGGGTTTTCCATTTCTGTCCATCAAGATACACACAGACACCCACAGACTCGCACACAGACACTGCTTTCATGGCTTCATCTATTCTGATCAAATAGGCCAGTTAACAGAAAAACAAGATAGATCCAGGAACGGTGACACATCTCCTTCATGCTCCTATTCTTACTTACATCGACCTGTCCTTCTCACTGCCATCCAGCATCAAACACTGATTCTTTCCACCTTCTCAGCAGCTGAAGGGCACTGCGGCGCCTGCTGCAGCAGAAGCATTTTGACCCTCTGGTTAGGACGCCTGTGTTCAAACTCTGGCTTCCACGTTCACTAGCTGTGTATTGATCTCTTTTCTCAGAGATTCGGTTTTTCATCTCCAAAATGGGGGTCATGATATTTACATTGTCTCACAAGGTTAGTTACCTTTAAGAAAGCGCTTTGTAAGCTCAAAGTGTTAGAGAGGTGGGAGCAGTCATTATTCTCTCATTTCTTTCCATCTTCTTTTATCTCCCCTTCCTTCTCTTATGGGGTGGGAGGTGGGAGTGGGTAGAGGACCAGGTATGACTGGGATGAGAGAAAGAGAACATAGTGGACCACTGACACACCCTCCCTCTCATTCCTGATCAGCTCCCTGTGCCTGCTACTATTTCCTGATGTAGACTTGAGGATTTAATTAACTGCCCCTTAGGAAGCTGAGTGGTCGCCAGCGGGTATAGACTGGCTATGATGATACTTGTAGCTTTCATTGCTAAAGTACTGGGAGTTTTCAAAGCACTTTCCTCACAACTAACCAGCATTGACTTGTGAGATGGGGAACTCACATGTTACTATTCCCATTTTAGACATAAAGAGTCTCAGAGAAAGTAAGTTATTTGCCTATTATGAAACAACTAGTAAATGTCAGAATGAAGATTTGAATCTAGATTTCCTGATTCCATGTCCTAACACTCTTTCTATCCTATCATGTTGGAACAGGAGTGGGGAACCTGCAGCCTCGAGGCCACATGTGGCTCTCTAGGTCCTCAAGCATGGCCCTTTGAATCCAAACTTCACAGAACAAATCCCTTTAATAAAAGGATTTGTTCTATAACACTTGGACTCACTCAAAAGGCCACTCCTGAGGACCTAGAAGATCACACATGGCCTTGAGACTGCAGCTTCCCCACCCTTGGTTTAGAAGGTTTAGCTCACTCGCTGTTGTATGGTACAAACAAATAGATTTAAACTGGAAGGGACTTTGGAGGTCATCTGGCTCAAATCCTTCATTTTAGAGATAAGGAAACTGAGGCTTAGAGACAGAAAATGATGTGCTTGAAATTCCAGTTACCTCAAAGTCTTCAGAAAATGACTTGAATGAAATGAGTAAACATATATATGTATATTTACACAATACACAACATGTATATGTACATACATATATACATATACACACACATTTTTGTGAATTGTTGTTGTTGTTAGGTGGTGCAGTGGATAAAGTGCCTGGCTTGGAGTCAGGAAGACCTGAGTTCAAATCCAGCCTCAGATACTTACTAGGTATGTGACCCTGGGCAAGTCACTTAACCCTGTTTCCCTCAGTTTCCCCATCTGTAAAATGAGCTGGAAAAGGAAACAGCAACTACTTCAGTCTCTTTTCCAAGAAAATCCCAAATGGGGTCATGAAGAGTCAGACTCAAAAACAATCAAACAACAACGATAAATGTTTTTGTGCACATACACACACATACTTTTGGGATTCTCTCTATATACATAACAACAACATATTTACACATATATATGTTTGAATAAATACATATATACACACATGGCATCCCAAAAGTTTTATTACTTAAGTCTTTTCCATTAAGGCCTTTGGAATGCTCCATATACACATGCTCCAAAGAAAAGCAAAATAAATCCAAAGCAGTTGGGGGTGGATGGTGGGAAGGTAACTAGCAGAAAGAGCAGAAAAGGCCACGTGTTCCTGCTAGGAGGCAGAGATGAGGAAGCAGTGTATCCTAGAAGGAAGGAAAGCTGATACAAAGCCCCAGAGATCGGAGGTGGAGGGCTGTGTGTATAAGGGACAGAAAGAAGGACAATTTGACTGGATTGTAGAGTGTGGATGTGGCCACTTAGCAAATCTCCCCAGGCTTCTAGGAGGACATTCTAAGGGAATTGTCAGTAGCCTAACAAACAACCTTTCTCTTCCTCCCTCCTTCTCCCACCACCAATTTCAATCTGTAGTCCCTATAACCCCTTCCTCCTCTTCCCTCAGCCTGCCCTTCCTGCTGGTGGGGAGAAGGGATGGTTTCATGACTTCCCAAGCAACCACTATCCCCATCCCTTGGGTACTGGGAAAAGGACAAATTGCCCAGCAACCATTCTCCCCACCCAGGGGAAACCAGGCTCCCTAAGTACTCAATAAACTCCAGTAGTTCCCCATTGTCTCCACAATAAAATGTGACCTCCTCTGTTTGACTTTTAAAGACATGGCCCCAGACCATCTGTCCAGTTCCAGTCTACTAGAACCCGGGGGATATTTGCTAAGTGGCCATGTCCCATCTGAAGGCAGTGTCCTGGATGTTTCTTTATCTTCTTCTTCCCCTCCTAGTTTCTCACCAGCCAGATCTTTGTGAGTCCTATGCTGAGTCTCTCCTATATTTTGGAAGGCAAGACAAGGACCAAGGCTTAAGAGAGTTCTTCCCCAGCCTTTAGCAGGGACCCCATGTCAAGTTTCCAGCTCTTTGTCCCTTTAGGGGTCAGAAAACTGCTGGTGGGACGTCGTTCTCCGTCAGCCTGCACATGGTTTTGTCACAGATGGATAATGAGTGACTATTCAGCTCCTGGGACATACCCTGGAACTCGCTGAATACAAAACTTATAGCACAGAATCAATCAACAAGCATTTATTAGGTGACTACTATGTACCAAGCAGGGCAGTGAGGTGGTGCAGTGGATAGAACACTGACCTTGGAGTTAGAAAGTTCAAATCCTGCCCCAGACACCTATTAGCTGTGAGACCTTAGGCAAGTCACTTTACCCTGTTTGCCTCAGTTTCCTCATCTGCAAAATGAGCTGGAGAAGGAAATGGCAACCACTCCAGGCTCTTTTCCAAGAAAGCCCCAAATGGGGTCATGAAGAATTGGACACAACTGAAACAATTGAATGGCCGAAAATGTGTCGGGTACTGGCGATACTGACACAAAAGAGAAATAGTCCCTGTCCTCAAGAAGCTGACCTTCTAACAGGGAATAAGGAAGTGCTTAAGCTAAATCTTAAAGGAAGCCAGTTGTTCCAAGACCACTGGTGAGGTAAGGAGGGATTCGTTCCAGGCATGAGGTGGAGTGACATGTGAGAGAAAGGGAATAAGTCTTTATTAAGCATTTCACTGTGCTAAGTGCTCTACAAACAGGATCTCATTTGGTCCTCATGTTATGAGGTAGGTACTTTATTACCCCCATTTTACAGTGGAGTCAAACAAAGGTTAAATGACTTGCCCAAGGTCACATAACTAGTAAGTGCCTGAGGCTGAATTTGAACTCGAGTCTTTCTGACTCTAAGATCAGAGTTCTAACCACTGAACGAACCACTTGGCTGGAACAAGTAGGGCAGAATGGCTGGACTCTAGAATTTATGAAGGAGAGTAATATATTAGAAGACTGGAAAAGTAGGAAGAGGCCAGGTTGTGATAAGAGGTAAATGCCAAATGGAAGAGCTTATATTTGACCTCAGAGGTAATAGGGAGCGACTAGAGTTTGTTGAGTAGAGAGTTGGCATGGGTCAGACTTACACTTAGAAATCTCTCGGGTAGCCACGTTTGTTGCTGTTGTTCATCCTTCATTCTTGAAGAGGACCAGTTGACATCACAAAGGTGATGTCTTGACTTGCTTGTGTGAAGGATGAGTGAGCAGGAGGAGACTGGAGGCAGAAACACCAGTGGGAGGCTGCTTCAATAAACCAGGGGAGGTGCTTCTAGAGCTCAAACTAGGGTGGGGGCTGGGTGAGTAAAGAGAAGAAAAAATGAGGTTATGAACCTGGGGGACTGGAAGGATAGCCATGCTCTCAACAGACACAGAGCACACAGATGCACACACAATATGCAACTTACCAAATATGTCTCACTCACACATTCTGAATACACAGAAATACCTAGCAAGTACACAAGTTGCCAAATGTACACAGCATTCATACATACTGGATGCACTCCTAAACGTATAGACAAAGAACACAGGTATGCATAGACAGCTCCCTTTAACAGGGAAATCCACACATGAAGGCACTCACATGTGTGCATGTATACTCACACATGCAAAGAGACATTCACAGCTGTATATGTAGCCACACAATGGAATGTACCTATAACATAAGGCTTTTATGAATAATCTCACACATACTTATCATCCACAGTGGTTTCCTCTGAAGTGGAGTGTCTACCAATACCCGCAGTGATGAAAGATCCCAAGAGATGGTTTCTGTGTACCAGACCTTTTCTGGTTCACAGCCAGAAATGGAACCGCCAGCCCCAGCTAAACACCATCCCAGCAAGATGCTTATTTCTGGGGATCAGAAATATCGAGGTTCAGCTGCAGGATCTTGGGAGGGAGAACAAAGTTGCTGATGGAAGTGGGGTTAGTAATATTGGTTGGATAACTCCTGAGAGCAGAAACCTGTAGGGAAGGAATGAGGGCTGTGATACCCATAGGGAGTGGTGGGGAAGCAGCTTCTGTGGACAGGGCCCAGTGGCAAGAGAATAGATGTGGATTACCCTGTGGGGAGCCCTGTAAGGTGAGAGGAGACTCAGTTCTATAGGGTGGAGTGGGGGGCATGGTCCCCAAGTCTATTCAATCCTAATAATTGACTGGTGGTGACTAAACAGAGGCTTGGTTTCCCTCTCTACCCCACGGTAACTCCTGATGCTCCTGGGCCTTTCCCTCCTCCTAAGGTTCCTCCCCCCTCAAACATAGCAAGGCCAGTTTGGAAGCAGCTCTAGCCTGGCTGCCTTGGGACACTCTGAGGTTAGAAGCCACAGCAGCAGCTCCCAGATCCCGAACCTAAAAGGGGACCTTTTTTTTTTCCAAGGACAATAAATATTTGCTCTTTGGGAAGCTGCTGTTTGGCGATTCCTGGTTTGGCCCAGAGGATTGGAATGGCCACCTGTGGGTCATAGGACCTCAGGACCAGGGCCTGGAGTGGGGAGCTGGGGGCCCTGCTCAGGGGCAATCCAATCTGCTTCCAAAGACTGGAAACCAGGGTATGGAGTGGGGGAAGGACAATATCTCAGTCTGTCTTTCCCTCACAGCTGCCTGTGGATTATAAGATTTAGAAAAGACCTTGGGGCTCCTCTAGTTACCATTTACAAACTGGGGAAACTGAGATCCCTAGAGGACAAGCAATTTGCCTAAGGTCACACAGCAGAGCAGAGACTCAAACTCAGGCCTCTGACTTCAAATGTCAGATTTTCCATCAGCCTAGGGTCCTCAGTTCAAAGCTACTTTCCTCCAGGAAGCATTTACTAATTGACTTGAATCTTTGATGTTCTTGGACTCTAAAATACCCTCCAGAGGGTGTGTCCCCTGATTTCACCTGACCTAGTTAAGTTACCTTTTAAAAGCCCTTTTCCATTTTTATATAAGTGTTTTGGCTCCCCAGTTCTAAATGAGGGCGGGGACCATGTCTCACTTCTAGGGAATGGGATTATTTAAAGGCAGGGGCTACATCTCTCCCCTCATTCCTCTGAGATCTCCTCCTTAGAACTGGGGTCCTTGAGAATATCCTTCCCTGGGTACCCAGACACCTGGCAACCACCTTGATTTGTATCATCAGTAGTCAGGGAAATTAATGTGTTTTTAGCTCACGGTCCCCTTCTCTATAGAGACTGAGGCTCCCTAATCATGTATCTTGTCCCCCATCCTGGATGCTGACTCGGGGTTCCCAAATATAGGGCCATAAGCCACAGCCGCCCAAAGACACCGCGGGCCTGTCAGACCCGGGCACAGGATCAGAGAGAGGGTGAACTGATTATAGTTCTGACTTCCAAGAACCTGCCTCCCCACCCATATCCCCTGCCCCCCTTTCACTGCCCCAGCTGCCCCCAGCTTTCCCTCACCCCCAGAGAACCACAGGACTGTCGAATCTGCTCCCTGTCAGCAAAGCCAGCCTTGGAGGTGGGGGTTTTTTTTGGCCCTGTGTGCAGCAGGAGGACAGAGTTGTCTGTGTGTGGCAGCCACACTGGGTTGGGATGGAGAGAGGGGCAAGGGATGATGGGAAGACTTCGAAAGGTGGCAAGAGGACAGGAGGAGATGCCAGGGGGTGGGCATCAGGGGGCACTTGAGACAAGGCGATGTGCTCTTGCTCAAACATGGGGTGATAGGGTTTGGTAATCTCAATAGGAACTGTCCTCTAATGACAAAAATTACTTATATTTCAATAATAGGGCTTTCCATAGTACGATGGTCTTGTGATGAGCTCACAGCTATATTATTGTACCTCCTTTATAGATGAGGAAACCAAGGCTGGGGGAGGGAATAACTTACCCAGAATCCCATGGGAAGTAGGAGGGATCAGGATTTGCATTAAGCTTCCTGATCCCTATCTAGTGGTTGGTATCAAACCACATCTCGGCCATGGATTATTCTCTTTCCAACTGTTTCCCATCCTTTAGGCCCCACCCCTGACCTGCTTCAACAGCCTACATTGATGTCTTCTGTCTCATAGCTTTCACAGAAGCAACCAGATGGTACAGTCAATAGAGAGCTGGACCTGGAACCAGGAAGACCTGTATTCCACCCTAGCCTCAGACACTTCCTAGCTGTGTGAACCTGGGACAAGTCACTTAAAAAAATCTATTTGCCTCAGTTTCCTCAGCTGTAAAATAGGGTTAATAATTGCATCTACCTTGTAAGGGGATCAAGCCAAAACTATTTATAAAGTGCTCAGCACATAGTAGGTGATTGATAAATGGTCATTTCCTTCCACAGTCCTGACTTGGTAACTCTCATCTGGCTCTGAGTACTCACATAGCCCAGGATTTGGCATTATCTTGGCATGTGTGTGTATGGAAATTCCCCTAGGGATTCCAGACAGTGTTTTATAGTTTGTGTGTTTTTAGAATTTAGACTAGAACCCCCACCCCATCCCCTTCCCCTCCCAACTCTCAAAACTTGTTCTTCTGATAAGTAACCATGCCTACAATGCCTTCCCACCTGTCATTTCAACAATTCTGAACATGGTCATTATCCTTTGACCATTCTTTAGAGAGGGGGAAACTGAGGATTATGACTTGCCCACAGTCACACGTAGAATTAGGGAGCAGATCTTGTATTAGAACTCATATGAGAAGGCTTTGTAACAGCAAGGACCCTGTCACACACAGGAGGGTCTGCTGCACAGGTTCTTAGATCTGCTTTTCTAAAAGGAGAGCAACTTTTGAGGGGTCAACAATCTACTTTAATTGAGCACATACATCATTCACTTAGTTCAGGGGAAAAAGCACCCTGAACTTCAGGGAAAATACAAATAGAAATTATAAGTAGAAATTACAAAAAGAAAGACCAGTAGACAGGACTTCCAACTGTCTGACCATAAGCAATACATACACCACAGGCCAACAGACAGATCCAACTGTCTGAGTTTTACATAGATAAATAGTTACCAGAGAAAGAAGCACCAACATCTGGGTTTTCAAAGCTGAGGGCGCCTTAGTGGCATCTTGCCTGGCCAAACACTATATGAGTAAGCCCCAAAACAAAAATTCACATTGAGGTTTTATACACTTTTCTGAGTATTTATATACTCTTCTGAGTATTTAGGAATTTTTCAGTCATAACTCTCCAACCTCATGCCTCAATAGAAATTAACAAAAGGTACTGAGGCCTATTAATTGGTGGGGAAGATCTTTAACTCCCCCTTCCCCCATTAACCTTATTATCATTGCATCCTTGGGTAGATAGCCATAAGGAGGGGGATAGACATAAGACTTGGAGTCAGGCAGACCTCTGTTCAAATACAGCTTCAGGCACTTCTTACCTGTGTGACCCTGAGCAAGTCACTTAACCACTGCCTGCCTCAGTTTTCTCAAGTGTAAAATAAGAATAATAGTGATGCTAGCACCTACATCAAGGCAAAGTTTGTTGTGAGGCTCTGAGACAACACCAGTGCCTGGCCCACCGTAGGCACTAGAGTAACATTAGCTATTATAATAGTTACTTAACAAATGCTTATTTCCTTCCTTCTTTCCTCCTCTCTCCCTGCATTCAAGCTGCTGCTCCCTGCTTCCCCTTCTGGTTTAGAATTTAAGAGTAGTCATAGTAGTAGTAGCCAGCATGTATATAATGCTTTAAGGTTCACAAAGCCCTGTATATATAACATATCATTTTATCCTCGTGACAACCCTATGATGCAGATGCTATTATTCCCATTTTACAGATAAAGACATTGAGGCTGAGAGGTTAAAAGACAACTAGTGTCTGAGGTGAGATCTGGACTTTCTTGCCCAAGGAAAGGCACAATGTGTTGTCTCTGAAAGGCCGTTGGGAAGGAGCATAGGCAGAGCGAGGGGTCCTGAGGGGCAACGGACCCTTCTAGCTCCGTGTAGCTGTTACCCTATGAGACTCAGAGAACTGGGCTCTGAGAAAGTGGCAACAACCAGGAAGGGGTAGAAATTGTTAGGGGGCGTGATGAGGGTATGCATGTAGAGTAAATGGTGAGGGAACAGAAGATAACCACTTCCTCTGGATGGCTAGATTTGGGATGGGGCTTAAGTAGGCTGGTGTGAGGAAGATCTTGAGATTAGAACCCTGAGATCTGGAGATGATTGCTGGGTGAAAGGGGGAATGACACTTCTATACTTCCTTCTGGGAAGATCTAATTGGACATTTTGTGTTTCTGGCTGTGCTAAGCTGGGTGACTCCTCAATCTCCTGCTTTTAGCACAATATTTATTATTTCTTGAGAGTCAGCAACCTTCTTGCTTCTGAATTGGGGAAAATGGATATTTTTATCTACCTCTGATTTACACCAAGAATGGGAGGCAAGAACATACCTTAACATCTCCTGGCTACTAAGAAAGGTGAGACCACAGCTTAGAACCTGTGAGGGGGACTCCCAGAGGTCACTGCACCCATGCCCCCGCCTCCAGACTGTAGGCAGGCCTAGCTATCCCTCAGGGAAATATGGCCCCAGAGCTCTGAATGGAAGAGTAGGAAAATCAGTTTGACTTTTGGTCTGCTACAAATTAGCCTCCTCACTTGGCAGAAATGGAGACTGAGGCACCAAAAAAAGAAATGCTCTCCACTTTTGTAAAATGAGGATGTTGGACTGTATAAGTGTCAAATTCCCTTCCCATCCAACATTCTTTATTGCATGAACAAAAGTCCTTCCAGTTGGAATATTCTGGGTCTCAAGTTTGAAGGCCCCTTTCAGCTCTAGTGGTCTGCATTCTATGTCTTCAGATTCTTTCAAACACTGACAATCTATGGTTTAGCTTTCTATGATTCATGCCCTGCCTGTGGAGAAATCATTTCCATTGTCTAAACTTTAATGATGCTTTCTGGCACCGAGGCCTCTTTGCTTTGGTTCTCTCCTGGGAGAGGGGTGGAGAGCTGTCCGTCCTCCCTGAAGCCTGACCCTGCTGACCTTTTGAGCCCTGATTTTGGCCACAGGCTGAGTCTTCACCCTGACCATCAGTAGCTGATGTTTACGTAGTGTTCCTCAGGACAACTGGATGATGTAGGATCAACAGCGGAGGTTATAGATTAAGCCCTAAACTAGTTATAAACCAACCTTTAACCACACACCAGGTGCCCCACCCCTTCAAACTATATTTCAAAAGGGAGAGGGTGTTGACATTGCCTTTGAGGTAAAGATTCATTGAAAGTCATTTAAATGCTTTTTATTTCTGACCCAGGATCCAGCGCTGGACATTGCTTCTGATCCATAGCTTACACCCTGGGGCCTGCTCCCTCTTTTGGTCTTTAATGGTAGATATGGAGTGAGTGATCAGTGGGTGAGACTCCTCCTAGATAAATCTCAAATCTTTTTGGGTTTTTTGGACACGTATTTGTTAAGCATTTACTGTATGCAAGGCACTATGCTGATAACCGAGGAATACAGCTAGGAACAAATCAGGATCCCTGCCTTTAAAGAGTTCACATTCTAATGGGAAAAGCAATATGCATCCAGCTCTGCACATGCAAGATATATGCAGTGAAAATGAGAGATTGCTATCAGAGGGAAGTCATGGGGGTTTGGAATGAGAATGGAGAAAGACTCCTTGCACCAGGTGGGATTTGAATTGAATCTGAAAGGAAGCCAGAGAAGCCAGGAGATGGTAGTGAGGAAGGAGAGCATTCCAGTCATGGGAGACCACCTGTGCCAAGGGATGGAGTCATGTATGAGGATGAGCATGGAGGCATTTCTCCTAGTGTTTCAGACAGAAGGACTTGGTGAATGCCATCCACCCCTTAGAGACACCATGAGGTTGCCCACCAACCCCAGGGCCCTTCTTCCACACTTGAAGGCGTTTGGGGGGCCTTCCTTAGCCTTTCCCTGCAGTCAATGCCAGTTACAACCTTTCACCATATTTGGTTTCTAGTGATATAACCTTGAGCAAGTCACTTCTACTGTATGGATTTTAGCTTTTTTGATTATAAAATAAAATAAGAGAATCAGACCAGATTACTAAGATCTCTTCCAGATTTGACATTCTATGTCCTAAGGCCCTTTCCAGCTCTGACATTTTATGACTCCACCCACCCCTCTCCATTGACATAGGTGTTATTCATTATTTTCCTTTAAACCTGCCTCCTCCAGACTGTTCTCCTCCTCCCCAACCTCCAGAGACTAATGAGAAATTTAAAAGGGGTCATTCTTAACAAGCCTGAAATATTTACACAGATGCGTGCCCAGGGACCCACATGGCATGTATTTTTAGGAATGGGCATTGGCAGCCTTGTTTGGGGGAATGTGGGGGAATGGGAACTGTGTTGTTCCTGGGACCACCCTTCTCACATCCTAACCGCTCAGAGCTGGGTGGGGCCTCAGAACTCAAGACACAGAAGGTCAGAGCTAGACAGGAACTTAGAACAGAGATTATAGAATGTTAGAAGGAGAAGAAACCTTAGAACACAGCACAACCAGGGTCAGAGCTAGAAGGGACCTTAGAACGTAATATATCTGAGCTAGTGTGATGCAGAGGAAAGAAGGCTTTGAGTCAGGGTCCTGGATGTGAATCCTAGCTTTGATTTGCTACTGTTTGAACTTGGCCACATTCGTTCTTGCCTCAGTTTCCTCCTCCGTATAATGAGAAGATTGGACTAGATGATGTCTGCAAGGCCTTCCAATCGCAAATACTGGGTCCCATGAACAATTTGGTCCAACAGTCACCTAGTCCAATTATCTCTTCTTAAGAAAGATGCTCTTGGAATGAGGGACTCGTGTGTGTGTGTGTGCATAAATCTAGGACTGATTACTCCTAAGTACTGTACAGGAAACCTTGGTTTTAGATCCTAGATATTACTGTAGGACCCTCAGGAAGCGACCACCTTTCTGGGTCTCAGTTTCCTTACCTGTCATCTTTTTCTCTGTGCCTCCCTTTCCCACAAGACTATGAGGCTCATAACATCTAGTGACAGAAGAGATATGAGAGATAATTTAGCCCAACTCCATTGTTTTATGAATAAAGAAAATTTGATCCAGGGAGGTTAAATGGTCTTGGCCGAGACCACAGGACAGATTTGGGATTTGAATTCATTTTCTCTGATCCTTTATCTTAATCCAGTGTCTCTCCTTGTTTTGGGACATGCTGCCTCCCTAAAGATTGATGAGAAAGTGCTTTGGTTAAGTACAAAGCTGTGGAGGTGTGAGCTGATATATCTATGAAAATATTACTATTAATAGCATTTCATCTCAGAACCTTGACCTCTGCTCCCCCAGTATCTATACTCTTCTGGCCCAGGAGTGGCACCCCAGTGACACTTTCCTCTCTGAAACCTTGGACATGTGCCGACTTTATGGACAAATATCAACTCCAAACAAAGTATGCATGCTCACGTAAATATTAAACCAACAGTAACTTTCTTATCACAGTATAACTGTTCCTATCGCTATAAGGGAGAAAAGAGAGGAGACTCATGGAACATCGATAGTGAAAGAGACCTTGGAACACAGAATCTCAGACCTGGAAGAGAACTTAGAACACAGAATGTGGAATAAATAAGACTTCTTGATCGTAGAAGAATGATTGGGGCAAAGGGGATAGAGAGCTTTGTTCTGACACATACTGGCTGTGTGACCCTGGGCAGGTCATTTCACCTTTTTCATGTCCCAGGAAACTCTCTAACATTGGCATCTACATTGGTAAAGAAAATTTCCTTCCTTTAGAGTTCCTTATACCAGAAGTTTACTAACTTTTTTTGTCTTAAGAGCCTTTTATATTCTTAAAAACATTATTGAGGATCCCCTCCCAAAGAGTATTTGTTCATGGGGGTTATATCTGTCACTGTGGTATTAGTAATAGAAACATCTGGCATAGTAATATGAAACTAGGGCTCCCTGAAAGAATCTTGGGCCTTCCAAGGGGTCCCCAAATCATATTTTGAGAACAGCTTCCTTATACCAATAAAACCAAGGGTCTGCTTTTTAAAAATGAGAATTAGAGTATTTTTGAGTTAGAAGACACCATAGTCTCTTTTATGGAAGCAAAAACTGAACCCTATGGGAAATGACGAACCCAGGGCCCCAGGGCTCTGACATGTTCCCCACTCTGTAGGCCTCTTCTGGTTAAGAACTCTTCCTCTGTAACGGAATCTGGGCCATCCTTTCCCTCTTCCTCTTGGGCTGATGACTGGGCTGTAGCTGCTTTATGCTTCTGGGGTGGAGAAGAAGCCTGGCTTGGCAGCCAGATGTGAGGAAGGGAAAAGGAAAAGGGGAGAAGGTGGTGTTCCGAGGGCTGCATGTCTGATCCCCAGCAGGGAGGGAGAGAGGGAACATATGTGTATGTCAAAGACAATTTATTCTAGGGAGGGAAGGAGAGAGCTGGGGGGGGACGTGGGGGACCAAAGGCTCCCCTCTCATTTCCTCCCCCATTCCTTCATCCCATGCCTCTGGATGAAGATGATGGCCTTCGTTCCAGGAATGGCACTCCTCCCTCTTCTCCAGCCAGAACCTCTTCCTCTTCTTCTCTTAGAACCCAGCCTGCTTCCTCCTCCAGAGAGTTTTCCCTGACTAGACAGGGATGGAAAGTGGGAATGGTAAATGGATGTGTGTCCCCATGGAATGATAGCCCCTAATATTTGATCTCTCTTGGTCACCCCCTCACCCCCTCTCTCATACCACAGCATCCTACACTGAGTCCATCCATATTTACCTCCCTTGTTATGTCAGAGAAAAAAGTTTTGGACTTGTAATCAAGAAATTGAGGTTCAAATAGGGGTTTATTAGTTGTTTGACTTGGGGTACATCACTTCATGTGCTGTAAAATGGGGCTTTGCACCACCTACATCACAAGGCCAGTTGTAGGAATCAAGACACTGTAAGAATAACTTTATAAACCCTAAAGGGAGTTGTAAATGTCAGCAGTTTGCCCCCATCCCCCTAATGGTCTTTTAAAATTCTTTGTTCCATACCTCCCATCTATCCAGTAGCAGCCCTATCCTTTGTTCCAGTCAAAAAAGAAAAGAAAAAAGAAAAAAGCCCGCCTAGTTCTACTTCCTCTGGGAAGCCTTCCAGGATTGAGTGTCTGGGGGGGGTCTCACTATCTCGAGTTGAGTTGATTTCCTTGATTTTTCCCTGCTCCTCCAACTCCTGATGGTCAGAGCCTGATCAAGGAAGACCCTCACTAGGGTGGGTCGGGGGCTCTGAGAGTCCGAGGTGTGGACCTTCCAGGGTCATCTCCACCATCTGCCCTCTACTCCGGGCTCTGGATGGATGGGTCCAGGGCTGTCTTCTCCCTGCTGTGGGTCTTTAAGGATCCTTAGGGAAGGCAAGTCCATAGCCTCCCTCCTGTAACTCGCTAACATTTGACCTACTTCTCCAGGCTGGATCTGTGTCTTTGGCAATGAGGTTTGGACCCACAAGTTTGTAGAGGGAAAGCAAGGGCAAACTCTCTCCTCCACACCCCACCCTCTTCCCCAACCACCACTGGCAGGAGGAGGGACAGTGAGTGTCCTGCATTACTCCAGGAAGAAGCCAGATGGCAGGAGAGCTCATGTTACTGTCCTGCTCTGCTCTGAGCCCTGACCTGGCAGTGGACACTCAGACAAGCCAGGGATTCTCTGGGTTCAGGGGCTGTCTTCCCCTCAGACATCAGCCCAGCTTCTGGGTCTAGTGCCTGCAAGGGTCAGGGTGGTAGAGGGGATGTCTCCTTGCTTGGTCTTAGGAATGGAGAGCAGCAGAGTATCCAAGAAGAGTCCCTCCAATAAGGAGATGGTCAGAGGGGTGACTTGTCCTCCCTTAGTCCCTTGTTCCCATTCTGGCTCAGTCTCCAATGAAGAGAATGGCCCAGAACCAACTGGCCCGTCCAGCCCCAGTCCCAATCCCTGTGCCCAGAGAGCTACTTCTCTTCTCAGGATAGCAACAGCCAACATTGGGAAATATATGTAGGAATCAAGACCCAAGAGCAGCTTTCCTCTGAAGGGAGGAGGTGAATACATAGCTCTTCTCTGCACTATCCTCCCAGAAAAATCATGCGTACTGAATCCGGGTCCCAGATTCAGACGATCTGAGTTCAAATCAGATCTCTGATAGTTTTGGTATATGTGTTCTTGGGCAAGTCTACTGTCTCCCTGGGTATCAGTTTACTCATCTGTAAAATAAAGGAGATGGACTAGATGCCCTCCAAAATTTTTTCTATTTCTAGATCTATGAATGTCTTTACAGGAGGCAGCACCCATCAAGAACAGGGTGCCAGGCCAGGCCATCTGAAGCGCTGGCTGTCCTCTCCCACCCTCTGCCCCGAAACATACACGAACCACAAAAGAACCCACAGGAGCAGGGCTTCCCTTTGCAACGTTTGTGGCTGTGTGACTCTAATTTTAAGCTGCTTTCCTTTTGGGGTTGAAGTCTTCTCATCTGCAAAATGAGGGTGTTAGATTCTGTAATTTTTGAGGTCTCATCCAACTTTCTTGTGATCACTTCTAACAGATCATTTTCTATGTTTGATGTCCCATCCGGCTCTGAAATTCTGTGGTGTGTGTGTGTGTGTGTGTGTGTGTGTTCTAAATTCCCATCCAGATTGTCAGATTCGGTGCTCCAAAGTCACTAGCACCTTTGACATTGTGTCTATGATTCTATTAGATTTTCCTTGGATATTATGTGCTCAGCCTCTTCCTAGGTATAATAAGGGAAAAGGAGAACACAGTTCTTGGTCTCGGGGAGTTCACAGGCTTAGGGGCATACATCACATGTCATCTGATTAGGGAGTGTTGGAATGTGGGATCCTTGAAGTCAGAGACCACTTCTCCCTCTCTTTGTGCCCAATAAAGTGCTTAATAAATAAGGTTCTTAATAAAGGCTCGTTGATTATTAACTGAACTTTGAGTCTCGACTTCCTTTTCTCTAAGACAGAATTTTAATCTTGGCATGAAAATTAAACACACAGAGAGCTATGTATACATACATATATATATATATATATGTGTGTGTGTGTGTGTGTGTGTGTGTGTGTGTGTGTGTGTGTGTCCTTGAGATACATAGTGATGGGTTTTGTATACCTAAAAGTTATTCGTTTTGTTTAAAACAAAAGATATACAAGCTGAGTGAGCTGTTAAAAAAAACATCTGGCTTATTATGGAACACACAAAAAATGATCTTTGTGGTTAAGGGGAGATAGAACTGCAAACTCATGGCTTGGGTAAGGCACAAGTAGGGCCTCTGATAACGTCCCTCTTTTTTTCCTTTTTGTCGTGGGTAGGACAAGTAATGAAATTCTTTGAATTCAATTATTCAATCCCAAAACCATAGAATATAAGATTTAGAGCCTTAGAGATCACCTGATATTTATTTTAAATAAGAAGAAACTGGGGCCCTCAAAGAGATGTGATTTAACCAGGTTAAAACCAATGGCAAATAGGGAGGGAGCAGAATGAAGTAGGAGTGCTCTTGTAGAGACTGAAAGGCCGACCTAGGATTTTTTTAAAAAATTATTATTTATTTATAGCATTCTTTTCTTTGGGTTCCAAATTCTCTCCCTCCTTTCTCCATAGTGAGAAGGCAAGAACAATGATCTCAATTATATACGTGAAATCAAAACCATTTCCCATATTTGCCATATCACCAAAAAAATTAGAAAATTGTACTTAAGTTTGCTCTTAGAGTTCATTAGTTCTCTCTGGAGGTGGATAGCATTTTTTCATCATGAGTCCTGTGGAATTGACTTGGATCACTGTATAGACCAGAGCAGCCAAGTCTTTCACAGTTGACCACCATTACAACATTGTTGTTACTACACACAATGATCTTTTCACTTCGCTTTGTACCAGTTCATAAGGGTCTTGCCATGTTTTCTTTTCCTGAAAACACACTCCTCTATCATTTCTTATAGGACAATAGTACGCCATCACATTCACACACCACAACTTAGCCACTTCCCAGTTGATAGCATCCCCTCAAATTCCAATTCTTTGTCACCACAAAAAGACCTGCTATAAATATCTTTGTACATGTAAGTACTTTTCCTTTTTCTTTGATTTGGGGGTAGTGATAATGCTGGGTCAAAGTGCTTTTATAGTCCTCTGGGTATATTTCCAAATTGCTCTCCAGAATGGTTGGAACAGTTCACAATTCCACTAACACTTTATTACTGTACATATTTTTCCTCATCCTTTCTAGCATTTGTCATTTCTGATAGGTATGAGGTGGCACCTCAGAGTTGTTTTAATTTTCATTTCTCCAATCAATAGTGATTTAGAGCATTTCTTTCATATGACTATATGTTTTCTTTTGAAAATTATCTCTTTATAACTTTTGACCATTCGTCAGTTGGGGAATGGCTCTGATTTTTACAAATTTTACTCTGTTCCCTATATATTTGAAAAAAGAGGCCTTTACTGGTGAAATTTGATGTCAATTTTTTATATCATTCCATTCTTCATGTACCTTTTATCAAAATGTAGTTTCTCTGGTTATCTCTTATAATTAGGCCTGTTTTTGCCTTTACTTCATCTGAGATCATGATTGCTATCTCTGCCTTTTTTTTAATGTAAGCTGAAGAAAAATAGATTCTACTCCATTTCCTTGTTTTAAATCTATGTGTATGTGTCTCTGTTTCAAATGTGTCTCTTGTAAACAACACATTGCTAGATTCTGGTTTCTAATCCATTCTATTACTCACTTTTATTTTGTATTATAATTACTGTGTATTTCTCTGCATCATATTTTCTTCTGTTTATTCTTCCCTCTCTCTCTTTTTATCTTGTTTCTTCTCAAAAGTCTGTTTTGCTTCTCACCACTGCCGCCCTTAATCCACCCTTACTTTTGCCTTCCCCTCTCCATATTTCTTTTCCCCTTCCCCTTGTATTTCCCTTTTGAGTAAGAGAGATTTCTATATCCAACTCAGTATAAATATATGTTCTTCCCTCTTTGAACAAGTTCTGATGAGAGCGAAGTTCAAGCATTATCCATTACCTGTCCCATTTCTCCATTCACTACAAAAGCTTTTCTGTGCGTACCTCTTTTATGTGAGAAAAATTTCTCCTTTCTTCCTCTCCTTCCTCTCTTCTCCCAATACATCCTTCTTTCTCACTGCAATTTTTTTGAGATCATCCCTATATAATCAATTCACACTCATGTCCTCTGCCTATGGAGAAATGATAAGGTTTTAGAAATTATATGTATCATATTCCCATATAGAAATGTAAGTAGTTTAACCTTGCTGAGTGTCTTATGATTACACATTCATATTTACCTTTTTATGTTTCTCTTGAATCTTCTGTTTGAATATCAAATTTTCTATTCAGTTCTGATCTTTTCATCAGGAATGCCTGAAAGCCTTCTATTTCATTAAATATCCATTTTCCTCCTGAAGAATTACAGTCAATTTTTGTGGGTAAATTATTCTTGGTTGGAATCTTAGCTTTTTTCCCTTCTGGAATATTATATTAGAAGCCCTGTGCTCCTTTAACATAGAAGAGGTTACATCTTGTGTGGTCCTGACTGTGGTTCCACAATATTTGAATTGTTTCTTTTTGACTACTTGCAATATTTTCTCCTTAACTTAGGAACTCTGGAATTTGGCTATAATATTCCTGGGAATTTTCATATTGTGATCTCTTTCAAGAAATGATCAGTGAATTCTTTTCATTTCTATTTTACCCTTTGTATCTCAGATATTGGGGCAGTTTCCCTTTATGACTTTTTGAAATATGATAGCTAGGCACCTTCTTTGATCATGGCTGTCAGGTAATCTAATAATTCTTAACTCATCCCTTCTTGATCTATTTTCCAGGTCATTTTATTTCTAATAAGATAGTTCACATTTTCTTCTATTTTTCAAAAAGATTCTTTTGACTTTGTTTTACTGTTTCTTTATGTCTTGTGGAGTCATTAGCTTTAAGGAATTATTTTCTTCAGTAAGCTATTGTACCCCTTTTTCCACTTGGCCAATTCTACCTTTTAAGAAGTTCTTCTTTTCAGTGAATTTTTGCATCTCCTTTTCCATTTGACCTTTTGCGCTTTTTAAGGAGTTCTTTTCTTTAGTATATTTTGTGCCTCTTTTGTCAAACTGTTAATTCTTTTTTCATAATTTTCTTGCATTATTCTCATTTCCTTTTCCAATTTTTCTCTACCACTCTTAGCTCTTCCAGGAATTCTTGTTGGCCTTGTGTCCAATTATTAGTTTCCTTTGGTTGGCTTTAGTTACAGCTGTTTTCACAATGTTGTCTTCTTCTGAAATTTGACTTTATATTAAAGTTGGGCTCTGCTCATCTAGAGTTAGGGAGGCACTGTCCCAAACTTCAGACTTTTTGGTGTTTCTGTTTTCAGAGATAATTCTGGAGATCTGCAATTTTTTGGTGTATCCAAGGTGGTGTGATCCTGGAAGAGGGGCTGTCCTTCCTTTCCTGATCTTCTCTCTGGTTTTTGCTCAGGAAGGGTCCCTGGTCTTCTGTAGTCACAAGCACTACAACTCCTCTTTGCCTTGAAACTGTGGCCAGGGCCCCTGCTTCCTCTGTCCAACCATCAGTCCTCTTTTCCGGCCTGAAACTGGGACCCAGGATTACATATGGATAATAGAGTTGCCAAACAGGACCAGCTGTACCCAATGCCAGCAAAAAGTCCCCTATCCTCTCGTTCTGACCAGTTGTCCAACCGCCTTGTTGTCTCTGGGCTGAGAGTTCCTGAAGCTGCTGCCATCACCACTGTTGTTACTCCTGCTGCTGTCCTGGCTGCCTCTGAGGTCTGAACATGGTGCTATTCCCACTGAGCTCCAAGCTGGGGCCCCACCCTGGGGGGAGGGTATGTATTGATATATTTTTAAGTTGGGAGCAAGATACTATTATTAACATACTACCAGTTTATTAATGTTACTTATACCCCACATGATCTTACCCCTGCTCTTTGGGTCAATGTACCCATTTTATACCCAGATTACCCACATAATAAGTAAGGTGATTCAGTCAGTCCACAAGTATTTATTAAGCCAGGTACTGTGCAAAGTTCTGGGGATATGAAAAAAGGCAAAAGACAATCCCTGTTCTCAAGAAGCTCATAATCTATTGGATGACAAGACACAAGGCAGGATGAACTGGAAATAAGCAGCAGAGTAGATTCAGCCCTATGTATTTCCCCTCAGGCCCAGGTTCAATCACTTTTCCCTTTTTATAATTTTATATATATTTTATATAGAAAATATTTTTATCTTCTTAAATGTCACTTTTATCTTCTTCGGTTTTTCTGTTCAATTAATGTTGTCAGATACCTTCCACTTGGTGGGTCATCTGTGAAGGAGGGCATTGGACTTACTTAGGTGCTCTCTGCCAGGTGGTGCAATGGATAGATTGCTGGATCCAGTCAGGAAGATCTGAGTTGAAATGGGGCCTGAGACACTTATTAAGTAAGTGAACCTGGACAAGTCACTTAAGCCCTGTCTGCTTTGGTTTCCTCATCTGTAAAATGAGGATTAAGAGCTCAGAGCTGTGTGAGGATGTGCTATAGTGACCATGACATCACTGGGCCCAACCTAATGATGATGATGAGGTTACAGGGTCACAGGGCCAGAGACAGCTAGGTGATGCAGTGGATAGAGTGCTGGGCCTACTGTCAAGAAGACCTCTAGTTTGAACCTCCTCTTAGACCCTTACTAGTTATCTGGCCTTGGGCAAGGCAGTTAAGTAACTTTCAGGTGCCTCAGTTTCCTCAACTGTAAAATGGGGATGATATAATAATAGCCCTTACCTCTCAGGGTTATTTTGAAGATCAAGTGACATAATATAAATGTAAAGTTACAAATTTAAATTGTACTTAGCACAGTATTTGGCACATTGTAGGAACCTAATAAATGTTTATTTCTCTCACCTTATTTAGAGCTTTTGATGGGATCATGGAGGTAAACTGGTTAAAAACTCACATTTTACAGACGAAATTGAGGCCCTGATAAATCATGACAGGCTTGGGGCTACCCAGGTTGTAGGTGGGACTCAGCTTTGTTCCCACATTCATGTTCTAAGATTCCTTCCCTCTGATGTTCTATGTTCCAAGGTTCCTTTAAGCACAGAGCAACACATCTTTCCAGCTCTAAGAGCCTAGAGTTTGAATGAGTCCATTCCACTTCATTCCTGTAGTGTCAAGAGTTCTAGACTTGGAGTCAAAGAACTCTTGGCTCAAGTGCTTGCTTCGCCTTTTACCAGCTTGGTGACTTTGGTCTAGTCATTTAATTTCCCTTCATCTCAATGCAGATAATTCCTAAGGTCCCTTCTAGCTCTCAGGTCTATGATTCTAGGACTGGGTTATCAATTTAAGCCATAGTCAAATAAGAATCAGTTGTGCGTGAACTTTAACCTTTATGAACCTTGGAATTCCAGGCAATTCATTTCCTCTGCCTGAACCTCAGTTCCCTCATCTATAACATGGAGATGTGGTACAGTGATCAGAAAGCCAGTCTGTGAGCCGGGAAGACCAGGGTCCAAGTCTTATTTCATGAGACTGTGACGCTAGCAGCTAAGATTAGAATTTGCAGAGCAGTTGCTGGTCTACATGGGTAGGGGGAGTTCCCTTCACCGATGAGATCAGAGGAGAGTACTAAAAATAAAAATATGAGCACTACCCACCTCACATGGAGGAGCTGGGAAGTAAACTCTTCAGCACAATGCTATATAAATGTAAATTCTTACTCATCTATCAATAAACATCCATTAGGGATCTGAAAATAAAATTGAATATTAAAAACAAGCATTTATTGGGCATGAGGGACATAGAGGCAAAAATAAGACAAAATGAAATAGACCTTATGGACTCATAGGGAAAGGCAACATATAACCATGTAAATATATACAGAATAAGTAGATACAAAATGCAATCACAATCCATGCACTTCTTACTTCAATATTCCAAGGATCTATGTACTTTCATTGGTGAGAGGGAGTGTGCTAGCCATCAACTCTCATCTTACTCCTTTTCTAATTCAGGAAGTAAATGGCCTCTGGGGGGTTGCCCTTGCCAAACATTTCATTGCCTGTAACCAGTGTGGTGATAAGAGCCTCCAAACTTAGCTAGGCTGGTCCTCAGTCCCAGTCCTGGGCTAGAAGCCCGTGAGAGCCATGAAGATCTCAAGGTCACTTGTGCTGTGAGAACCCCACACCACTGTTGTCACCACTGGGAGGCCAAGCAGGACTTGGGCCAGGAGCTGTTATTACAGCCACTGTTATAATAGAGCTAGAACCCGAGGGCTGTGGCAGTGGGAACAGGGGAGGGTTCATTACAGGAACTTTGGGCTTGAATTGGTTAATCGGAGATGGCCATGTTGTGAGGGAGATGGGAGAAGGGATTTCCCTTAGGGCTTCGGGACACGGGGAAAAGGCAGGATGATGGACTGGAGTTAGGATTTCTTATCCGTGTGCAAACTATCAAGAAGACCTTGGGTCACTCCCTTGTCAGATATGTATAACTTGGGTAAATCATCTAAACTCTCTGAGCCTCAGTTTCCCCCTGTGTAAAATGGCAGCTAACAGCAGCTACCTTATGGGGCTATGACAAGGTACAAGGAGATGTGCCTATAAAGGACTTTGCAAATCTTCAAGGGCTGTATAAATCCGAGTTGTTCCTTTGATTACCTAGAAAACCAGTGACTGCACTGTTCTCTCAGCCTCTGCTAACGTGGTGAGAATCATAATATATGTATATATATGTTTATAGTCATTTTATATATATATATGTATATATATGTTTATAATCATTTTATATATATATATATGTATATATATGTTTATCTAGTATTTTAATGCCTTTGTATATATGGTCACATGGGGGCCTGACCGCAACCCTGTGAAGTGGTTGTTTTTATGGTCATTCCCATTTTACACTTGAGAAAACTGAGACTGAGAAGGATTAAGTGACTGGCCCAGGGTTATGTGCCTCAGGCAGGATTTGAACTCAGATGTTCCTGACTCAAAGTCCAGCGCTCTGTGCCACTTAGTGTCAGCATAGATTTGAAGTTAGAGACTGTAAGTCAATGGGACTTGGAGAGGGTTCCTAAGAGAGGAGAGTGAATGTCTTTTCCTGAAAAAGTATGTGAGTGATTTCTTAGCATGGGGCTTGACAGGGAGAGTGGGGGGTTAGCTAGATAAAAGGAGAGAGTGCTGGCAAAGGACCTTATGAAGCTTTAGAGGAATGTGTATGGTCACTATAATTCTAGCTGGGATGGCCTTTAAATTCTAGAGGCCTCTCTAAACTGAGCCCTGCAGGGAAACCGCCACCCCCTTGACCTTCTTGCCTCAAGCCGGGTCTGGGCTACCACAGATTTTGGCAGTAACTACCAGCCGTGACGTCTCCCTTTAGGAGTCGGACATGGTAGGAGGCGAGAAATTCCTCCTAGGCCAGTAAAAACTCATGAGAGGAAAAGGGCCACAAGAGGGGAAGGGAGGTCACAGATCAGAACCTTATATATCATCTAGGAAATATTTAACAAAATTAATAAAAATGCAATAAAACATAATATTAATATATAGGTTTTCTAAGTTGATATGTTGCCTGCAGAGATCCATATGGCCCTGTTTCTATTTGAGTTCGACACCAATAAATTAATCCAACTTCTTCATTTTATCAATGCAGAGTGCTGGACTTTATTTAGGTCAGGAAGCTCTGAGTCCAAATCCTCCCTCAGACATATGATCCTGGCTGAATTACTTCATCCTTCTCGGTCTCAGTTTCCTTTTGTGTAAAATAAGGATAGTCATAAGAGGAAGGAAAGGGAACTGACTCTTCCAAGGCAACACAGCCAGGAGAAAGGGGGGAAGCAAAGTGAGGGGAACACAGGGAAGAGTCAGGTACGGAAAGGGCTGTGTTAGTTTTGTGGAGGGATAAATTAACATAGGCTGGGATAGCTAGAGAAGGGTCCCTGTAAGGATGGGGGATTTGCCTCGCCCTGGAATCCAATTCTCCTTCTTTCTGTATGGAGGAATTTTGCCTCCTGAGTTCCCCTCCATAATCTCGTGGATCCCAGCTCAGGCCTATGGGGTGGGGGAGGAAATCACTAAATTGTCTTTAAGACACCCTCCCCCTGCTCTGGCCTCTAAAGCCTAGGGTCCCATGAGCTCTTCTCCCTGCTTCAGATTTCCATGGTGGACCCTGTCCTCCTTCTCTAGGGTTGAACAGCCAACTTCCCAATGACCCTGACTGTGCCCAGTCTCTGGGGCTGAAGTATGGGATATCTATTTGTCTAGGGGCCCACTGTGGAAGAGAAAGTCCAAGGAACAGGAGACTGCATGGAAGAATCCTTTAGCCTTTCCCTCTATTCCTCCTCCTTACTCATGGATGGATGGTGTCCCTTGGGCTACTGCCAATGTCGAAACTGTTGAAAAGATTCTTGGACTGTGAGTCAGGAGATCTGAGTCTCATTTCTGACACTTACTAGTTATGTGACTTTAGGTGACCCTTCTAGGCCTCAGTTTCCTCCTCTGTAAAAGGAGGGGTTGGACCTCTTGTTAAGGTCCTCTCTAAGGACCCCTTCTGTGCTTTAAATTTTTTGTCCTCAGATCCCTTCTAGTACTGATGTTCTATGTTTTATATCCTACTGCCTTCCTGGCTCCAACAGTCTACATTCCAAGTACTAAGTCCCTTTCCAAAACTCATGTTCTGTGTTCTATGCTCTATAGTCCCTCCCAGCTGCAACATTCTATATTCTGAGTTTTAAAGCCCCTTCTAATTTTGGCCTTCTATAATTCTGAGCTGGCAATATTGGGGCACACAGATGACATAGCTAGTTGGACTTTGTCTATGGATTGACCTCCTTGGTGGATGTACCGCTGGGTGGTGTAGGGTGGTAAAAAAAAACTCAAGGCTGCAAGGTTAAATGACTTGCCCAAAACTATATAGCTGGTAGATAGGAGGCAGTATTCCAGTCTAGGACCTCTGACTTAGGAGAGAAGTACAGTACAGTAGAAAGAGTATTGCCTTGGGAGTCAGAGGAGCCAAGGTTCAAATCTTGCCTTTGACATTTCTTAAGTGACCTTGGGTAAGTCACCTCCCTAGGCCTCAGTTTCCCCATCTGAGAAATTAGAGATAGTAAGCTGGATGACTTCTGAAATGCTTCTAGATTGAAGATCCTTCAAACCCAGTATCCTTTCCTCTCCATCATCCTGTCTTGGGAATTATAGTCTAACATGGGGAAACCAAAACCTATGTAATTAAGTAGGATATATGGTAGAATGTGATATGGAGAAAGAAAAGAACTTGAATAGACAGAGCTTCCTTTATACTATTTACAAGGCTAACCCTAGTCAAAGATTGACCCCAGATACCTCATGAGTTTTCTCAGAAACGTGTATTATGGGTCGCAATGGGTCAAGACAATATAGGTGGTTCAATGTGAAACAGACCCATCACTGGAGATACTCCAGGACCCACAGGCAGTATCTACTTTCTAGAATCTACCCCACCTCCTGTGCTCCTGTTGCTGTGACCAATCCAAGCCAGCTCAGAATTTGGTTATGGTTAGTCCTTCCATGTGGAACAGGGTGATATTGACAGTGCTGGAGCCCCTCCTATTCCCTAGTTTCTCTTTCCCCAAATCACGCCAACTCCTAGAATATTCCATGCAATGACTGCATAGACCTAATCTATATAAAATTGTTTACCTTCTCAAAGAGGGAGGAAAGGAGGGAGAGAGAGAATTTGGAACTCAGTTTCTTAAAAATGAATATTAAAAATTGTTATGACATATAATTGGAAAAATAAAACACAAAAATTTTCATTAAAAAAGAAATAGAGGATACCATGCAAGCCAGAGAGCTGTGGATAGCCTGTTCTTCATACTTGGGTGGGACCAACCCCCTGGGCGTACATGTGGGGCCCAGATGGTGGCTAGGACCGTCTCCCCTGATGTGTCAGGGTGAGAGCTTCTCACCCTAGATGGCACCAGCGACTGCTCTGGTGTCTGTCTCCTTACTAGAGCCTCCCTCCTCAACCCTCTGCTCCTGTGAGTCACAAAGGCTTTCAAGACAAAACTGTGTAGTCGCATTTGGGGGGCAGGGGGACCTCCCTCCATGATTTTCATCTTTGTCTTTTCTTCTTTCTCTGTCTCCATGTGAGAATAGGATAGAAAACTGGACTCTGAGTCAGGAGGCTCTAGCTCTAATACATACTGACTATTTGATCTTGGACAAGACATTTTCCTAAGTGATCTGGACAGGTGTAAAACTGTAAGTTTCAGAGAAAGTGTCTACCTACACTTTTCCAAGAATCCCCCCCATCCTCGAAATCCTAGCTCCTGCCCCTTTCTGTGTCTTTTAGCATTTTGCAGAAATGGGAACTGTTATTATTTCCTATTAATCTCTCTCTCTCTCTCTCTCTCTCTCTCTCTCTCTCTCTCTCAACCCCTCCCTCCCTCTCTCTGTCTCTCTGTCTGTCTGTCTCTCTCTCCCTCCCTCTCTCTGTCTCTGTCTCTCTCTTCCTCTCTGTCTTTCTCTTTCTCTCTGTCTCTGTCTGTCTATCTCTCCCTCCCTCTTTCTCCCTCTCCTTCTCTCTGTCTTTCTCTCTCTCTCTTCCTCTCTCTCTCCCCCCTTCCTCTTTCTCTCTGTCTTTGTCACCCCTCCTGTTGCTTTTTTTTCTGTGTGCATGCCTATTTTTCTCTGTCAACACTATCTTTGGACAGAAAAGTGAAAAATCCAGTCTATCATCCAGATGCTGTCACATTTCCAGATGTTGAGATCCCTGTAGTACAAACATCCAGATGATGGAGGACATTTTTCCGTTTCATCTGGATGCTCAAGCATTATGCAGAGGGAGTTTGTGCCAGAGCCTGTGTTTCTGTCACGCTGGGGCTTCAAAGTGCTTCAATCTCCCCCCACCTCCATTACAGACGCCCTCAGCCCCCACTGAGAGCTGCTGGAGAGATGGAAAGCACATGGCAGGAGAGGTAGGGACCTTAGAAGTCATCAGATCCTGCTTCCTCATTTTACAGATGAAGAAACAGAGGCAAGGATAAGTTAACCTATCTGCCCAAAGTTACACAGATATTAAGTGTCAGAGGTGGAATTTGAACTTGGATCTTTCTGATTCTAGGTCCTACACTCTCTTCCTCACTCTTCACTATTCCCTTGAGTTGCTGGGAGAAAAATTCAATTTTACCCCCAACGAAGCTGTGGTCACAGTGTAGACGGCTCTTTGATGTTCGGGAGACTATGGTTTGAGAGGAGAGGAAGCCTTCATCTTTAGGCATGCATGGTCTAGATCAGAGACAGTAGAGCTAAGAGTCCAACCTACTTATTTTACAGAGAAGAAAGTGAGGGCCAGGAAGGGGACAAGGAAGGGGGTACCTGAGGTCACATGGATAGTAAGCAGCGGGATACAAAATCCAGGATCCTTCCTGACCCCATCCCTTAGATACACTTAGTGATCTCAGAAATGCCCCCATCCCTTAGATACACTTAGTGACCCCAGAAATGCCCAGTCATTCCTGACCGTATGCTCCTCCCCAAGCTGTTTTCATGGGTTCGTGATGACACTTTGGACTCATACCCTTGGGAAGTCCCCTCTCTGAGGGGCCTGCCCCAGAAGGGGTTTCTGCCCACTGTGAGGGACACAGATGGTACCTCCCAGGAAAGCTTTGTAGGCCACCGGCAGGCACCAGTAGGGCCATGTGTGAGGTTTCTTTCAAGGGCTTAGGATGATTTAAAAATAACCTTAGATGGGACTCTCTCCTCCCCTCCACCTTCCCTTGACACATGTGCTGTGCAGCAGGCATGGCCCATCCTAGACCTACCCAACATGTTTGCAAGATGGTGCCCTGTAATCCTTTTGAGTCCCACTTGGTGGAGGAGGGAAGAGCTGAACGGGACATGGGTGGGGAGGTTGAGGGGACCTCCATCTTCCCCTGCCTCTCTCTGCCATACCCAGTCTTTAATAATGGAGAACCACCGGCTTAATGACCAAAGAGAATGTGATTCCCCAAAGACTGATTCTCTATTTTATAGGAAGATAAAAGAGTTTTGGGGAAGGGGGCTCAGCTTGCCCCTAGAGAGGGATTTCTTAATTATTTCTGTGTAATGGACCCTTTTGACAGTTTGGTGAATCACATGGAGCTGCTTCTCAATATAAATATTTTAAATGCATAAAATAAAAGGAATCTACAAAGGAAATAAATTTTATTGAAATACAAGTTTCGTGGGCACCACATCAAGAACCCTAGATCTACGATGACTGTAACATTATGTGACAAGTGCACTAAGGATTCAATAACAGAGGAGAAAGGAAGGTATTGTAGACCCAGGGTGTCACCCAGTCTTTGCTGGACACCTCCAGTGACAAGGAAGCCTGTTGTGAGCTCTAATTGTTCTGTATCCTGAACCCCTTCAAATAGGGGCTCCTGAAAGCGATGGTTCAAGATCTTCTTAGAGTTACCATCTATTCAATACCATAGCTCATGAGTCTTCATCTAGTGTTGGTTTTTTTTTAAACTAGACACTTTAACTCAAAACAAAGACAATTTAATTGTACAAAATGGCAAGGTAAATAACAAAATTCTCTTCCCCTGTGCTCACAATGTACACTCAGATTCTCACACCACTGATGGGAGGGAAAGTTCTCTTAACCTGGGTAGTTTATACTCCCAAGGCTACTTCCTAGTTGGAAAAATCCTCTACCTCTGAATTTGCTCCTACCACATAGCGTTGTTGAGATCATCTATGTCTGCTTCCTCAGCTATAATAGCATTTGCTAATTCTGTGCTGAACTTCTTTCTATGTTAGGCTCTGCTTCTTTGCAGCTGTAAGTACCCTCTTCAGAGGGGTATTAACAGCACTTTTTGCTAGCCTTGGGGATATTTTGGCTCTTTTGTGATTCAGATTTGCAAACTGTATGTGATCTACCTAGTGGGAGCAGTGAGAGTACCCTAATTCAAATCTATCATTTGAAGAGTTTTGGTTTCTCTCCAGTGTCAGCTCCCCTTGGAACTAGTCCAGGTTAATGCTGCAACCTTTGGATTTTGCTGATGACCAGTTCATAGGGTCATTAGACTGAGCACTGGAAAAAGGCCTTAGAGGTCATCTAATCCAACCAGTTCATTTTATAGAGTAGAAAGCTAAGGCTCAGAAAAGAGAAATGCTCAAGCTCAATCAGGCAGTAAATAACAGAGCTGAATTCCAAATCCAAGTTGTCTGACTCAAAAGCCAGTACTCTACCCACTGCGTGACACTCCTTGATATGTGAGAGTTCATGAAAGTCCTTCAGGACCTCTAGGATGAAGTTTGGAAATTTATATCCTTGAATAGATAAAGGAAAGATAATTCTTTGGATTGCCTGACTAAGGAAACCCAGCTCTTCTGCCTTCTATGCTTAAGAGTTTGCTGGTCTGGCTAACCCCTGTTCCAACAGGAAGCTCAGACATGTTTTCCAGGCTGGCTAAGGAACTTCCTAAACTTCCTCTTACAATTGGCAATTTTTATCAATCTCCCAGGTAACTTTCAGACTAGTTGAAGGTGGGGAATCACAGAGCTATCCATTATGGCACCATAATCAATACTAACTATTTATTAAGAAACTACCATGTGCCACGCACTGTCCTAGGTACTAGAGGTACAAGTATGTAATGTTTATTGCATTCAAGTAAAAGATATGTTTAGTATTTCTGCCTTTCTGTATTTGTTGGTGCCCTAATACATATAATTGAGAAAATGCATATTCCTTTCTGTTCCCATTCAGTAATCACCAGAGATGTATTACCTCTGGTTTTTCTAAAATTTTATTTGATCTTTAACTTACTTCTTTTTAATATTTTTATTAGAGTTTTCCATGTCTGGAAGGGATACATTGAGATCCACCACTATTATAATTTTACTCTTTCTTCAATTTGGTCATCTTTTCCTTTAAGTATATGATGTTATGCTGTTTAGTGCGTATGTTAAGCATTAATATTCATTTACTGTCTGTGAATCTTTAAATATAATGTAATTTCCCCACTTATCTCTTTTATCATGTCTATTTTTATTACAGCCTTGTCTGAAATCTTTTTTATCCTTTTTTTAAAAATTCACCTGTAGTATAATAGATTTTGCTCTTGCCCCTAATCTTTACTCTGTATAAATCTGTTTCAAGTGTTTCTTATTTAAAAAGTTGCTGAATTCTGCTTTCTAGCCTGAGATACAAATACCAAGATCGAAATAATCCTTGCATACAAGGTGCTAACATGCTAACAACAGAGATAAGTGCATATATATATATATATATAAAATATAAAAGAAAGGAAATAAATCTATTTTTGTTATTGTTGTGGTCATTGATTAGTTTTGGCTGCGTCTGACTCTGTGATTCTATTTGAGGTTTTCTCGGTAAAGATACCAGAATGATTTTACAGCTCATTTTACAGATGAGGAAACTGAGGCAAACAGTATTAAGTGACTTGCCCACAGTCACACAGCTTGTAACTCTCTGAAGCCAAATTTGAATTCATAACTCCTGGTCTGGCACTCTTTACAAAGCAGTTAAATACCTGGTATTTTGAGAAGGAAGTCATTAATGATTGGGAGAAATCAGGAAAGACTTCAAGCAGGAGATACATCTTAAAGGAAGAGAGAGACTCTATGAAATGAGTTAAAGAGGGAGGGCATTCCAGGCATGGGGAATGGAAAGCGCAAAGTCATGGAGACAAATTAGGCTGTGTGAGAGGAACAGGAAAAAGCTTAGTTTGGTTAGATTAAAGAGTACAGAAGTAATGAGAGCGCTGCCAAAGAAAGGGGAGACACAGATCCACTTTATCTATGATCCACCCATCCATCCATCTATCCATTCATCTCTCTCGCTCTCTCTCCCTCTCTCAGTTAATCATCCTCTTTTCTTGGATACTTTTTCTTTTCATAACACTACTCTTCTCTTGGTTCTCCTCCTTTTTTGACCACTGTCTTCTGTCCTTCTCAGAACAGATCTGGATTGTGTTCAGCTTGGAGTGCCACATTTTAGAAGGGACATTGAACACCTGTAACATCTCCAGAGGAGGGTGACCCAGATGGTGAGGGTCTTGAAGACCAGGTCAATGGGAGGGAGTTGTAGAGATAGTAGTTCCATGTGATGAAAACCTTCCTAACAATTGGAGGTATCCAAAAGTAGAAAGGGTGACCTTGATAGGCAGTGAGTTAATTCCCTATCACTGGAGATCTCCAAGTAGAGCCTTGATGGTCACTGGGATAGTGTATGTAGATGGCATTCTTCCTTCAGGTTAACATTAGACTAATTGCTCTCCCAGTACTCTCCAGCTTTCGGGGCGGGGGGGGGGGAGAAGGGGGGGCAGGGGAGGGAGGGGGGAGAAGGGGGGGTCTAAAATGTGCTGATTCCACTGAGTGTGACTTCCTGCTAATCCAGTGAAAACAATTCCCTGGGAGTTGGTGTGCCTTTCAAAAACCCCTGGGGAAAAGAGGCTGACAGCAAAAGACTTTAGGCAGCTGCAGCTCCATCAGGGTGAGGCAGGTTACTGGAGACACTAGATTGGAGGCTGAGAAGATGGCAAAAGAACCACTGTGAAACTGGATAGACAGGAAATTCTTACTCAGCACACTGCCTGCTGCATAGTAGTCCTTCAAAAATGTTGATTGATTTTGAGGAGGCGAGTTCAAGAATTCTTTCTCCAGCTTTCTTATGCCCTTCTTTATTATTGCTTCTTCTTCACCCTATATCTCTTCCTCATATTTTATTTTTCCTTTTCCATTCTCCTTCCCTCCTCTTTTCTACATCGGCCCAGGTTCTCCCTCCTTCCTCCTCTAGCCTCCACTCTCCCTTCTTTATTCATTCTCCCTCTTCCCTTCTCCCTTTCTTTCCACCTCTCTCCCCTTTCTGTGATTCTCTCTCCTTCCTTTTCTAGTCTCCCTTCTTTCTCTCTTTCCTTTCTATACCTTTCTATTTACTCCTTCTGTTTCCTTCCTCTATTCTCCCTCCTCTCTCCTCTCTCTTTTCCCTTTGGAAAGGGACGAGCCAGGTGGCAGGAGAGAAATGTCATTAATCCTCTCTCACATAAGCCAGAATTTGAGAGCCAGAGGGACCTGTAACCTTCACACTGTGCCTCACCTCCCCCCCTCCCCAACCACCTCCCATTTCTCAGATGTGCCAACTTTGAACAATGCTGTCTACATCAGTTCCAAAATAGCCACTGGCCCCCTGGCTTCTTCTCCTTTTATAGTTGTGTCCCTATTGTGAGGCTCCCCCAATCTTCCCTGGGAGTGGGGGTGGGGAGGATGAAGGGTGGGAGGGGGGAGACAATAGTGACATGGGGAGGGGCAATCACGGCTGGAGATAAAGACCCTGAGCGAGACCCGAGTCCAGCACTGCCTTAGCTCCCCTGAGCCTTCCCTTCCTCTGCTGTGTTCTCCCTGGGCTCACTCTCCTACTTTCCCTTTCTTTGCCTCAGCAGCCCCTCTCCATGGCTCCCAAGAAACCTGACCCAAAGAAGGATGAGGCAAAGGCTGCCCCAAAGGCGGCCGCAGCTCCAGCTCCAGCTCCAGCTCCAGCTCCAGCTCCCCAGCCAGAGCCCCCCAAGGAAGTCGAGTTTGATGCCTCCAAGATCAAAGTAGGTTTCTTTCCTAAGTCTGTTACCTGGGGGGAAGGGTGCGGGGGGAGAGACTAGAGTCAGTCATGGAGGATTCTGAAGTGCAGAAGATGGACGAGATTGAATGTATTAGGCTAAATTTCTGCAAGGGAAGTTTGCAGAAGAAAGAGTGGGAGTCCAGGAGAGATTAGGAGGCTGCATCATGGAGGGGATGGGACAAGGAGCATGGCAAAGTCTGAATTTCCTGGGGGGGGCGCAGTATTAGAGTTGGAAGACAGAGGTGTAGTATGCAGGGTATTTCACTATAGTGAAAAGAATACTGGATTTGCAAGTGAAAAACCTGGGCTCAAGTGCCTGTTCTGCCATCTAATTTCTGCGTGACTTTGGCAGATCACTGTCAATTTTCTTTTTTTTTTTT
>CM053769.1:10196322-10220958 GCA_028658325.1 Potorous gilbertii | reverse complement strand
GGTGTAAGCATGTGGGGGTGTCTGTGCGTGTGTGTGGGTGTGGGCATGTGTGTAGGTATGGGTGTGTGCGTGTGGGGGGGGTATGTGTGTGTGTGTCTATGTGTGTCTGTGTGTGCCTCTGTGTGTGGGTGTGTGTTTGGGGGTGGGGGTGGGTGAGCGTGGGGGTGCATGTGTGTGTGGGAAGAGGAGTGGGGATTGATGAAGAGGGACAGACCAAAGTGGGGATGTGGAAGTGGTTAGGACCAAGGCCCCCTGAAGTCAGAGTATTATTGGTTTAGGATCAGCAGAAGGGAGACTCCATCTCCCGGAGGGGGACAGCCAGCCTGCCCAGTCCGATTGATACAGGAGACCAGATTCAGACCTACAAAGGATAGCTGGTGTCTGAAGATATTTACTGAGAAGAAAGGTTGGTTTCTCACTCTGATCTCTGTTTTTCTTCTCTGAGACAGCTGGGTCTCACTATGTCTAAGGTCCCTTCCCTTTTATATCTGCATTTCTATGAGGATTTTCTTCTAACAGCCTAATGAGGCAGCTAGTACAAATATCATCCCCATTTTACAGGTGAGCAAATCGTGGCTCAGTGACATCAAACAATTAGGCATGCTCATGCATTCAGTAAGGGTTGGGATTTGAATCTCCATTTCCTGACTTCAGTTCCAGGGTTCTCTCCATCATGACACACTGCCCTTCAAGGTAGGTTGGTAGCCAACCAAAACGAACACGCAAAAAGACCTAGTAAAAGACATCCATTAAGTAATGGTCCCAAGGAAGTGCATCTGTCAACTGTGCTGTCCTCCTGAGTGAGGAACCAGGGACTCCTGGGACATGAAGGTTTAAACAAAAGTAGAAGCTGAGGCTGTAGGGAAAAAGGAGGAGACATGGTGAGCATTACATGGGGTCTAACAGGAGACAATCTTTTATAGGATCCTAAACCTCTCCGAGACCACGGGCCACTAGTGATAATACAACTTGGATGCTGGTCTAGGGCATTAAGCGGGGGGAAGCCAACTTTACCAGTAATAAATCCATAAGATCAGGATCTTTCCTTCCATGTCTCCAACTAGCAAAATGTGTTCTAATCAAACAAGTTGGGACAGAGTGTAAGACTAGAGAAAGTTCCCAGGGTTAGCACGTAGAGATAAAGGGAGGATCTGTCTGTGGAGTTTTGAGTGTGTGACTGAAGTTAGGGGTCAGGCTGTGGCCAGGAGTGGGGATCAGCTCATGACCAACATTAGGGCTCATTCTATGATTGGGTTAAGACAGTCTGGAGGGGAGAGGAGAGGAACAGAAGTGTAACTAGGGCAGGACAAACAGGGCTTTTTCTTGGTGCCGAAATATAGAGGGCAATGGTCAGAACTCTTCCTTCTCTAGGTAAAAACAATGTACCTAATTACCAAAAATAATTAGTTAAAATAGGAAGTTACCACTTAGGTTTCCTCTCACCTGTCTTTCCACCTAATCCCAGAGGAGTTCCTTCTCGTTCTGTCTTGCCCTCATCCCTTCCCAACAGGGTTCTCAAATATCCTAAGCTTCCCATGCCCCTAGCAGGCACCTCTGTCTTAGGGTCTCTATGGTCAGAGGACAAACCTTTTATCCCAAGAAATGAGGTCCCTCTTTTTCACCTCAACTGTTTTTCCCAGCTGAGAGAGAGAGAGAGAGAGAGAGAGAGAGAGTCCACCCCAGTGACTTTCTGTAGCTTCCAGGATAAAATATAAACCCTTCTGCAGAGCTTTTAAAAGTCCTTCACACGCTGGTCCCAATCTATATTTCCAGTTTCCTAGCCTTAATCACTGAATGGGTGTTGCCTCACACAAACAGAGATCTAGGAAAGGCCTTAGTGTAAAAGGCCATGGTCTCCCACTGCATCCAGGGCCATCTCTAGTTGTCCTGATCTGTATCTTACCATTGGACCTAGATGGCTCCAGAGGAGGAAGCGAGGCTGGCGACTTTGAGCAGGTCTGCCTCACTTAACTCCAATTCACTTGCAAGTAATCAGACTCCTGATTTCACTGGTCCTCTCACAATGAAGGACAAGCAGTCACAACAGCAGACATTACACTCCCTCCCCAAATCAGTAATCCAGCCAAAAGGGGCTTTTCTCAGTTCCTTATAAATGACATCCCATCTCTCACCTCTGAACCTTGCACTGGCCATGCCCCATACCTGGAATTAGAGCTGAGGTTATGACTGGAGGAGGATCCAGTCTAGGGTGGGGAGGAGAGGCGAGAGATGTAACTAGAGCCTAACAGCCAGGGATTTATCCTGGGGCTGCTCATAGAACAGGGCAGCTCCGTGGTGCAGTGAGCAGAGCACTGGGTCTGGAATCAGAAAGATAACTCTGTGAGTTCAAATCCTTACCAGCTGTATGATCCTGGGCTAGTCACTTGACTCAGTTTCCTTATCTGTAAAATGAGCTGGAGAAGGAAGTGGCAAACCACTCCAATATGTATCTGCCAAGAAAACCTCAAATGGGGTCATGAAGAGTCAGATACAAGTGGAGAACAACTTAACCTTCCTAGAATGCCTTTGAAGACACAATTCAAGCAAAATCTCCCCTGATCCTTTCAACTGTTCGTGCCTGCCTTCCCAGACTCCCTTGTATTTACCTTCTTTGGATATGCGTGTATTTGTTCACTGTATAATTATGCAGTATGTTTTTATACAAGTGTTCATCTCTCTCATTAAAATATAATGAGATTTGTGCTTGCTTCTCATCTTTGCATATCCTGTCCCTAACACAGTGCCTGACACATCGTACCATAAATGCTCCTTAATGATTGTATACATTAGGGTGCCTTCACCCCGGCACAAGAGTCGCTACTTCCAAGCACTGCCTAGGGTGAAGGCTCATTCTCACTGGGGCGAGCAATGATACCTGTGCTACCAGTTGGTCTGGAGGGAGATAAAGTTCAGGGTGTAATAGCCGGAGGGGCAGGCAGAGAAATCAGCCTCACAGCTGGTGAGGGGGATGGAGAGAAGCCTCACTTACCCCACCCTCTGTCCTCAAGACTTGGGGTGAAATTCTCAGACTTCTTAGGGGAAGGCCCCCCCAGGAGGCTGTTTTTTAAGTAGAGATGCTCTGGTTTGCATAACACAGGCCCCCAAATTAGTTAGCAAAACATGTTTGTTTTTTAATTAAAACTCTCTTGAGAAAAAATGGTTTTAATTAAATTGGGTGTGGGAGAAGAGGGCAGCAGAACCCTTTTTTTTCAGAAACTGAGTTTTTCAGAACTGAGCTTAGCTGGGCTCTAGAATTCTGGAAAATGAAAGACTCACCCAGCTGCCAGCTGATCTCTGTGGAGGTCCGGTAGAAAGGGGAGGACTAGGAGGACTAGGAGGTGGGAAGGGAGGCACCCCAGCATCCTCAGGGAGGCCTTTCCCAGACCGATTCTATTTTCTGCTTTATTACTGCTTCTTTTCTTAAATTAGCAATTTATAGTAGGATGTGATGCCTCTAACATCAGAGTCATAGAATGCTGGAACTGGAAAGGGACACACAGGAATACACCTTTCTTATTTTATCAAGGAGAAAGCAGTGGCCCCTAGAGAAAAGATCTGTCCAGAGTCTTAGTTATGTGCTAATTGGAACTAGGACCTTTTATTTTATTTATCTACGACCTATCTTTCTTTCTCTCTTTCTCTTATCTGTCTGTCCATCCATCTATCCATCCAACCACCCACTCATCCACTCATTCATCCCATCTATCTACCTATACCAATGACTTTTACAGGTACGGTGCCGTGGATAGAGCATCAGTGCAGGAGTCAGGAGGACCTGAGTTCAAATCTCACCTCAGACACTTGATATTCACTAGCTGTGTGACCTTGGGCAAGTCACTTAATAAGGCCAATTGCCTCATCTTGGGCCATCTCCAGTCATCCTGATGAATATCTGGTCACTGGATTCAGATGGCTCTGGAGGAGAAGTAAGGCTGGTGACCTGCACAGCCCTCCCTTACTCAAAACAATGTCAAGTATAAGTCGTGTCATCATTTCTCTGATGGCATGGTCTTCTTCAGCAACGAAAGACAAACACTCGCACGCACACACGCACACACACATAGGTGCAGGAAACTCCCTCTTATTGCCTTGTACCTTCCAAGCTTAGAGAGCTTCCTGGGTATAAAAGCCACTGGTTCTGACGAACCTCAAACCCACATCGTTGGCCTTATTAACACAGTGCACTAACCACTAGACTAACTGGATTAAATATTTCTGACTCTAGAAGATTAGATGGTGGGGGCAGGACTGGGAGGCGGGATGAGGAAAGTGCTCGGTGTCTCTCTGAAGGGGGGCACCCCAAGCCATGCCTGCCACACCCACCTTCTCAGTTCCCCTGTTTCTCATTACTGAGCTCACTCCTTCCTACTGAGCTCTCTCCTTCCGGCAGTCCCTTGAGGCCTCCTTGTTCCCCCCACATTAAACACCCGCCTGCCCTATACTTAATTCATTAAAGGCACAAACACAAGCCAGCCGCCTCAGTAGGAGGGTTTTTTGTTGGGGTTATTTTTTTCCCCTGAGCTCAGACATTCCTTAGTTTATTATTTCCCCACATTCTAGAACAGCTGCTGAGGCCTCCTTCCCCTGCTCCCCTATGTCACCGAGCTCATCCCAGAGTTCAGAATCTTAAACTCACAACCAGAGGCTCATGGGACCTTGCATTCGAGATATAAGAACAACCTAAGGACCATCTAAGGTTCTAGCTCAACCCCTCATTTTAATGGAGGAGGAAACCAAAGCCCAGAGAGGGGAAGACACTTCCCCAAGGTTGGTCACAGTTAGGGGTAAAGGAAGGATTCTAATTCAGGCCTTAAGGCACGTAGGCTAACCAAGAGTCTTTCCATCCGCCACTATTCCCTGTTCAGCTCAGCTGAGTTTTTCCCATTAGCCTTTGGGTTTTCACACAGATCTAGCTCTTGATGTTCTGGGAGGCTCTCACCCTACCCCATCCCTATAGAGGTATCTGGTGTCTAGTGTGCAGAGTGCTGGTCCTGGAGTCAGAAAGACCCGAGTTCAAATGTGACCTGGGACACTTATTAGCCGGTATGACTCTGGACAAGTCACTTAACCACCATCTGCCTCCGTTTCCTCATCTGTCAGGTGTGTTGTGGTGAGGATCCCTGTAAAGTGTTTTGCACTTAGACTGGCACATAGTGGGACTTGATAAATGCTTATTTCCTTTCCTTTCTGATTCTCGCACCATCCTTCTAATCAGTATTTTGTAACGTGCAGTTCCATGAGATCGTTGTTCACTGGTTTGGGATGGTCATCTTGACTGAACTTTTAAAACGGGGGCTCTAAAGCCAAAGGTCATGCATTTCTCATTAATAATAGCTGGCATTTATAGTGATTAAGAGCTTTAAAATGTGTGCTTTCTCATTTAAACCTCACAGTAACCTTGTGAAATAGGTACCTATCCTCATTTTACACAAGAGGAAATTAAGGCAGATAGCAGTGATGTGACTTGTCCAGGGTCACACAGCTTGTAAATGTCTGAGGCCAGAATTGAACTGAGGCTTCTGAACCTTCAAGTCTTTCACTTTGTCACCTAGTGGCTGTCTCTCCCTCCTTCCCTCCCATCTCTTTCTCTCCCCACCTCCCTCTCTCCCTCTCCCCTTCTACCCCAGAGGGATCAGACATGTGGCCTAGCAGCAGCTTGCAGCCCACAACACTCCCATGCAGCCCAAACCAAATTAAAATGCAACTGGGAGATATTTATCAAAATAAATAAAAACACAATAAAACATAGATAACATTGTTAACATGTGGTTTTCTAAGTCAGTATGAAGCCCAAGAGGATCCTTATCATGGTTTAGTGACCCATGCTTCTATTTGAGACACCACTGTTCTAGCTCATAATGCCCAGGCTGAGTCTCTGCCCAAAGAGGCTTCCACTGACTACACCAGCGACAGATTGTAATCATTGGGGTTAGCACTGGCAGGGAAAGAGGGACCCCATCCTGGACTGTCACATTGCTGTGGCTAATTCACCTATGGATATTCTACAAAGAGATCATACAGCACACAGCTATACTTGGCCAGGGTCCTCCTACACAGGTCAAGGCCATAACGCAGGGTGGTTGGGGTGATATAGGCTGAGTTCTAAGAAGCTGTACTTGCCCCAGATTCCACAGCCAAATCCAAGAGAGCAGTAGGAGGAGGGGGTGCAGAATCAGTTTATTGTGGGTCTGGGAAGACATGACAAGTCCCCTGGGTACAGTTTTATGAGGGTAGCCTAGATCTGAGGGGATGAACATAAACTTTAGAACAGGGTTGAGAAATCAGAAACCGATGGGTTAGTAGGTCAGGAACAGGGGAAGATGATAGGGGTAGGGCTTTTGGGATGGATTCCAGCAATATGGATTAAATAATTAAATTTTGATATATATTGAACCATTACAATAACAGACTGTGGGATCAAGGCTGGATACATAGGGAATGAAAGTCAGGGTGGCAAAGACGGAGGAGGATAGTGGAGGCAGCATGGCAAGGAACCAGAGGTCACAATGAGGATAAAATGTCAGCTGGAAGTTTTAGGTCTTTGAGAGGTTGTGGATCTGTGAGACACCGAGGGCTCAGGTCCAGGGATGCAGGCAATGGCAAGCAGAGAGTGGAAAAGGATAACATTGGAGATGAGGAAGTTTGGAAATTATGTGGTCATGATATAGATTTAGAGCTGAAGGGGAACTCACAAGTCATCGAGGCTTAACTCCTCATTTTACAGATGGGGAAACTGAGGCCCAGAGAGATATGTGTGTGTATGTGTGTGTGTGTGTGTGTGTGAGACTTCCTCAAGGTTACACTAGTCACAAGTATCTGAGGCAGGATTTGAACCTAGGTGCCTCCACTCTAGACATAGTGCTCTTTCCATTGTTACTAGATTGGGCAGTTTATCAACTTGTCTTGTATATTGAAGTCTTTTTTGTTCATTTAATTTTTTTTATAATATAGCAAACATTTATTAAGCATGAATATTCAAGTCTTTGAAGATGATTGGGAGGTGAGGAGAGGGGCCAGGAAGACTGTGAGCCAGGAGGTAAAGTCAAGGAAGATGATGAGAGAATGTTTTGGAGATGGCATCAACAATGTAGAAGACAGCAAGCAGCATTCAATTCAATGAACATTTATTAAGCACCTACTATATGTTCTGCTTTGGGGCAGCTAGGTGGCACAATGGATAAAGCACCACAGCCAGAGTCAGGAAGACCTGAGTTCAAATCTACCTTGCTGTGTGACCCTGGGCAAGTCACTTCACCCTGTTTGCCTCAGTCTCCTCATCTGTGAAAGGAGCTGAAGAAGCAAATGGCAAACCACTCCAGTATCTCAGCCAAGAAGATCCCAAACAGGGTCATGAAGACTTGGACAGGACTGAACAACGTTATGTACCAAACACTGGGCTAACTGCTAAGGATACAAAAAGAGGCAAAAGACAGTCCCTGACCTCAAGGAGCTCGCGGTAATGGGGGAGAGAGGATGTACACAAACAAACAGACAGCAAACTACATACAGATAAATAGGAAATAATTAAAAGAGAGAAAGTGGCAGAGTCAAGAGGAGTTAGCGTGTGAATGAATGCATTGCAGGGATTATTAGAAAAGGAGTCCGGGGAGGTGGGTTTTGTCCCAGCTCTGGCACTGTGACCTCACTGTGTGACTGAGCTGCTGTTTCCATCAGTTTCTCCCTGGGTCATAATGAACAAGGATAATAAGACCCTTTACAACCTGCTGAGCCCTTTGCATCCATTTTTCTCATGCTCCCAGCAGCTGTGTACAGAAGAAACAACAGATGAAGGGACTGAGTTAGCTAACGTGCCCTTGGCTCGCACAGCTAGTCAGCATTCTTCAGAGGAGGGATATGACATCCAGAACGCCCTGATTCCAAGTTCAGAGGTCTCTGCACCATCCCAGGCTGACCTTTATGTCATGTTGCTCCGATGGTAAATGAGGAAATTATATGGAATAATCTCTAATGTTCCTTCCAGCTTGGCAATCTCATGGTCCAATGATTTAGTTCTTCAGCATATTTGCCATTTAGGGGGAGGAGTGAGTTTTCAAAGACGAAATTGGAGAGAGGGTAATCCCTTAACCCAAAAGAATGAAGATTTAATGGTGGAATCTTTAAGAACTAGAGCAGGCCTTTGGGGAAGTATTTGTTTGGAGTCCAGCTGGAGCCCATCAATCGCCCTGCATGTTCCCTGAGGATGCGGAGAGTGGAGTCAGGGTTGATCCGGAGAGAGCAGTGAGGCCTGCGGGCAGGGCAGGGACAAGGGAGCCCTGGACAGAGGTACCATAATTTGCTGCAGATGTGTGGTGTTCCCTCGATGGGATTCCAGGACCGAGGAGGTCAGTGAAAGGAGAGGGATTCCAGGAAGCACTGCCACTAATGGCCTATTCCTGGTTCACTAATCGAGTTATCTTAATGGGCAAGAAACAGGGAATAAACAACCACAGAGAAACCAGGAAGGCCACTGGCCCCAAGTACAGGGAGGGAAATATTTAAGAAGTGATTGTGCTCTTCTGACGGGAAAGAGTATTGTCTCTAGAGTCAATGAACCTGGGTTCAAATCCCCACCCCTGCTGTTTACAACTTTGGTGACCTTGCAGGAGATCAGTTGCTGAGCCTGGAAGCAGGAAGATCTCAGTTCAATTCAGCCTCACCTATTTCCTACATGTGTAACCCTGGGCAAGTCACTTCACCTTGATGTGCCTCCATTACCTCAATTGCAAAATGGAAATTATAATAGCACCTACCTCAGAGATAATATATGTAAGAAATTGCTTAGCCCAGTGCCTGGCACATAGTAGGCACTATGTAAATGCTTGTCCCCTTTCCCGCACTTGTGAGTTATAAAACAAGAAGGCTGGACTTGGTGGTCTCTGAGGTGTCTTCTGGTCCTAGATTTAGGATTCCATGATGAAAAGAGGTGGATCCCTGCCAAAGTCGGAAGGAGGGAGAAGGGACAGGTTAGTAAATGGAACTCGTGTCATGTCCCCAGCCACTATCGATTTCAGAGGTTGGGTAGAAAGAGTAAATCAGTAGAGCCTACTGTTACATTTATCAAGCTTTCTACTAAACATTTATTGAACACATGCTATTACATTGATTACAATTTCTACTAAAACATTTATTAAATGCCTACTATTACATTTATTAAACTTTTTACTAAACAATATTTATTAAGTGCCTACTACTTCATTTATTATGCCTTCTACTAAACCAGCATTTCTTAAGTCAGACCCTATGAGAAGCTTGAGAGGTACAAAGAAAATCGAAAAACAGTCCCGGCCCTCAGGTACCTCATATTCTAATAAGGAAGACAACATGTAGACATAGCTACATACATGATAGATATAGAGGGGATGGAAGGTAATCTCAGAGGGGAAAGCACTTGTAGGTTGCCTGCAGGAAGTGGAATTTCAGCTGAATGTTGAAGGAAGTCAGGAAAACTAAGAGATGGAAATGAGGAAGGAGGAGGCCTGGGAGGCAGCCAGGTATGCAAGGAAGAACAAATAGGTCAGCGTAGCAAGGTCACTGAGTTCAGGAAGGGGAGTAGAAGTAAGAAGAGAAGCAAAAAACCAATCCCTGGCCTCAGATAGTTCACATTCTAATGAGGAAGACCATTTATATACTAACAATTTAAATAAATGACATTGAAACACTCAAGAACTCTAATCGATACAATGACCAATCAGCATTCAACCAATGAAGACTCCACACCACCTGGACTTAACATGATAAATGAAACACACATTTCTGGACAAAGACAAGGTGGAAATTTCTTTTGTGTGATTATGACTATATTGCAAGGATTTGTTGTTGTTTTTCCCCCTGGGAGGGTAGGGTAGAAGGGAAAAAAAAATAAATGCTTATTAATTTTAAAGAACTTAATTTTTTTAAAAAGCTGACAAGGTCAAAAGGAGTCAGATTATGAAGGCTTTCAAAGTCAAACATGGGAATTTGTACTTGATGCTACAAGTAATAGGGAGCCCCTAGAATTTATTGAGTAGGGAGTGACATGAGCATAAAAAATGTCTGGGAAAACACTTTGGTAGCTGAGTAGAGGATGAATCAGAGTAAGGAGAGATGAAGCAAAGAGAGCACTTGGAAGGCCATTGCAGTAATCGAATGAGAGGCCATGAGGTCTTGAACGCCTTGCCCACATCCTTGCCTTATATATACTTACTCCAAAAATAGCTCTAGAATATAAAAAGGATGTCTGGATATTTAAAAATAAATATCTTTACTACCATGAGAGAGAAGGTAATGATTCAACACATTGATTCATTTCAACATTTTATTAAGCTTGCATTCTTATACAAATCTGTGCTTAGCCCTACCTTGTCCTTGTGTGTCTTTTGTTTTGGAAGAGGACCTATGTCATCACGGGTGACATCTTAACTTGGCATGAAGTCGATTTAAATGATGCAGAGTTGAGCAAAGTTGTCACTCTTCCAGAGTCATTGGAGTCCCATGGCAAGACAAAAGTCAGGATGACTGAGGATTGCCCAGGATGCAGTGGATGACCTTGGTGTCTTCAATGTCTATCCAAGTTCTAAACACTCCACAGTGCCTGTTTCAAGACACCTTCATGGACATTGGGACAAATGGGGAAAGTGTTCATATGCTTGGCATAGACACCCCACTAACTCACCCACAGGTTGGTTACTCACAACCTGCTCTAACCTGTCTGCTGAGACAGTTTTCTGAAGTGTGGCCTCTACATATGCTACTTGGAGCCACCATTGAGAGATGCATGCCAGGTAGACACCAAAGATGGATGAGCAGCCTTGAAAAGAACATGGCAAGCCCTCACACCAAAAGTGCTAGTCCTCCTTGAGCACATATACTCAATCCTACATTATGCATACATGCATATATATGTATACAACAGCAACTCTTCTCATAATGCACTTTCCATCTAATGGGGGTAAATATCCACACAAATTATAACACAATGGAGAGAGTGAAACATCTCCAAAGGAAAAGTCCAAGCAAAGTACCAGGAGGATTTGAAAACAAACAGATGACTTTCGTCTTGGTAGAGGGACAAAGAATTACAAAAGGCTTCATGGAAGAGGTAAAAACTGAGTTAGGCTTTGAAGGGAAGGAAGAGATTCAGTAGACAGGGATGGGGGATGGGGAGTAGGCAATGACAGAATCCTTTCCAGACATGATGAATAGTAGGAGTAAAGAAAAGAAAGGAAAGAAACAGGGAAGGGGAGTTGAGATTTGGTCATGAGAAGTCATCAGTTTGCCTAGAACACTAAGACTGTGGGTAAGACTGGAAAAGTAGGTTGAAACTATAGGATCATAGGCTTTGGAGCTGATTATCTTACTGATCATTAAAGTGAGTCCAACAGGTGAAGTGACTTGGTCAAAATTCAACAACAGCTACTAAGTGGTAGAGACTGGATTTGAACCCTCCATCATCAAGGACCTTGAAGGTCAATCAAGGAGTTTATGCTTTATTCTGTGATAATGGTGATGGTGACCAATACTCATGATATTGCAATAAACATTTATTAAGTATGTATGCCCCTGTTCAGCTGCTTTCTACTCACATCCCCATGTGAGCCCCAGAAAGCAAATAAAACAAAACATTCTTAAGCCAGCCCTGCCATATTGGAGGCACCAGTACCTGGAAAGTCTTCTCTCTGCTCTCTTTTTTCTCAAAAAAAAAAAAAAAGCAACCCTTGACCTCTTAGAATCTCCCACCCTTGGATTACTATCCTGGATACTTATCCTGGCTCCAGAGGAGAGAAAGTCCCACCCTGGATATAGGAGCCCGGCCAGAGCCCTCAGTTTCTGACTTTCTTTGTTCCAGGAAAGTCCTTTCCTCAGGCTTTCTATCATACCTGAATTCCCCAAATGGTGACTGAGGCTGAGTTAACACAGATTGTCTACACACTGTGTTTACCTACTGGCTTCAAATATTTGGCAGTTCTGTGGGGAAAAAAAAGTTGATTTAGTCAAACATTGGATCAGCTTCGTTTAATTTGCCTTTGATTCCAATAACTAGACTCTTTGAATGACTAGTTGAGTCAGCTAATCAAACAATTTCAAATGAGGAATTTGGACTAGACCAGGGGTGGGGAACTGTGGTGTCCAGGCCACATGTGGCCCGCTAGGTCCTCAAGTGCAGTCCTTTGACTGAATCAAAACTTCACAGATACCCGTAATTAAACAAATACCCTTAATTAAAGGATTTGTTCTATAAAACTTGAACTAAATCAAAAATCCACACCCAAGGACCTAGAAGGCCACTTGGTGACCTGGAGGCCAAAAAAGTTCCCCACCCCTGCACTAGCTGATCTCTAAGATCACTCCAGCTCTTGATGTTTCAACACTTGAGAAGAGAGAGAGAGAGAGAGAGAGAGAAGGCTGCTGCTTTAGCTTCCATTTGCTCAGCTCTAAGAGAAGACAAAGGGGACATCTCTGGACTGGCTGCCACCAGGTGTAACCTGAGGGTCTTCAGCACTGAGAGGCAGAACACCGAAAGGGGTCAAGAAGAGCTAGCTAGGGTCAACTGAGGATCACCCACTAGGGTCACAGGGGAAGGGGTACAAAGAGTCTGAAGTCCCTCAAAGATTTCCCCAGTCTCACTCCTTGGAGGACCCAAGACCACGTGACTGCTCCTCCCTGCCTGCCCTCCTCCTGGGCCTGCTTTCCACCCTTGCCCTCCCCTTTCTTCAATTCTCCCCTATCCCCTTCCTCACCATAAAACCACTGCATATTTGCCTTCCCGGCTCCATGTTCAGGCCTCCAATGGTTTGCAGCTGTGGGTAATATTTAATTGCTACTCGCTGCATTCTCTAGACTTTTTATAGGTTCTTTCATTAAAATGGAAAGTGTGGGATAGGGGGAAGAGAGTGAGGAAGGGAGGCACTGGGCCAAAGGGGCTTCAGTTGTCCTGGAGTTCAGAGAAACAGGGAATAGATGAGGCTGAGATGGGGCCAAGTTCGAGGGAAACTCTCCCACATACCCCAATGGGGACAGAGAGGGGAACCTGAGGAGCTTCCTAACACTACATTCTCTTCCCAGGTACTCTTCTCCCCTCACTATGTGACCTTGGGTAATTCACCCACCATCTCTGGGTTTTTATTTCGCCTTTTCTGGGGAGATATCTGCCCTTTATACAAAGAAACTTCAAACCTAAAAAATGTTTTCTTGAATTACAAGTGGGAAGGTAAGATAGGTTGGAAGGAAGGAACCCCAGGCAGGGAGGGACCAGCATCCAGGGTGAAGGCTAAGCAAGACCCTAGAGTTCATTCATTCATTTATTTATTCAACAAATACTTATTAAGGACTAAGAAGAATTATGCTTGGTGTTGGGAAGAAACACCAAATTTAGATGAGATACACAGGTCTCCGATCCTCATAGAGGATCATACGATTTAGAGTAGAGAGGAACCTTAGAAGGCATCTAGCCCAACTTCCACATTTTCACAGGCAGCTCAGAAAGTTAAAGTACTTAACCAAGGTCATGCAGGTAGTACAGAACTAAGCTTCTTTCCCCTCCGCATCCTGCCCCAGATGTTCTGACTCCAAGTCATAGTCGACTCTTTGTGACCCCATAGACCATAGCACTTCAGGCCTTTCTGTCTGCCACTATCTCTGAAGTCTGTCCAAGTTCATGTTCACTGTTTCCATGACATTATCTCAGCATCTCTTCCTATATAGCAAAGCGACTACACAACCTGTCTTTCCCCCTTTGTGCTTTCTCTCTTTAACCAGAGAGGCAGGAAAGATAGTGGAGATTTCTGAGAGACTTCACCTATCTCAAACTCAAGGGGGTGCTGAGTGGCCAGAGCTGACACTAAGGCTTCCTGTCATTGAACTCTAGTTTCAATTCACTGAATACTCAGGAACTAGTAGCAGATGTCTTCTGAACAACTGATGGCTTTTGTTTCTGATTTCCTCAAGAAATTCCAGTAGAGTTGACTTTTACTCTCTCCTGGTTCTACAATTCCTTCATCTCTTCCAGCCTTTCAGTGGCTTAAATCTGACCTTTCTAGCACTCAGTCACCTTTCATCTATGAGATAAAAATTCATCAAATCTCCCCTAGGAAATCAAGTCAATATTTAATCATATCTTAATTTCCAAATTGTTGTATTATTTTTTCACTTTGTAAGTTTCATCAAGTCTTAAAAGCCCTGTGCAAATGAGATGAGACTACAATGACCTGATTCTCCAATCACTAGTCAAAATGGTCTCCCCTCATATTCTTGGCTTTTGAAAACCATTTCTTCATATGTATATTTTATCAGCCTTTAATAAATAAAATCTCTTTCTCTTTCACCCTTAAGTCATCAGATTGGTCGTTTACAAATGAGGCATTTTTTAGAATATTAATTTATTTATTTATTAGAAGGTGATTTAAATAGCCAGGAAAACTTTGGAGCTTTAAATATATTGGTATCAATCACTAAACATTTATTAAGCACCTACTGTGTGCCAGGCACTGAACTCAAGACACAAAAAGAGAGAAGGAGCCTATAATTTCATGGGGAGGGGGAAAAATCATATAAATATATATATATATATATATATATATATATATATATATATATATATAAATATATATGTATATCTGTATGTAGGATAAATAGGAAATAAATAACAGAGGGAAGACACTAGAATTGAGGGGGCTGGGAAGGCTTCCAGTAAAATACAGGATTTTAGTTGGGACTTTAAGGAAGCCGGAAGAGTCAGTAGGTGGAGCTGAGGAAGGGACAATCAGAGAAAATGCCCAGAGCTGAGAGATGGAGTGTCTTGTTCATGGAACAGCCAGCAATCCAGGGTCATTGGATAGAAGAGTACGTGAAAAAAGACTGGAAAGGTGGAAGGGGGCTAAGTTAAAAAGGGCTTTGAATGCTGAACACAACATTTTTCACTTGTTCCTGGAGACTATAGGAAGTTGCTGGAGTTTATTGGGGAAATGGGGTGCTCACATGCCAGGACCTACGTTATAGGAAAATGATTTAAGTGTCATTACATGGAGGACAGACCGAGATGGGGAGAGACTTGAGGCAGGCATGAGGTGACAAGGGTCTGTCCTAGAGTGATGGTGAGTGATGATGGTGTCAGAGGGAGAAGGAAGTGCATTGGACAGAGCAAAGATAAACTCTATAGACCTTGGCACCAGATTGGATATGGGAGAGAGTAAGGTGTAAAGGCAAAAATTGGGCTTTCACTTCCCTCTTCTTTAATTACTCTCTTACCTTTTTATCTCAGGAGTCACAGGATCACAGATTGAGAACTCTAAAGGAATTTAGAAGCCATCTACCTCAACCCCCTAATTCTACAAACAAGGAAACTGAGGCCCAAACTGGCTAAGTGACTTCACCAACACCACACATACAGTAAAGGGGAGAGGTGGAATTCAGAAGGGGGATTGAGTGTTTTTACCACAGTACTTCATCACTTTTTTGTATGTATGTTGGGTTCTCTCATCAGCACGTAAGCTCCATGGGAACAGGTGAGGCAGGAGAAAGGATGGAAGTTCGGACACCTCTTTGGGGGAACAGACATCAAAACTTCTTGTTGGGGTTCATACTTTCCCCTGGAAGATAACTGCAGATATGGGGCAATTAGGCTGAAAGGAGGAAGGAGATGCCAGGCCCTCTTAACCCCTCCTCCCCACAGCTCAGATGTCCCCTCGCTGTTAAGTTAGGAGGAAGAGTGGTCCTTCCTAGATCAAGCACTTGCACCAATAGTTTCTCAAAGAACTCCTTTTCACTTCACTGGTGGTATGGAGGTGATGTGAAGAAAACAGGCCCTGGGCTCAGAGTAGAGAAGTCTGAGTTTGAATCCCAGCTCTACCACTCGATGGCTGTGTGACCATGGGCAAGTCACTCAACTACTCTGGGCCTCAGTTTCCTCCGATGTGTGTTCCAGCAAAGAGCCAGCCTAACTCTCATCCTCCGCCCAGCCTCACCTGTTCTGAAGGAGCTTACACTCTTGTGTCATTTTTTGTCATTGTCAGTCATTTTTCAATCATGTCCAACTCTTGGTGACCCCATTTGGGGTTTTCTTGGGAGAGATACTGGGTGGTTTGCCATTCTTTCTCCAGTTCATTTTACAAATGAGGAAACTCAGGCAAACAGGGTTAAGTGACTCGCCCATGGTCACACAGTTAGTAAATATCTGAGGTCAGATTTGAACTCACAAAGATGAGTCTTCCTGACTCCAGAGGCACTATCCATTGTGCTACACTCTAGTGAGGAGGTCATAATCCTTAAGTAACTTTCTATACTCAGTATCCAGAGGAAGTCATTGTGTTAGGCCTTAAATTGTAAATTAATATTGTATTAATGCAGAACTCCCCTAGAGTTAACCTAGTTCTCCCTAGTTAAACTAGCTTTCAAGGAAGGAAATTGAGAACCTCATTCAGACTCAGGTGTTGGTGCCTAAGAAAGGCTTACCCAGCTACTCTGCTGAAAGCATGAGTCCATAAGGATGGAAGGATGGCAGACTTGGAAGGAGGAGAAGGCAGAACAGGGAACTCTTCCTGGCACTGATAAAATCTTACAATATTCTGCTTATCTCTGTGGCTCATCTGGGCATGGGGATCAGACTCAGGGCTAAAAGCTCCTGAAAACCCCCATCCGCTGACCATCCTATCTTGTTTCCTCCCGTTCTCAGCCTCAAGCATCCACATATGCGCATGCGCACAAACACACACATACACATACATTCCAGTTGTGCTGTGTCAGCCATTTTGGCAAACCAGAATTGTGTGGCTTTGGGGTTGGGAATAAATAACCCCCCAGGAGCAGGGGAGAGGGGAGAGGTGGAGGATGGGGAAAAGATGGTTTGGAGTTGAGTTGGTACAAAACTGTAAGATTATTTCTTTTTGTCATCGCTGTTTTGGGTGACTTTTTTCTTCTTCTTATCTCCAAGGCAGCTTAAGAACTGGGTGGCACATTTAAGGAATTAGGGTGACCCTGGTGCCCTGGGGATGATCTGGCTCAGACCGCATGTGGCCCTCTAGGTCTTCAAGTGCGTCCCTTTGACACATCTGAGGACACACGTGGCTTTGAGGCCACAGGTTCCCCCGCCCCTGGTCCAAGGGAATATCCCTGTTCCCAGATAGAACCTTTCTCCCCCTCCTAGGAGAGCCACGTCTTTGTCCTTGGCCTGTCCCCAGTCCCCAGCCCTTAGGGATGAGGAAGGCACAGCTGAAGACCTCCACAGACAAAAATGCTCAGGGCATCCTCTGCTACGCTTGACCTAAGCCCCTCTGATTCCTTATCCTGATTTCTCTTAGGCCTACCCACCAGGTTCTTTGCCTTTGCCACCTTGTCTCTTTTAGACTGATTGATGTCTTTTAGACCATCCGGACAGTTTCTTCAAGCTCGTCGCTGACTTTCCTAAGTCCTTGCATCTGATTTCTTATTTTTTTTAATGTTTTAAAAAAATTATTAAAAAATTTATTTTTATATGCCTTGAATTTCCCAATACATCCCAGCCACTCTCCCACTCGGAGAACCACACTTTGCAGGGCTGGTGCCCAATGTTTTTATTCCAAAAAATCCTTTCAGTGACAACAAACTGTGTTGTGAACTTTGAATGTAATTTAATATAATACTTTTCAAATATTCTTTATAATCATTTACTGCCTAAGGTGGTAAGTTCATTAAAGTAACTCCCAAAGAGTTCAAGAACAACTAAATGGAAGTCGTTGTCTTGTAACAAAGATTTTTTTTAAGGAAAGAAAACAGTTCAGCAAAACTAAACCATGTACAAATCAATCCAGTCTGACAGTGTATGCACTGTTCTGCATCCATAGACCCCCAACTTCTTCACTGAAACCCTCCACCCAGTTTTATTTAAAGTTCCTGCTTGAATTTTTGCATTTGTCTGATTGCATTTTAGCACTGGATTGGCCACAAACAGGGGCCTCTTGGACTTCTTGATCCATACAGCAACTCCTAAGATGCTTATTTCCCCCCTAAACATGATCCCGCTTCTGACTTTCCCATTTCTGCCCAAGGTACTACACTTTACTTTGTGTTCTATATCCAAAACCTTAGTGTTATCTTTGACCATTTCCTCTCCATCATTTCCCATTTTTAGTCATTTTACCAAATTCTATCCATCCTAAACTCTGAAGTAGTTCTCACATCTGTCCCTCTCTAGTCTGCCTTATACAGGGTCTAAACTACTGTAAGAATTCGGAAACACATTTTCCCATCTCTTAAACCTCTGTTACCTCAAACACACAAACAGAAACCACGTCACCATCCTTCACAGTACTGCCAGACATCTTCATTCATGCAGAGAAATAATCGGGTCACTCCACTGCTCAAAACCCCTCCATGGCTCCCTATTATATAACTAGAATAATGCAAAGCTTTTCATTGCCAAAAACTGCCTCACTTCCCCATTTCATCTCATACTTCCCCCCTCCATTTACTCTGTGCTGAAGCCCCACAGAATTACTCTGTCATACGGCTTTTGCATTTTCCTGCTGTTTCCTTCCGTCTTTGCTCACATTGTCTCTTGTGGTTTAAATGCCCTCTCTCCCTCTCCTGCCCCCAGCCTCCATCCTACTTGGCTTGTTGAATCCCTACCCATCCCTTAAAGTCTTTCCTTTACAAAGTCTTCCCTGATCCCTTGAAATGAACTCCTTCTAGCATATCACTTACACATCTCTGATGGGCTTATCTTCCATCACTGTACATGGTTGTTATTTATGTACGTGTCCCATGAGGAGAGACTGTCTCATATTCAGGGTTGTCATGGACTCTCCCTCCTGCTCCCATGCATCTCATCATCTTTAGGATGGGGAGCTTCGGAGAGGGTGCGTTCAGTGCTAAGCCCTAAGAATAACTCTCTCTGTTTATGGCTTTCCATTGGGGGCCATGGGAGACCAGCCCACCATGCTTGGAGGGGGATCAGAGATGAATGTTTATGCATCTGTGGGGAGGCCACAGCTGGCAGGGGCAACATTCCCTGAGAGATGCTGGTGCATGCTCAGCAAAGCTTGCATACCCCTGCTTGGTGCCCCTTCCCAGAAAGACAACCTTAAAAGAGGTTCATTGCAGTCCTTCAGGTCCCATAGTTCCTGTCCCTTCCACTAAGCCCCCATTTCCTAACTTAACACCCAAACCTGACATCAATCCCTCTTTCCCTCACTGAGCCTTAGCTACTGTTATCACTGGACACCCCCATCTCTGTGGTGAGCTCCCATCCTTTCCTCAAAAGATGTCTCAGGAAAAACTCCACCCAGCTGGGAGAGAGTAAGAAATAGTGCATTATACTGAGGAATCAAATCCCAGGTCTGACCCTAGACCTCCGATTTCATCATCTTCCTTGCTTCCCCATTTCTTTCCTTCCTTTCCATCTTTTCTCTGACCAGCAGCAAACTTATCCAATCCCAATGGCACCATTTGTAATGTTATGTAGATGGCCCCTAATTCTGTATCTCAGGACTTTTCCACATTCCCCCTGGACATCACCACCTGAATGGCCTGCCAGCACCTCAGACCCAACAAGAACAGAGCTCAGAATCTTCTCACACCCAGCCTTCCCTTTCCCCGCTCTCTTCTTCCACTGACCCAGCCACCATACACTCCCAGAGACCCAGTTTACAAAGGATAAACATAATACAATGATAATCAGTTATTCTCAATGCTTTCCTCTCCTTCCCCCATACACAGTCCATTGCCAAATCCATGTTTATCTCCGATCTATCCAACAATCTTCATTTCCTCATTTCCCCTTCATTAAGCCCAGCCAAGCTCCGTCTCCTGCCACCCTTTCCTGTGGTGCTATTAACCCCTTTCACTGCTCCCCTTTCTGCTTCAATCCATCCTTCACCCTGCTACCTGACTAATCTTCCCATGTGCTTTCATCAGTCCCATAACTCCTCTGCTCAAAACCTTCATGGGCTTTCCATTACCACAAAGCCCTACAATGAGGGCATGAAGTTAGATTGCCTCTAAGGCCTCTGCTAGCTCTGGAGTCTGTGATTCTATTGACGCCCCCACCCTTCAAAGCTCTTCCCAACCTAGCTTCAATTTCCTTTTCTAACTATCTTACACCACCTCCTGGCCCTCACTTATTCTGTGTTCCAGCTAAACTAAAACATGACCCCCTTGTCCTGACCAATCTCACCCTTCCCTTTCAAGCTTGATTGTCTTGGCTTCTACTTCTGTCATGCTTGGAATACACTCTCCCCCTTTCCTTCCTGCTGAAGTCCTTCTCTTCCTTTGACTCCTCAATTAAGAGTCACGTCCTCCATGAAGTCTTCACTATTTACAGGATCACGGATTTAGAGGGGAAAAGATTCTCAGAAATCCTTGACTCTAACTGCCTCACTTGTGAAACAAGACAAATGAAGCCCAGTGAGGTTAACGCCGGGTTGCCCAGGGTCACACAGCTATTAACCGTCTGAGGTAGGATTTATATCCAGAAGAGTTTTTAAAAATTTTCTTTGGGGGACAACTGAGTGTCAGGTTAAATTGATCGTTTTATTCTGAGTGACCTGACTCCAATGTAATAATAGTACTTATTGTAAGATTTTCTCTCCTTTCTTGTTTTTGAAAGGATAGTAGTTATTCTGTTAACCAGTGGAGATATGCAAACCATCCAAAGTTGATGAAGAGATGATCTCAGAGTGAGCCTGGAATTGTAGAATGGGCAAATGAGCTTGGTCTAGCCTCTGGGACAATCCCAAATTGATGGAGAGTATTCTAGCACAGGGGATGGGAGCAGCGAGTGGGAACCTGGTGGGGTCCCGAGGCATCATCCTTTATGTAGGCTTGGGGAACATTCTTAGGTCTTCAAAGATACCACTGTCCTTTAATGTCCCATAATGAGACAGGGCCACTTGGCATTCTAAGAAGTGGAGGCATGGGGACCTTGAAGTCTAGACTCACCCTGTAGGTCACTAAGTAGGCCTCTGGGGATTCTAGGGCACAGAGTAAACACTAGGACCCAGGGGAAATGGGTGATATGATGGGTACTTAGAGCCCTATCCGACCCCAAATTTCCTCCCTTCTCCCCACTCCATGCCACCCTCCCTTCCCCTGAGGTGTTAACCTCACCTCCTCAGAATTACTGTGTGTTTAGATCAAGAAGGCAGGACTTTTGTTTCCAGAAAAGGCCTGTAAAAATGCATAGATATTCCCTGGGAGCACTTTGGATGCCTTCCTCTGTCCCTCTTTCAGAAGCATGAACGAGTTTACCCTATGATTGATCCATTGCCTTGAATGTTCCAGAGAACCAATGCCTTGTGTGTCACCCAAGTTGGGGGATTTTGGTGTGTGTACAAGGAAGAACGATCACAGGTTCCTTCCTCTCCACTCTTTTGCTCTATGAACACTTCTTCATTTAATGAAAATAAAACAAGAACTAAAATGAATAAGAAGGAAGCCCTTTAATGAAGGGGGAAGGGTGTCAGAAACCAGAGAGATGAAGGTAGCACCAAGAGGTAGAAATGGGGTAGGGATGGGCAGAGGGGACCCTGCTCCTTGGATTCTTCCATCGGGAACGCACCCCTAAGAGCACAGAGATAAGATCTACAGTCAGGAGCACTTCTCCCAAGTGATAGGGCCTTGGCTATCCAGCCTTGTGGGTAGGGGGAGGGTTCTCTGTACCCCAAGAGGTCATTGGGAAGATTCCAACCCCTTTTCTCATGGCCCCAGACTTGGAACCCACAGATAGATATTGGGGGTGAAATTGAATATAGTATGTGAAAATTAAAATGAGAAAAGAGGGCAGAGTCATGGTGCTTCTGTCACCAAAAAGACCACGACCCACCTTCTCCACCCACATTCCTAAGACAATGCATGTGGTAATGAAAGTGGCACATAAGTGTGTGTGTGTGTGTGTGTGTGTGTGTGTGTGTGTGTGTGTGTGATGAGAAGGCAAAAGCCAGTTGGGTTCAATTGCTTAGGAATTGTCCAAACATCTCTTTCCTTCCTCCCATGATGCCCCACTCTTCACCTTCTCCACAGAAGCTACCATTTGACCATCGCAATTTTCAAAGAGGGCAGTCACGTATTTAAATTGAGTGCCCCCTTGAGAATTATATTCTCCTTCCTTCATTCCACACCATGGATCCATCCCATGGAAGTCAGCCTCCTCTTTCCTTGCCCTCCCACTACAAACTACCCAGCCTTCATCCAAATAAACATTCCCCACCACTTCAGGGACTGGTTGAAGAAATATCCCCATCAGGTCCTCTCTCAGGGCTTCCTGAAAGAAAAATTATTCATGAATTACAAAGGAGCAAGGTTATCAGGAGCCCAAGGACAGAAACCTAGCCTGGGACCATTTTTTGGACAACCTCAAAAGTCTCCTCAAACCATAGGATGGAGGCAGTACAGACCACGTAGCGAGTCCAGGGTCAACTGGCAAAGTCAAGGGTCAGCTGCTCTCCACAGCCCAATCCGGCTCTTCTAGGGACTCAGGACATTCCGCCTTCTTTTTCTCTCATTTTTTCTCTCTCTTCTTTCCTTCTATTTCTTTTTATTCTCTCTTTCTCTCTTTTCTTATATTTTGCCTTATACATACATACTCACACTTGTATCTATCTCTATCATATCTATCTGTCTGTCTGTCTATCTATCTGTCTGTCTATCTATCTATCTGTCTGTCTATCTATCTATCTATCTATCTATCTAGCATGTAGCACAGTGCCTGGAATATGGTAGGTACTTAATAAATACTTATGGTCTAACTAACTTTTTATTCCTTCTTTTCTCTTTACTTTTCCTCCTTTTTTCTTTCTCTCCTTCCTTCCTCTTTCTCTTTCTTTCTTTCCTTTATTCCCTTCTTTCTTTCTCTTCTCTTTCCCTTTTCTTCTTTCCTTCTTTCTTTCCATGATTTCTTCTTTCCTCTCCTTCCTTCTCTTCCTTATTCAATTTCTTAAAAAGGAAAATGATTGAAACCCATATTCTGAGTTCCCTCCCCAGTGACTCCAGGGAAGCCCTGACTTCTCACAGTGCACTTTCTGCCTCTGGTCACCCAATACCCTCTCAGATTTTAGGACCTCTGTTGCCAGAGGTGAAAGGGGAGGGAGAAAGCTCACCTGGAGATCTGACAGCTCAGCTGGCCATGATGTGCTTCACGAAGGCTGAAAGAACCCAAGGATGGAGAATGGGTCAATACATACATGCATATGAGTATGTGAGAGATGCACATTGATGTATCCCTCTCCTTCATCAGACTGGGATCTCACTGATGGGGATGGGCGTGGAGTTAGGGGTAGAGGTGGGATGTCTCCCCCTCAGATCGGGTCTGTGGGGAAATGACTAGGAGAAATTTCTTTTACAAGGTTAGCTCCTGAGACCGAGGATCCTGGGACTCTCCTATAGCTCCCTCCTCTCCCTGCAGGAACAAGTCCCCAGGGAAGGGGTTCCCCAGAGCCTGAACCCCTTGACACTTTCGGAGGAGCCTCCCTCCTTGCTTCCATCTCTCACCTTCATAGTTGATACATCCATTGGCATCTTCCTGTCCAGCCATCAGCTTCTCCACCTCATCTTCAGTCAGTCTCTCCCCTAGAGGGGTTAAGGACAAGACTGGAGCCCCACATATTCTGTCTAGGATACTCTCCAGATAGAAAGGATCTCAGGAGCATCCATCTATTCATGGGATCTTGGGATTCTCGATTAGGAATTAGAGGAGAACTTTGGTAGGCAGTGTAGTTCAATGGAAAGAGCACTGGCTCCAGAATCAGAAGACCTGGGTTCAGATCCTACCTCTGAGGCTTCCTACCTCTATATCCTTGGATAAATTACTTGACTTCCCTGGGCATCAGTGTTCTTAACTGTAAAATGAGGGGACTTACTAACTAGTGTCAAGCTCCAGGAAAAGAATCCCATGGGACCCCTAGTCCAACCAACCCCTAGATAGATGAGGAAATTGGGACCCAGAGAGGTTCATTACCCGCCTAAAGGTCACACAGGAAATAAGTGAGAGAACCAGAATTTGAGCTCTAACTCTAGGCACCATTCCTTTCTCCAGCCCCCATGCTTGGGACATACCCCATCCTCCCCTCAACCTTCAGATCCCAAGGTCACCTTTGGTGCCACCTCCTTCCCACAAGAGACCTTTCTGAATGCCCACAGCTCCTCTCCTCCCCCATAACTGAATGTACAAATCTTGCCTCAGACGTCGCCTGACTACGGGACCCTGGCCAAGTTGTTAGCCTCCCTTTTCTCAGCTTTAAAATAGGGATAATAGCAGCACCTACTTCCCCGGTTTGTTGTGAGGAACAAATGAAGCTATATTTGTAAAGTGTTCTGCAAACCTAAAAAGCAGTGTACAGTACTGAATATTATCGTTGCCACCGTATGGACATGTAGATGTCATTTCTCCCCACAGAAAGTAAGGAAGCTCCTTGAGGGTAAGAGTTGTTCCATTTTGGTCTTTGTATCATCAGCACCCAACACAGCAGCTGTATTGATTAGTGAGCATAAGCCAAGGAGACGTAGGAAAGCAGATTGTTGACTTCTCAATGTGAGCATTTCCAGATCAGACACAAGCAAATGCTACCCATCAGCGTTGGATTTATTGTCTCCCTGATGGTCAAGACTTAAGAAAGTGATGGAGGAAATGTTGTTCATGTAAATTAAACCTCAAACTTTGCCCTGCGTACGGTTGAGGGGGGTTTAAACAGCTAT
>CM053769.1:10179924-10195822 GCA_028658325.1 Potorous gilbertii | reverse complement strand
TCATGTAAATTAAACCTCAAACTTTGCCCTGCGTACGGTTGAGGGGGGTTTAAACAGCTATTTAGAAGCGCACCCTTGTGTCAAGTGCTTGCCACTCCTTTAATATATATTGACTCCCCCATTAATAATATTAATTATTACCAATAATACAAAATAATAACTAACACTAATAAAGCACTTACTATACTCAAGGGACCGTGCTTAGCGATTTACAGTTATTCTCATTTGAGCCTCTCAACAACCCTGGGAGACGATAGATGAGGAAACTGAGGATAAGGGACTTACCCAGGGTCACGCGGTTAGTAAGCGTCTAAGGTTGGATCTGAACTCAGATCTTCCTGATTCTAGGTCCAGGCCTCTATCCATTATGCCATCCAGTTACCCCATTAGAACATAAACCACTTTAAAAAGACAATGCCTTTTTTACATATAATTATGTATTTTATATATCATATTTTGTTATATTTTAATATGTAGGTATATATAATATAAAATATATTTTAATATGTATTTAAGCACGTAGTGGGTTGTTTAATAAATCCATTTATTCGTTCACACAAGACTACGGACAAGTCGTTGAATCCTTTTTTGCAAAACAGGAAAGCCAACAATACTTACAGTATCTACATCCATGAGTATTTTGAGTAAAAGTGATTTGTGAACCTTAAAATGGTCTGTAAACATGAGACAATATTATTAAAACCTCCAGTGGGAGGTAACTCCCCACTCCCTGAAGCAACTCTTCCAACTTTGGACCCCTCTACGGAATTCTGCCTTTTTGACGCTTCTACCCATGGCTCTTCATTCCACCCTCGCTTCCTCCCCCTGGCATTACACGCAACAAACCTACTTTCTCCTCCACTTGAGGATACTCAGCGGTAGCTTTCCTGTCCTCCCAGACTTTCTCTTGTTTAGAGACGCATAGATGCCAAGACATCCATTTCCTTCCCAGGGAATCCTAGTCATGTTTTCCTCAGGGCAGTTTATTTCAGACCGTTATTAATATTTATTTTGTCATTTGCATTTATTATTTATTTAACTTTATTATTTTATACTTAATTTATTAAGTATTTAATTTAAATTTAATAAATGTATAATATATAATATATTATAATACAAAATATAATGTAATATATTTATATTATACTATAATATGCTTGTATATTATATAATATATGATAAAATATAAATTAATAAATTTAAAGTATTCAATTAAATACATAAAAATAATTAAGGATTGTTCCATTATTATTTATTTTATTTACTGTTATTGTAACTTTGTCCTTGTGAGGAAAAGCAAAGTTTGCCAAGGCAGGTCAGCAACTGTCCTACAATTGCTTCATCTTAGAGAGTTACCTGGGGCACAAGAGGTTACTGAACTTGCCCAGAGCCTCACAGTGTGTGTGACTTGAACTCAGGGCTTCCTTTGTCTGGGAGACCTCTCATCTGTTTTACCACATCTTTCAATTTATCAGCACCTGTCCTTAAATGTTGTTCCTAGAACACAAGCAGTGCTTCCTAGGGCAGAGAATGGTAGAAATCTTTTATTCTAAATGCTTTGTGTCTCTTAATATTATATTTAAAAGAATTGAGCTACCTTTAATTATTAATTAGTCTCAATAATAATACAAGCTAACATTTGCGTAGCATTTTAGAGATGATGAAGTGCTTTACATATGAGATTCTTAAACACTCCTGGGGGGAGAGAAGTGTTATTAGTGGTTTCATTTTACAGATGAAGAAACCAATGTTGAAAGAGATTAAGGGATGGACCTAAGGTCACATTGGGCTCAAACGTCTAAGGCAGGATTTGAACTCAGGTCTAGCATGGTTCCAAGGCCAGTGCTTTATCCACTATGCCACCTGGTGGTCTATTGTAATATTACCTTGAATATGACCCAAAATCATATTAATTATTTTGTTTGTCATGTCATATGACTGATCAACATTGAACTTGCAATCTATGAAAGCCTTCCGTTGTTCAGGGTCAGAAAGACAGAGAAGATGCTCCAAGAGAAACTCTCCCTTCTGGGGTGCCCCACTGCATTTTCACACCCTATGCTGCCTTAGGTTGGTAGAAGGATGTATTGAGTCATTAAATAATTGTATTCTAGTCATTTGACAAGAGTAGAAGGTCTTGAGATGAGGTGCCCCTATCCTGTAATGTGATCATTCCATAACTTCTAAGCTTGTGCCTTCATGCTTCTGCCTCTCATTCGTGATGGTTTCAAAATCCCATTTAGGACTTGGGTGTACAAGAGGAGAGGCGGATGGTATATGGCAAGGCCACAGTCTGGTGACAGCCCAAGAGAAAGGATAGAGTAGGCACCAATCCCCTGATGTTGGGCCTTGTCAGAAGCCAGAATGAAGCACTGATGATCCCCAGGCAAGGCTGGGACATTATGTCCTGCTGAGTTTTAATGATCACCAAAGATTTTAAGCCTTCACTACAACAAACAACCTCACTCAGCATAAATCTCTTGAGGACATGGGTATCAATAGGGGTATACTGGGACATATTTTTAAGTTTAATCTTCATTACTAATATTTTCTCCTTCACTTTCTTAAATCTAGACAATCAAAAAACAATAAGTCATGTTGGTTCATCTCCAGGGTGTAAATATTCACAAGGAAAATTTAACAATCGGCTCTCAGGAGCCAGTCCAAGCTGGCCCCAGCCCATCTCTATGTAACAATATAATGCAATGGAACCAGTGAAGACAGGCTAGTTGAGCTACGGGTCAGGCAGGAAGGCAGCAGCTGTGGTTATTAACCCCAAAGAATGCCAGGTGGAGAGGGCTGCCCAGGAGGGTCACAGGAAAAGAGAGAGAACCAAAGCACTCAGGACAGGTGAAGAGGTCTCATAATTTGTAGTACTAGAGATCCATAGCATCAGTGGATGGAAAGAAGAGACAGGTAAGAAAGACCCCAGCAACTGCAAGGGTCAGGCATTCCTAGGGGTTTTCCCTTTGGTGTCTGCAGATATACTCCGGCAGTACGTGTGCCTGGGAAGCTCTGGAATGTGCCTGACTACATATAATAGCAAGGTGGTGTAGCTGATAGAACTCTAGACTTGGAGTTAGGGAAACTTGAGTTCAAATCTTGTTTGAGATACTTACTAGCTTGTGTGTGTGTGGGTGTGTGGGTGTGACCCAGAGCAAGTCACTTAACCTCTGTTTGCCTCAGTTTCCTCATCTGTCAAATTGGAATAATAATAGTGCCGCCTCCCAGGGTTGTTGGGAGTGTCCAATGACACCATAGTTGTAAGCGCTGCATAAATGTTAGCTGTCATCATCATCATCAGACCACCGGACCAGACGTTAGGAAGAGTTCAAATCCTTCTTCAGACACTAGTTCTATGATTCTGGGCAATTCACTTAACCTCAGCCCAAGTTTTCTCTTCTGTAAGATGGGGCTAGTAACAGCCCCTACTTCACGGAATTGTTGGGAGCATTAATCGAAGAAATAACACATATCAATGGTAGCCATTATTATGTTGTCCAAAGTCTTGGGAGGCATGGAGGACACTGAAAAGATTGGCTGAAACATCTGCATCCTAAGGTCAGAGAAAACTGGGTCCTTGACATCATTTTCTTGAGGTCTCTCCTCTGTTCTTGGGCATCTCTGAGTCAGAGGTCAGGGGGCACTGACATAATAACAGGAGAAACAGATAGGGTTCCAGAGAGATTCAGGCCTTAACCTTATGTTTCTCCCTGACCTGCAGCTAGTCATCTATTTCCCCCAAGCCTCCAGGGCCTCACGAGGTAGTAGGTAGGTAGAGACTCACCTAGGGTGGCCAGCACGTGGCGCAGTTCAGCTCCCATAACAGTTCCATTGCCTTCCTTGTCAAAGACCCTCAACCCTTCCACGAAGTCTTCAAATGTGCCGGTGTCTTTGCATTTGGCAATATGTTGCAACATGGGCAAGAAGGTCTCAAAATCCATCATTTTGGAGTTGAGCTCTGGGGACAGGGAAGGAAGATGGGAAAGTTAAGAACAAATATTAGAGTACACACACTCCTGTTTCTGGCCCAGACCTATTTGGGAAGGAGCAAGGTCTTAGAGGGGTTTAGATGAATTGTAGGGAAGTATATTGGGATGTCCTCCAATGAGACAGTTGAACTGACATCACTTACCCTTGAATCTATTGTCCTCTTAGTCTATCCACCTGACCTTTGTTCCCCAAGGTCCTTGGGACCTTGGCATCTGCTCTAGGACTTTCCTGCCCTAGAGCAGGCTTTCCATCTGCCATGAGCCAAACATGAACATGAGCTTTCCTCTATGTATTGTCTCTCCCAGTTAGAATGTGTGTTCCTAGGGGTCAAGGACTATCTAGATTTTCTATTTGTATAAACTTAGCACAGTGTTTGACATTCAGGAAGGCCGAACGAAGACTTTCCAATAATGCTCTGTTTTACATGGTCAGAATCAACCATGTGACTTCTCTGCTTAAAATGACGTGATTACTCCCTATTGCCATTTGAGTAAAATTCAGTTCCTTTGGCTGACCATCAAGGTCCTCCACCTTCTGAAGGCAACAATCTTGCTAACCTAGAGGAAGGACTTTAATGAGAATTCTGGGACCAAGATTAGAGAACATGGTAGATTCTTAGGTTCCCCTTACTTCAGACACAGACATCGCCCTAACCACTCCCCTCACCCCCAGGCTAGGCTGAAGGGCTTAGCAGATGCGCAAAAACAAGGCTGCCCTTGGTTTGGTGACATAGTTTCATCACCACTAATCCCTTTGGTTATCCTGCTTGTACGAGCTGGCTACAGGAAGCCCCAGTTTAGGAAACTGGTGCCTACCTTGAGACTATCACCTGTAGCTGCTACTTTCCCATTCCAATAGTGAGCTGCCCTGACTTTCTTGCTGTGCTAACAACCCAGAACAGGGAGAAATTTGGAGGCAGGTAGGTCTTGGTAACAACACCTCTTGCACTGAACATTTTGGGATAGGTGCTTTCTTTTCCCTGTGGGTATGCCTAACGTCACTTACCTTCCTGCTTAGGTCTCCCCAGCACCCGAAGGACCTCAGCCTGGGTTGGGTTCTGGCCCAGTGCTCTCATTACATCTCCACACTGCCCATATGTGATCTTCATCTCTGACTTGGGAGTCCGATCAAATAGGGAGAAGGCTACTTTGAACTCTGGTGGGATGTGGTGGAAACACCAGATGAGTATGATAACACGGAGAGTGCTCAGAACACAGAATGAGCCAGGGAGTGAATGACCTCTTATTCTTTGAAATTCATGGTTCAAGAGCAACTATTAATTTTGAAGTTAATCATGGTTAGTTTAGTACAACTTCCTGAAAGAGGTGGGATCAGTGTCTTTCACCTCAGGCTGGGATTTCTATAGCAGTTAAGGGAGAGTGAAGGAGGAAGGTCTCTGAGGACAGGAGCTGTGCTTCTCAGGTAAGATGGGCAATTCCCTGAAGATAAGAGCTCTGTTTCTTGGACTAGGGGCCCCCAGAGGGCAAGTATTGTGCTGCTTTCCCTCAAATTAGGGACTCCTTGAAGGCAGGGGCCATGTCTCCTTCTCAAGGGGCTTCCAGCGGACAGGGGTGTTGTGTCATCTCTGACACTAATACCAAACATATAATTGAGCATCCCAGAGGGACGAGTTAGCCTATAGACTGACTAATAATCCAAGTACTAGATGAGGGCAGAGGGACCCAAAGCTACTCACCTTCTATCTGCTCTGGAGTGAACTCAATCTGGAATAGAAGACAGGAGAAAAGTTCTAATTACTTCTCCTGGACTCTCAAAAGCCCCCTTAGCAGAGGCGGTCTGTTCCATGTCCAGAAAGATGCCTTGGAAGTTCTTCTGAGGAAGATTATTAAGCCTTATGATGAAATGTTATTAAGTGAATGGTGAATGTTGAGAGAAGAATGACTGGAGTGGTAAAGAATTTCAGGATCTTGCATCCCTTCTGAAAACTGGTTGAAGGAACTGGTATCTTTAATTTAGGAAGAGAAGACTTGTGGGGGACATAATCTCTGTCTTCAAGACTTTGAAGGGTTATCGGGAGAGGGCAGAAAGAGGTAGAGAGACAGAGAGAGCCTTATTACTATGGAGCAGGAGAATTCTTTCTATGTGTGTGTGAGTGCATTGCTATGGGATAGAGAAGGAGAGCAGGGAGGCAGAATCACAAACATTTATGGCTCTTCCCCAGACAGGTCCCTCAGTCATCACCAGCTCTGTCCCCCAGTAGCTAACACACACCCAGTCCTACTCACAGGGAGTTCAGTGTCTCAGACAGGCACGCCGAGGTGAGTTAGACCAACCACACCATGGAAACTCTAAACTGGTCTATGAATGGATAGGAATTCCCCAGGCTGGCCACAAGGGCCTCTTGGTGGGGTGGAGTTGGGGAACCAGGGGGAGAGCTGCAGAGGGGAGAAATGGGTCTATCTCTACCACCAATCCTCATGCAGACAGAGAGAACTAAAGGATAGCTTGAGTTCTTCAGCAATCTGAGAAAGTCTCCAAAAGGAAGAGAAAAATGTCCCCTCACACATGCCTCATTTAAAAATTTCATTTTTAACAGTTGATGAAGGCATAGTAGAAAGATTTGGAATCAGTTCTGCTTTTCCTTTCTGTACGGTGTTGGGCGAATCACCTCATCATTCCTCATTTTCTTCACCTATAAAATGAGGTGATTAAAGCAGACTATTTTCTTTTGTGTTACGTTTTCTTCTGTTTGGTTTTTCTCATAGTTTCTCTTATTTACTTTAATTCCTCTGTGCAACATGACTAATGTGAAAATGTGTTAAATAAGAATGTATGTGTAAAACCCAGATAAGATTGCATCTTGGGGAGGGAGGGAGAAGGGAAGGGGAAAATATTTTAAATTTATGGAAGTGATGGTTGAAAACTGAAAAATTAATTTTTTTAAAAAATTAAGGAGTCAAATTAGGTGCTCTGGAACACTTCTCCTGGTTTTAGATTCCTATTATTCCCTGACTCTAGGGTTTTTAGGGTAAAGGGGTCTTTGTGAAGGCCTGGAGAGAAGACTGGTGGGTGAGCACCCACAGCACAGAATTCTGAAGAGTTGCTTTGACCAACGTGTCCCTCCAACCATCTCCTTCCCCTTGGTTCCAGGCCCTCAGAGCAGACAGCTCCTCTAGCTCAGGCAAACAGGCCTGGAATAAGTAAAGGAGAGTAGATAACTCCCCATAACCTCTGTCTTTCATTCTTGGCAGCCTCCGGCAGCCCTAATATCCCAGCATCCTTCATACCATAGGACCCAAATCTCTCTCACTTCCCCAGTCTCACACTTTACTGAACGTGAGCTCTTCAAGGGCTGAGTGATTGATCTTCGTATCTCCCACAGTGTCTAACACAAGATTTTGTACATGGTTCAACTTAGATAGCATGGTCAACTTGAAGAGTCTTCAACCTGATATCAGATTGAGTTTGGAACCCAACACACACTTCCTAGCAATCTATTTCATTTCTCAGGGGCCTCAACTTTCTCATCTGTAAGATAGGAATATGATTCTTGTACTACCCATCTCTACAGGAGGATATGTTTGGCTATAAAGGTGAGCTCTTGTTATAAAAGTCAAAAAGTATCAGAGATGGAAGAGACCCTGGAGATCCCTTCACCTACCATATGAGGAAACTTAGGCTGGGAGAGAGGTCAGAAAGCAAATATGGGAGAGAAACCTGGTCTTCTTCCTTCCACACCAAGGTGAGGTAGAAATGGTCCATTTTGGACAGCCCAAGTGCCTTCTAAAATTGTCCAGTCCCACCCCTCCTGCCCGTATCCCAAGGATGACCAGGGAAGAGAGGACAGAGTCTCCCTAACTGCTCTCCCTGATTTTTCTCTCCTCCCTCCTGAGTCCTCACCACCCCCCTGGAGCTGTGGAAGCAGCCAGATCCCAGCTCCAATGGTCACGGAGAGAGAGATTTATGAGGTGAGAGCAGGATCATCGCCTGCCTGGCCCCACTGTGCCCGGGCACCCATCGGGCGAGGCCCGCAGCTGCTGCTTTTGATGCTATTTTCTCCCTCAGAGAAGGCAACCACAAACAGGCCCAGGGTGTAAGTCATCATTTCCCACTGCAAGCCGTATGTTCCAGGTCTAAACTGAGACCGAAGGGAGGGGGAGTGAGAGAGTGTGAAATGGTCTGGGAGAGACTGAGCATGTGTCAGAGAGACAGGGAAGACACAGAGGGAGAGAGATAGGGATAGGAGAGACGGGGAGGGAGACAGTGGGGAAGAATACATAAAGAAAGGCAGGAGAGAGAGAGAGAGAGAGAGAGAGAGAGAGAGAGAGAGAGAGAGAGAGAGAGAGACAGAAAAGATAGAGAGAGAAGGAGAAACATATAGAAAGACAGAGTGAGGAAGAAATACACAAAAACCAAGGCATAGGATGAGGGAGAGGGAAAGAGATAGAGAGGGAAAAGGAGAGATGCAGAGAGAAACGGTTAAGGAGAGAGAGGTGCGTGTATATAATTATCAGGATATACAGAGATGTATGTCTAAGTACGTGAGTTGGGTCCTTATGACTTAAGCCAACCCAGAATACAAAACATTAAGAGCCATTTTTCTCACAAACAACAGAAAAAAACATTGTGATCTCCTGCCTCTGACTTAGGGGAAGTATGGGAAAGGAACATTGCCTTGTGTACTCCCCTGACAGGGGGGGTGGGAGCTGCCAATGGGAAACATTTCCTCAGGGTCCCCCCATTCAATTCCAAACAACTTCCTTTTATGGTCTGGGAAGGGAGAGTCATGACAGAGGGAGAGGGCCCTGTGAACCGGGGAGGGTGAGCAGGTCTCTATTGTCTAGAAGATTGCAGATGGTCACCATAAATCTATATCTTGTCCATTCCTTGGTCATTTCCTTTATTTCTGGATTCTGACCCTAGCGGGAAGCTAGGTCCCCTGGACACAGGACCCTACTGGACTCCACACACACACAAAACATGAGCTAACTAACCCTGGATGAGCTAGAAGTAGATTGTAAGGACCAGCAAGTAGAGAGGCGGGACAGGTGAGACACAGCTTCGCAAAAGCCCAGTTCTGAAATAACAAATAACTTACTTTTACGTAGGAAAATTTAGGTTAATAATAGCCTATGAGGCAGGTCCCATGTGTATTGTTATCTCACTGAGGGGTAGGGAGAAGCAGTGGGGAGACATTTGCCTTGGAGTCAGAAGAACCGAGTTCAAATTTCAATTTTGCCGCTGACTAGCCTCGCACTGGAATGGCTCACTCCTCACTGCTGTGGCCTTCTCACATCTACATCCTAGGCCCTGTCCCTTCCAGCTTTTATGTCTTTGGTTTCTGTGGATGGTCAGATCGTTGGCAGAACGTGGGACAGAAAGAAGGCTCTATGAGGTGAGAGCCCAAAGTCATTTGTCTGATAAGGTGAGAGAGAGAGGATGCGCTCTAGAGTCAGAGAACCTGAGTTCAAATCCAGCCCTTGTGTGTGACCTCAGGTAAGTCCCTTAAACTCCATTTTCCTCACCTGTACCCTGAGGAGGTTGGATGAGATGGTCTTTTTAGTCCAATTCTGAGTCAACTGGCCCCCTTCCTCTTCATACCCTTGGTGGGCTCCCTCTAAGACTCATGCTCACCACCCTCCTACTGACCTGGGCAGGATAGGGGCAGAGCTACCATGCCTTAGTGAAAATGTGGGAGAAGAGAGATGATGACAGGGGAATGAAGAGGGACGAGAGGCAAGAGGCAGCCTTCCTGGGCTGTAAATGGAGAAACGTGGACTTGACAGCCTTGCTCTAAAACATAACACTCAATGCTCCTTTTTGCAGAAGAAACCAAGGCTCAGAGTAAGCAGGTAAAGGGGCTCCTGACATCCAATCTGGTGCTCAGGGAAGCATAGGATCGGCCCCCTCAAGGCTAAGGGAACTTCGGAGAAGCTTTCAGTCTCCAGCCCCACTCTTTGCTTATCTACAAACCATGCACTTTATTTTTATCTCAGCTCCCTCAGCCCCTCTGCATCCTATACTAGGGTCCCTAGGGGTCGGGCCAGAGGAGGGGCTGTTGTCTGGAAAGCATTCCAGATCTATTTTTGGAGGCATCATGGGCAACGTGACCTTGGCCACTTCAGCCGTGATAACCTCCATGGCCAACTTGGAGTGGCCTCATAGTTTACTCTAATGGGTAATTCCTGAGTATTGAAAATATTGAAATAGAAATAGGAAATCAGAGAATTTTAGAGTCATTCAGAGGGACAAGAAAGTGCCATTAAAAGCCAGAAAAAATCCATTCTACACAGAATAGAGAAGCACATTGTCATGGGTCACATAGGCAGCAAGTAGCAGAATCAGAATTTGAACCCAAGACCTCAGATTACGAATCCATTTCAAATCCTGACTCTACCATACCTATGTGACCTTGGGTGAACCACTTCTCTCCTCTGTATGGAATGGAATTTCTCTAGTCATGAAGAGGGGCCAGAGACTTGTTTATGAAGAGAGTCTATTAAAGCACAGCAAACCTGGGCTGTGGGACAGTAGAAAAAATACCCGCCCTCTTTTGAAGTACAATTGTGATTCATATTATAACGGTCCTCAGTTTCCTCATCTGCAAAAAGAGGGGGCTGGAATCGAGGACCTCCACGTTCCCTACCAGCTATAAGTCTATGATCCAGCCTTAAATTGATCTTTCTTTGCTGATCTGTTCCTATACAAATCTGTCACACAGCAAGTTAAAAACTGAGTCCACACAGCATTCTACAAAAATAATAACTCACTCTTACCTAGCACTTTTCTCACATCAGCCCTGGAGGTAAGTAGTGTGTTATCACCCCCATTTTATAGATCAGTTAATTGGCTTGCCCATAATGCCAGGGCTAATACCTGAAGTGAGATTCAAACTCAGGGCTCCTGATACCAAGTCCAGTGCTCCAACCACTAAGCCATATTGTCTCTCAGACAGTGTCTTTCCCCAAAACTGCACCTCCCTAGACCTCATTGTCCTGATCTATAAAATGAAGAAATTAGATTAGATTGCTTCCCAGGTAACTTGCAACTCTAGGTCTATGATCCCATGATGCTACATGGGCACCAGGCCATAGAAGAAGAGGGATTTATCTCTGTCACAGTCGAGGTTTGATGCCCTGTCTGCCCAAGGTTAATGGTACCTGTCAACGCTCTGAACACATGTCCTAAGGCCTCTCTAGGTCTCTCCCTCCCAGCCCAACTTTGCAGGCTGCCAACGCTCGTTCTTCTATAATTGTTTCCCATGGACTGTGTGAGAAACAGCTAGGAGAGAGTGAGGTGACAATGGTGATGATAACTAACATTTATATAATGCTTACTGGGTGCTAGGTACTTTATAAATACTATCTCATGCAATAGCCCTGAAAGGTAGGTACTGTTATCCCATTTTACAGTTGAAGAAACTGAGGCAGGGTAAACCATTTACCCAAGGTCACAGAATTAGTAAGTAACTGAGGTAGACTTGAACTCAACTCTACCTGACTCTTATCTCAGTGCTCTATCCCCTGTGCCACCGAGCACCCTAAATAAGAAATTAAAAGCTCTAATAGGTAAAAAGTCAAAGATTCTAAACAGTAAGATAAAGCAATTGAAAGAAAGATCATAGATTGTTCCAGGTGACCCCTAAAGTCTAAAGAAACACCGGGAGATGCTGACAAAGTCCTTAAGATAATCTGCGGTTGAGCAATGGTTCGCTGAACAGGACAGGCAATCTTAATGGACCATGATGATTTAGAACAGGTTGTGGCTCTGCAGTCGGGGCGTGGGTTCAAATTCTTTTTGAATTGAACAAGAATTCCTTTCACATCATCCCCAATAAGTGATCATCTAGCCTTCGCTGGAAGAATTCTACCTATCAATGCCCGTTTCCTCATAGGGCGGACCACTTTTATCTTTTCTACATAAAACAAAGACCTGACTCTGCAAATTCTACCCTTTGGTCCTATATGGTTTTGCCCTCTGGTGCCAAGCAGAACCGATCTAATCTTTCTTTTACATGATGACTGCATGATAATGTCATCTATTGGCCAACATTCTTTTGCAAACAAGACTAGATTGGTTCTCAGTCAATAGATATCACTGGGCCTGGAAGAACTACTGGAGCTAGTAGAGTCTCTGAGAGCCCTGGGGCCATCTTGATCAAGTCACTAGATGACAGAGAAAGAGTTGGAGATGGGAATGGAGATCTGGAGAGAGAGAGAGAGAGAGACAAAGAAACAGGGACAGAGAGACAGGAAAGGGAGAAGAGGAGAGGAGACAGGACAGACAGACAAGAAGGAAAAGAAGGCGGAGGAGGAGAAGGAGAAGGAGGAGGAGAGAGAGAAAGAAAGAGAGAGAGAAGCAGATCCAGAGACAGAAACTGAGAAAGAGCTAGAGTTAGAAATGATGGAGATGGAGATGAAAATGGAGATGGGGGAGACAGAGAGAGAGAGAGGGAGAGAGAGAGAGAGAGAGAGAGAGAGAGAGAGAGAGAGAGAGAGAGAGAGAGAGATGAAGATAAAGGTAAAATTAGAAACAGAGAGAAAGAGAAACTGAGAAAGAGAAAAAGACATGACAGAGATGGAGGTGAATAAATACATACGTGTGTATGATTAGTGAGGTCAGGCAGGTGTGTAATCTATATAAATTCTACTTTTATTACCATTAATCATCATTACCTCCACAGTGTGCCGAGTGTGGAATCTGGAGGCAGGAAGACCACACCTCAGGAAGACCTCTGACCTTTACCAGCTGAGTGACCACAGGCAAATCACCTCTCCAAGAATCAGTTTCCCATTTGTAAAGCGGCGTTTAAAATACCAGTGATGTTTCATGGGGAAGTCCAAATGAGATCCCATCCATAAAGTACTTTGGGAACTCAAAAGCACTTTTTGAATGTTACTTATCCATCAACTATACCTTCATCATTGGTGCAAGCGATCGAAAGGTACCTTTTTCCCCCTGAACTTGGATTGTAAAACAGGATAAAAGAAAATGTCTATGAGGTGGGTAAGACAAGACAAAGCTAGAAAGGTAGCCAAGGCTCAGAAGAGGGTGGGGATGGGGCCAGGGGATGGGGGGACCAACCTTAGCCAAGGACACTCTCAGACATCACCCCCAGCCCCACCCCCATCATGTGCTAGAGGACCAGCCGTGCTGCTATGTGGGATGCCAGAGCCCTAAAGTCACATCCCCAGGGTGGACCTGGACCCACCCACCTCAGCCTCTTAACCACTTAGAGCACAGTTTCTTTGCGCCATGGACCTTTCTGGCAGTCTGGTAAAACCTACAAATCCCTTCTCAGAAAATATTTTTAGTGAATAAAATAAAATACATGGACTTACAAAAGGAAACCAACTATTTTGAAATAAAAACCATTGTTGATACAATAATTACACGGAAATAAAAAAATTTCCTATCCAAGCTTATGGATCCCAGGTGAAAAACTCCTGCTTTAGAGAAAAGCAAACTCTGAGGGTCGCCAGGACTAACGCTAAAAACCAGGAAGACTTTCCCACCACAGGGAAGGAGGAAGGTTCCACATAGTAATCCTAGGAGAATCCCCGTTACTTAACTGCTCCCTGTGCAAGAGTCTTGTCCACTCAACCAGACTGGGAGCTCCCTGAGATGAGGGACTGTGTCTTCACAAAAACCGACTGGCTCAAGTAACCCTGTGACCTTGGCCAAATAATTGAACCTCCCTTTGCCCCAATTTCCTCAACTATAAAATGGGGGAACTAACAACACCTACCCTGCAGAATTGTTGCAAGGACCCAATGAAATCAAAATTGTAAAGAGCTTAGCATGGCGCCTGGTACATATTGAGTACCTTTGGCTGTTCAGTTGTTTTTCAGTCGTGACCCCATTTGGACTCATCTTGACAGAGATACTGGAGTGGTTTGCCATTTCCTTCTCCAGCTCATCTTACAGAAGATGAAACTGAGGCAAGCAGGTTTCAGTAACTTGCCCAAGATCACAGAGCTAGTAAGTGTCTGAGACCAGATTTGCACTCATGAAGATGGGTCTTCCTGACTCCACGTCTAGTGCCCTAGCTGCCCTTAGTAGGCACTATACAATAATAACAGCTAACCTTGACATAGCACTTACTACAACAACGATGTGCCACACACAATAGTCATGCCTCTTTGGATCTCAGTTTTCCCATCTGGAAAATAGGCATAAAAATACTAACTACTCAGCCCTAACTACTTCACAGGCTTAAAGCACAAAAGAAAATGCGAATTATGTATTGGCTAAAGCATTAATTCCAGCTACCTTATTCTTATTACCTTGCCTGTGCTAGACGATATCTAGAGAGGGGAAAATTCACAAATTCTTCCAGTAACTGCTTTCACTTTGAGATCATCCTCATTTTTAGGAAGTGTTTTTTTTTCTTATGTGGAGTTGAAATCTGCCTCCCTCTTCACTTCCACCTCCTAATTAATTACTATCCTCTGAGGTCAAGTAAAACAAGTTTAATCCCTCTGAAATACTTAAAGACAGTTATCACGTTCCTCTGAGTCTTTCCTTCCCCAGACTTGAGATCCCCATTTCCTTCAACTAATCCTCATAATATATAATTATTGGAATAGAGACTTGTACATATGCCTAAGGTAAATGTTGCCAACTTCCTCATTTTATTGCTTATTCCCAGTTCCCAGCCTGGGCAGAGTCCCTCATATCCCCTAAAATTGGGGGTTTGGTTTTTTTTTCCAGTTGTGTCTAACTTTTAGTGATCCCATTTGAGATTTTCTTGGCAAAGATACTGGAGTGTTTTTCCATTTTCTTCTCCAGCTCATTTTACAGATAAGGAAACTAAGGCAAACAGGGTTAAGTGATGCCCAGGGTCACATAGCTAATAACTCATGAAGATGTGCCTTCCTGAATCCAGGACCAGTGATATATCCAGTGCTCCATCTAGCTTCCCTCCCCTAGAGTTAGGATCAGAAAAGAAGTCAGAGGTGAAAGATCATCCCATCTGCCCCCTTGCTCTTGGCACACCCTAAAGGCTAGGTAACACAGTGGAAAGAGACCAGCTCTGGAGCTGGGCAACATAGATTCAAAGCCCAATTCTGCTACTTATACCTTGTGGCCTGAGGCAAATCACTGAATCTCTCCAGGGAAATTTCCTTCTAGGACTGTATTTATGGTTCTATAATATCACTTCACTATATTAAGTGCCCCCCCTTCCTTTCATTCTCAATATTAATTCTGTAACTCCAGTATAGTCTAGGATCTTCACAAGAGGTTCTAATTAGTATCTACCTTTGGTCCCTTTGGCTTCACTTTCCATGAATATACTTAATATTATATTACTTTCCTTCTTCTTGAGCTACAACTAGACATTCTTTCACCTGGGATAAAAATAGTTGGGTTTTTTTGAGGGGGAGGCAGGGATGATCAGGACAGGGACAGTGGTGGACCTATAGGAGGGTGCACAGGTGTGTTGGCACAGAGGACAGGAGAAGAGGCAGCCCAGCCCCTTGCTAGGGAGTGGTTGAGGATAAAGTGGATGTGGGACAGGGGTCTCTGGAGATGGTGGCCTGGAGTCAGGTGATGGAGCAGGATCACCCTGTAGCAAACCGAATGGAAAACTAGGCGTGAAGTTTGGACAAAGTGTCTGAAGGAAGGGGCCCCTCCCCACCTCTGCACACTGGGACAAAGGGCTAGTCACCCCATCCCAGTTATGTTTTGCCTCCTCCCTCACGAGGAACAAACAAACAAAACATCATCACAGGACTTGAAGCTGAAGGATATTTTAAAGACCCCCTGATCTGCTTACCTCCTTTAACAATTAAGAAAATTGACTTCAGGGAGGCCTGGAAAGACTTATATGATCTGATGCTAAGCGAAAGGAGCAGAACCAGGAAAACTTTGTGCACAGCAACGACCACAGTGTGCGAGAGTTTTTTCTGGTAGACTTGGAACTTTGTAATAACACAGGAAC